>CM059600.1:329722244-330139744 GCA_030412105.1 Cyclura pinguis
AGTTTTCCCATTCTGGCTGACCAGACAAAATATCATTTCACACTACAAGCTTTCAATCATCTTGGCCATGCCAAAGCTTCTGTTCTAATTGAAATTTAATTGACATTGTCCCAGAATAAAGTCTATTTTAATGCTATTTTGTCTGAACAGAAAACCCAGGATTCACTAATCTTGCTTTTTCCACCATCGGCCAGAGAGGGAAGAGTTGAAGCTTCTTCCATTCACGGAACTCCTGTCTTCCGATAAGTCGAGCTCCTCCAATCACAGCACAAAGGGGAGGAAGGATGAACCGTACCCTCATCAACTTTCTTCTTCTGAAGCCAGGCACAAACTCTGAGCCATACCACACCTCTACCTTTCAGCTCAAGGGGGACCCACTCCCTTGGAGAATGCTTGCTTCCTCTTTGCCCAGATAGAAGGAAGGTCAACATCTGAGCACCTCATTTTTATAGAAGCTAAAGAAATAAGCTTGAACAGAGCAAACCTGGCAACTCTTGCTCCTTAGTTAGCTTAAGCTGTGAGATAGAGTTAGGAAGCGGAGGCAGGGAGCTTTTCCAAGAGCCTGGATAAATTTCCTTTTTGGACTACAACTCTCAGAATTCCCTAGCAGCATGATCATTGTAATACTGGCTGGTGGATGCTGGGAGTTGTAGTCCCTCAAACTAGCTTTCCTAAGCTCTACTTTGATCTCTGCACAGCAGACTCTGAGCTCAGACTAGAGAGGCAAATCAATCTGGCACATCTCTCTCTACTCTCCCCTCAACACCTGAAAAAAGGAGATTGCTTCTAACGATGGATAGTGTATGCTCCAGGCACTGGTCACTTGTGCCTCTCTGCTTTCTCCTACATCCTTTTTGGGGAGGTGGAAGTGTATGAGTTTGCTTTGGGGCTGGTGGGTGCTACAATCCAGAATGCTTTTTGGGTACAAAACAGTGGCAGCTGGTGGCTTCCATGTCAATGGGGTGTTGAATACAAAGTAGGTTTTAGTATGAATTAAATGAGCTATCCAAGCTGCTTAATCTTGAGTAATTCTTTTCTCCCAATAGTACACATTTTGTACTAAAACTTGGTGTGTGGATTCCCCACTTCACTGACATGGAGCTCCCAGTGGTACAAAACCCAAGCATGTCTTCTCCTTTCGTTGAGCGTGAACTTGTTAGAAAAGCAGGAGCTTGTTTCATTGCATACACAAAGACACAGCCTTTCCTCCAGGTTTAAAGTGGGAGACTTTTTCCCCTTTGTCACACATTTCAGAGACTTGGTGTGAGCTTACAGGCAAGAAGCTAGGCCTCAAGCAGTAAATTCTCATTGGCCCTGTAAATCCAAGTGGAACTTATCAATGACTAATTTTCAGAACTGCCCAGACATGATCTCACCATCAAGTATCCTTAAAGGGGGTCTTTATCCCTAGAATTGAAATTCAGGGAATGGTAAAAAGTTTGCCTGGAGTTGTCAGTGCCCAGACTTCCTTCAGGCAATCTCTTTACTAATAGTGGCAGTTGTATTTTACACTTCTACATTATTGCATTGACTTTTTTGGCCACTGCTTCATGCTATTGACCCATGTTTAACTGGTGGCCTTATTAAAACCCTGAATCCCTTTGACATGCAGTTATCAAGCCAGGTGTCACCCATCCAGGTGTCACCAATCCTATCACCTTTCCTGTTTATATATACTACCTTTCATTTATCCTTGTTGAAATTCATTTCATTAAGGCCATTTCCACACCACACTGTTATCGTGCTATTATTCAACTTTCAATATCCTGTGGAATTCTGGGCTTTGTAGTTTACTGAGGCCAAAGAGCTTTCTGGCTGAGAATTCTAGATGCCCCTCCCTAAACTGCAAACCCCAGAATTCCATAGGATGTTGAAAGTGGAATAATAGCGCCATAACAATGTGGTGCAGAAATGGCCTAGGTTTGGTCCAGCTCTCCAAGCTGTTAAGGCCATTTTGAGCCCTGAATTCCACATCTCCTAATTTGGTATGATCTGCAGATTTGACAAGCATGCTTATTATTCCATCATCTAAAACATTTATAACAATGTTGAACAACGCTTGACCCAGGACAGACTACTGTGAGACCCTACTAGATATTTCTCTCCAGCATGAAGAAGAACCATTCCACCTAAATATTAGGAAGAACTTCTTGAATGTAAGAACTATTTGACAGTAGAATAGACCCATGGAAAGTGATGAACTCTCCGTTTTTGAATGGAGGCTGGATGGCCATCCTTTGGGAGTGCTTTAGTTGCATATTCCTGCACGGCAGTAGGTTGGACTAGATAGTTTTTGTGTTTTGTGTTCTCTCTTTCTGCTGTGATTCTATTCCAAATAATGCCTTCACTAAGACTACCACAACAATTTCTGGGCATTGGGATGTCTTGTGGGAAGGATTTTCCCACAATTCTTGCATGTTGCCCCTTCTCTCTCATGTTCTTCAAATTCCCATTGGAAATCTATTTTTCCCTCAAAGTATTATTCAGTTTGTACAGTCCTAGTATGTGGATGGGATCCTTGAAGATGTGAGGCCCATGATGCCCTTCCTGGCTCATAAATGTGGTAGGCTTGGCTGGCTGAGTGAGTAAAGGGAGCGGCAAATGCCTTTTTGCAGCAGGACAGGATTCCAACATGCCTAAAAGAGATGGCAGCAGTAGGAGTAACACAGCAACATAGAATTCCTCTTTCTTTGGCATCAGCCTTAGTTCCCCGCTAATAATTTTTCCACATTATGTCATTGCAATTTCAGCTTTGATTCCAGATAGGCCTGGCTCTGGGCTTGAGCAGACTGCCTAAAAGTGAGAAAAACACTGATAGAATAACTGAGCAGAGTCCAACATCACCAAAACAATCTTTGTAGTGTTCAAAATTGCAACACATTTTTTTTTTGTTTCTTTTGTTAGCTAAAGTTGTCTGAACACCAACTTTGCTAGAATTATGTAATTCCTTGGATGATTAATGCAAGGACTATATCTCCCCCACCCAGAATTGCTTTGAGTCATGTGGTTCTGTGACATTGAGTGAAATAAGCAGCAGTTGGCAATTGCTCTGCTTGTTAGAAAGCATCTTTTCCCAACGAATGTGTCTCTCTCTTTCCTTCCACATAACTCAGTCCTTAGGCATACTGAGTCATCGATCATAGTTAGGGAATGTGGCTTATCTACAGAGCTACTGGAGAAATCTGCCGGCAGTGGATTCTTCAAACTGGGCTCTCTTATGCTGCAAAGGCTTTGGATGTTTGCACCAGATAATGGTGTACTCATGCCTTTGTGTTTCATTTTAGATGTCCTATTTTGATACAAGGTGTGCAACTTTCTTGGCTGCAGGACACATCTGATGTTGCAAGTGGAAGGTATACATGCACATGTATACACACACATGTGTGGGGGAAGGCTTTAATTGACACAGGGGAGGTGATCAGGGCTGCTTTTGTGTAATTGGGTGCCTCTCCCCGCAATCCAGTGGGGAATCTCTGCTTTGGCATCGCCACCATTAGCAGCATCCAAGCAACCATACCTGCTGCTTCTTGGTCTCTGGCAGAAGAAGGAGTTGGTTTTTCCTTCATCCCAGCTATTGATTTAGAAATCTCTGCTTCACTGAATTCCTGCTTCAAAGCGGTGATCCCATTAGAAACCACAAAGCAGGGATTCCTGCACAGGGGAAGGGGTTTTCATTGAATCATAGAATCTTGAAAGGCTGCTCTCAGCATAGTTGTAGCTGTAGTGCAGAAGCTGAGCATCAAGGGAGGACCAAATCCTCTTTTGCCTGGGCCCATACTCTGTGGGATAAGGGCTAAACTCAAAATATGTGCCTTTTGAAATAGCGGGGGGGAAAGCACACAAACTGGAAGTTGTCAGATCCCTGAGAAGGAGAGGATTTTGGGTGGGAAACAGTTGAATATTCCAAACCTGATAACTTTTCATCATAAAATCATAATCATAACCAATTCATTATACTATACAACACTATGCGTGTTTAGTTGTAAACAAATTCTGCTTGATTCTATACAATTTGATATGTTGTGTTTGTGTCTGTGTAAGTGAACATATAAATGTATGAGAGAGAGAATCAAAATCTCCTTGGGTGATTCGTAAACTTCCACCTGCCATTTTGGAGTTAATAACTAGAAGTAAAACACTTTTTAATTACGTCTACCTGCTAAATAGTTCCTCCTCCCTGCTGTATTATTCCAGTTCAGGCCTGCATTTGGATTTTAATACAGTTCCAAGGAATGCAGCTTATGATTCAGCAATCTATTTTAGCTACCAGTTAAGCCTTATAGGGAGAAAAAGAGGGGAAATGGGATTACAAGATTAATTTCCCAGTTCCAAAGATGTTTCCTTGGAAGTTCTATGAATTTAAATGGAACTTATTCTCATGTATTGAAGTAAAAACAACAAACCTTAAAGATTTGACTATGCACGTTATGAACTGGGTTCCAGTCCATGGAATGCTATAATATAATCTTGAAGGCTCCGGAGGACACTGTTACTACTACCCTGAGATCATTCTATGAGTGTGTAAAAACACTATTATCACTGAAAATATTTACCTTTTGCTAAGTGAGTCTGTTAAATGATTGGTTATATTTTATATTTTATGTATTTTACAGAGTAATCATAAATGATATTTTAAGTATACAATTACAGATAGCTTATATATATGCCTTCAAGTCATTTCTGACATGGCAACCCTAAGGCAAAGCTATCATGGAGTTTCCTTGATAAGACTTGTTCAGAGGTGTTTGCCCTTGTCCTTCTCTGAAGCTGAGAGAGTATGACTTGTCCAAGGTCAGTCAGTGGGTTTCCATGTTCAAGTGGGGATTTGAACCCTGGTCTCCAGAATCATAATCCAATGCTCAAATCCATACACCATGCTAGTTGTCTACCTTATAATATAGAATATGTTATTTGATAAATAGGCTATAATATTAAAAAGTAATAATTAATGGTACTATGGAAATAAACAACAGTATAAAGTTTAGCCATAAAAGTCCTACTGTGGCTTTCACTGGGAAACCACAAGAAACTAGATTCCACCTAAATATTAAGAAGGACTTCTTGACTGTAAGAACCATCCAACAGTGGAATAGATGCCCTTTCTCATTCGCCGCTCTGTGTTCTTAAGATTGCCTCCCCGAACATTTGCAGATTGCTCCTTCTCTTGTTACTTTTAAACCTCAGTGAAAAACCTTCTTGTTTTTAAAAGCTTTTGAAGTTTTAGTTTAATATTGTTTCATAATTTTATACAGTTTGATTACATGTACTTGTCAGTTTGATTCATATTATGTTGCATTTTTTTGTGTTTTATCTGCATAATTAGTCTCCAATTGTATGGTATAGTTTTATTATTCCTTCCTTCCCTGTTGTGAATGTGTGTGTGTACATTTTAGACTGTATGCCTTTGGCAGGACCCTTGATTTTGGGTTGTTTTGTTTGTAGAGTGCCACGCACATAGATGGCACTATATAACCACCACCATCACCAACACAACAACAACACTTCACAGGAGCAAACCTCTAGGTAGAATCATAGAGTCAAAAGGGATCACAAAGACCATCCAGTCCAACCCCCTGCCAGTGCAGAAATCCATAGCTAAGGTACTCCTGAGTGGTATACCTCCAACCTCTATTAAAAGATTTACAAAGAAGGAGAGTTTATCTCCCTTCAAAGCAGTCTATTTTAATGTTGAATGGCTCTTACCATCAGGAAGTTTTTCTTAATGGTTGGGTGGAATCTTTTTTCCTTTCTGAAGCAGCAGGAAACAAATTTGTTCCATCTTCTGTACAATATCCCTTCAAATATTTAAAGATGGCTATCACATCGCCTCTCAGTCTTTTCTTTTCCAGGCTAGAGAAGTGCAAGTCTGTTAGTCTCATTCTCAATGAATTTCTGAACCTCCCTTCTGCATTCTATATCAAGCTCCCCCACCCTATAAGTATTTGTGCATACTTTGAGGTACATTTTTCTAAATGTATTTCACTTTTTGGCATTGACTATTTTTTGCACGTTGTTTCCAATGTACCCATTTTGTCTTGTACACACTTTTGCAAAGTACACATAGCTTTATGCATATTTCTCCCTCTGAAATATACTGGGTACCTTTCAAATTTATGTCTGACCACTGTATTTGGCATAAGCATGATGTACATTGCTTCCAGATTCAGAGGTTTGTCCCATCTGACAAAATCTCTACTTGTACAATCAGTTATATTCCAAGAGCAACTGGGGGAATATCCAGTACCTATTCAGTACCTGTGAAGATACACCAAATAACTGGAAACCGGAAATCTCATACATAATTCCACAACTGAGTTTTTCCCCTATTTCCTTTTACACGGAGGTCCCTTTCACATTTCCCAGTTACAGCATACACAGTATACAACTATTGTGGAACTATGATTTCACACTAACTGCAGTGGCAACATCCTGTGGAATTCTGGGGTTTGCAGTTTGGTAAGGTGCTAGAGGTCTCTGGCAGAGAATTCCAAATAAACTGAGAATCGCAGGATTCTGTAGGATGTTGCCATGGCACTTAATGTGAAATCATAGAGCTATAATTGTGTAGTGTGAAAGGGTCCTAAAAAATATCTGGCATGGCTCAGAGTTTGTACCGAGCACAGAAATGGCAAAAGGTGAACAGGTTCTTTCTCCATTCTTGCCAGCTATCCATCCACTCAATATACCCCACTTTCTCCTTCAGGGTGAAAAAAGATATTGGCACATTATTTATTCCAGTGACTTGTTTTATCTGCTGCTTTTCTCCCAAATATTGGTACCCAAGGTCCACTTCCTATTACTGGTCACAAGTGGAGTAGACCCACTGCATCAGTTACCAAAGGATAAGCTAACACTTAGGCAAATTCCAACAGATTCAATGAGTCTACTTTAGTAGGGACTGTCAATAGGATTCAGGCTTTCAATTAAAAACCAGGGAGAACTAAAATCATAATTAGTTATAATAGTAAAACACAGTTTAAAATTATTATATGAAAAGAGCTGAACTGATACAAGCCAAAAAGACATCCAAGGGGAAAACAAGTAAAGCCTCACTGTCCAATTCACGCTTTGTTCTCTGCAGTTATCAAAAGTCTGCAAAAAGAGAACCTGGCATCTCCGCTGTGCCACCCACAATGGATGGAAAAGCAATGGGTGGGGCACACTTTGAGTAACCACAGTGAACATCTTTCTGAAAACACAAACATGCTGCACAGTAGCAGTAAAAACAAGGAGCTCAATTCAATTGTGAGTCCCAAAGAGAGCAGACCACTGAACGAACAGAACTTATGGAGGTGTTTCAGTGGACTGACTTGGGCCTGACCATTGGATTTAGACCAAGGGAAACTCAATGTTGGGAGAAAAGGTAAGCTATTTAACTCCTATAATGGGATAAAAACCCAGTATCTTGGTTGAGACGACCGGTGATAGAATGGAACTTTGAGTTAACTCAGCAAGTTTCATGGTGGAGTTTCCCCGTGAAGTTCCTTTCTTCAGATATTAAGGCAACAGAGTGTTTTGCTGGTTTTTGACTGTTAACCCTTCTGATGTCTATCTATCTAGAATATTCTTATTTTAATGCCATTATTTCCCAGTCACATGTCTTCAACCAATTTCATTCAGTTCCATTAGTCCAGATATAGAGTCTATGTCAGTGAATTCCAGTTATTCATACAGTAAAATGTGGGCTTTTCAGTCTTGCATTTTTTGCTGAGTTTCTCTCCAGCAAAAAGAGACCTGCTTTGTGTCTCTTATGAATAATTATGTAAAAGCCTTATCTTCAAATAACATGTGTATGCTGCCAAAAGACCACACAGATGTGTTCAGGGTTAGCAGCCAAATGCCAGAGGAAAAAAAATCCCTGCAGATGCCACTAGATGGCAAAGGAGATTAATACATCAGATTCTGCCAGTTATGGATTCCTGTTACATTCCAGTAAATTTCCACAAACAATCTAGGTCTTGCGCAACTCATGAAATGGATATCTAACCCGTGTAAATTAATACTAAAATATCTCTCACATTTTCCACATTGCACTCTGAAAACTACCTGAGGTTAAAACACTTATTTTGTAATTATTTTTTTATTAAATATTATTAGTTTATTATACATTGACATTACCTTTTTCTGAATAGCATCTGAACACGTACAGTTAAACATGTAATAAGGGTGCGCAGGGAGAGAAAGAAGTCAGAAGAAGGCAGAGTGGTCTTAACAGAAAAAAATATAGCTTTTGTCACATGCATATTTTAAATAAAACAATGTTTTTATTATCTAGGGACAATTAAACTAATCATTCACTGCTTTGTTTATTACCAAAATTTTGGAAAACCTTAAATAAATGCTGCAATGGAAATACTAATGTTTCTGCTCCAGTAGTATTTTAGATGATTCATTTTGTGCAGCAGGCAAGTCCACCTCTAGGGATATTCACTTGCTGTGAAGGGGATTAAAGCTGCCCTTGCCAATTCCTATACCATCATGATGTACATGTAAGTATTACACTGGCCGCTGTACAGGTTTGCTAGGATCAACATAGCACAGACCCCCTTCCAAAAAAACCTTAATCTACCGTCTGATTGGGTTATGCTGGTGACCTTGGGTTCTTGAAGGTGATGTCCAAAAAACGTACACTCCAGCAGGTTGTTGTATTCCTTCTTGTTATTCCCGACTTATGGTGATCCTAAGGTACACTTATCAGGGAGGTTTCTTGGCAAGATTTTTTCAACATCTTCCTCTCATGCTGAGAGAATGTGACTTGCCCAGGGTCATCCAGTGGGTTTCATGGCTGAATGGGGATTCAGACCCTTGTTTGCTGGAGTCTTGGTCCAACACTCAAATCACCACACCATGGTATCTCTTTGAATACAATCCCAGAAACAAGACTGTGTGTGTGTGTGTGTGTGTGTGTCTGTGACCATTTCTGCACCAGATTGTTATAGTGCTATTATTTCACTTTCAACATCCTATGGAATCCTGGGGTTTGCAGTTTAGAGAGGGGCCTGTTGCCTAAAGACCTGCTAATGAAGAAAGCAGAAATAAATGCTTTTCAGAAATTTAAAACAGTGATAGAGTGGTAAACCACATCTTTTATGTGTAAAAAGTCTCACCTTTGGCAAGTCTAGTGTTTGGGTTTTTAAAAAAAAAAGAATCAGATGATGCTGTAACTTCAGATAGCCATTCCTAGATAAACTAGACAAGCTAGGTGGACCATTGACTCCACTCAGGTCTTTTTCACACAATTATAACACTTTGATGCCACTTTAACTCCTGTGGCTCCATCTTAACAAAATCCTAGGATTTGTAGTTTGGGGAGATACTAGAGCTCTCTGGCAGAAAGTCAAAATTGCCTCCTGAAACTATAAATCTCAGGATTCCACAGGATGGTACTGTGGCAGTTGTAGTGGTATTAAAGTGCTATATTTATGCAGTGTGCAGGAGATCATAGTGTAAAGTACCTTCACATATTCATACAGTGGGTCCTCCATAAATGTGGGGTTCTGTTCCAGGAACTCCCACAAATACTACAAATTGTAAATGCTTATATTCAATGGCAGTGACATGCATGTGGACACTTCAGCATCTCCACACAGATGTTGCTGCCATTTTAGGTATAAAAGATGACACTCCGTAGTTGCTCAAAATTGTGGATCCAGAAGTCACAGGTAAGGAGGTCCCACTGTATACACAAAAATGAAGAGGTGGAGTGTCTATATTAATAATTCCAGACCATGTGCTGAACTTAAGCCATTTCTGCACTAGATTGTTATAGTGCTCTTATTCTACTTTCAACATCCTATGGAATCCTGGGGTTTGCAGTTTAGGGAGGGGCCTTTGAGGCCCCTCCCTAAACTGCAAGCCCCAGGATTCCATAGGATGTTGAAAGTGGAATAACAGTACTGTAATAGTCTAATGCGGAAATGACCTTTGTCTCCAGAGTAAAAAGGGGATTACGTATGCAGCACACTGAGAAACTTTTCAAGCAAACCTCATCCAGTGGTGGGTGGGTGGTATGTAGTGATCTCATAGCCCAGTTGTATTTATTGCTGTCAACAAGTACCTAATTTTAGTTTATGAACTCTAAATGACCAAATTCCTTTGCAAATGACACTCAAAGCAATTAGGAGGATACAAAAGCTATTTTAGAACAAACTGCACACCTAAGGGGACATGTTTGATACTTTTTCTGCAGTATTTGAAAGTTCCTTAGAGGATGGTAGCTTCAGGTCAAAATGTACCAAGCACCTGTATCTATTCAGAGTCAAGACAGAAAAAAGAAGTATAGCATAGATCAAAAGCAAAAGAGATGGGAGAATGTCAGACAGGTGCCAAAGAAAAAATATGTTCCTTTAAAAAGAAATTGTTACAGGTGCCCAACAATTAATGTGTAACAATTATATGAAACTGTTTTAAAAAGAAAAAAAGAAATGGTGAAAAGACCAGTGCAGTGAATGCAGACTTTGGAAACTTTTTGTTTTTGACTATAACTCCCAGAATTGTACTCAGCATGGCCACTGGTGGGATGTTTATGGAAGCTGTAATCCAAAATAGTAACATTTCCAAGCTCTGACCAAAAGTATCACCAATGTGATACTGTGGGGCAATAAGCGGCTGTTGTATCTCTCCTCAAAGTCTCCTTCAAACAGCCACTTTTCTTTCCCTCACAGACCGCTGAAAAGCAAGAAGTCATAGGGTTTAAACTGGGCAGCCCAAGACCAGTTGTGCATGCAGATGCACTCTGTGCGGTGCATTGGTTGCACATTCAGTTGTGCAGCCTTGCCATTCAATACAAGTGATACATGGCACAATTAACGTGCAGAGATTTATACTATGCAACCTAGATATAGGATCTCATCTGTTATCTTAGAAGAGCTATGGGGCAGGGAAATAACAGTTGTCTCAGTAGAAGATGGAATGTCAATATTTCTCTTCCTCTCTCACTCCCCCCTGCAGCTCCCTATACCCTGCCTAACTCTCAAGAGATTACAACCCCTCCTGAACAGGACATCTCTCTCTCTCTCTCTCTTTCTCATTGGGCAGTAAGTCCACTCCACATTTTAGTCCAAACTTTAAAGGAGCTATCCAAGGGGCAGAACCTTATCCTCAAAATCAGTGGCAACATCAGCCACTGATTGTACAGGGATGCTATGCAAAGAAGAAATTCCCTGAAATTTTGTGTCACTAGCACTCCAGGTAGTACAAGAATCTTCTGCCCAGTTCTGAGAAATTCCCCCCTTTCACTGTGACTCCATGCTCCACTGCCCAGAAGGGGCCTTCATCCTTTGGCAATGGTTTTTAAGTTGAAGAGGAGAAAGCAGGACAAAGCAGCAGAAGACAAGGATCTGTTGCATGAGCAGCCTCCCAGTTTAAAATTCCACTTCTTGAAAACTCTTTGGCCTCCAATAGTTCCTCCAACAGAATATTTTAAACTGATTATCTAAACAATGCTGCAGGCAAGTAAAAAAATGCCAAAGGGAAGTGGACCTGTCCAATTGTAGTGGTCTTCTCTGGTTTAAGATAACTTCTCTAAGGCCCTTTTCGCACCTTACCTCATTCTGGAGCCATCCAGCATGGGTCCCGGCATCAGCCAGGAGGAGAACACATCGGGAGTGCTCCCTCCACACCGTCTGCCTCTAGGATCCAGAAAACACGATGGCCACACCCCTTCCTGCCACAGCGCAGGCACGTACTGTCCCAGGCTGTGCTGTGGCAGGAAGCGCAGCCATTGTGCTTCCAGGGCTTCTGCAGGGAAGGTAAGTGCAGGCACACGGTGGGATGATGGCATGATTGCCAGTCATTGACAGGGAAAACTCGTCAACAATTTGAGGCACAATCATGCCACCTGGGGATGGGAGAAGGATGGGACTGTGATGAATTCGTGCATAAGCGGGTTGGGAGTGTGGAGTGGAAAGGGCCTAAGTCCTGCTCACTATGGTTCCTGCTCTATGGTTCCTTCAGTTTCATTTGGCAATAATCCTATGAGCAACTATCACGGACTGAGGATTTTCATTGCCTGTCCCAGGGAATCTTGGAGAATACCTCTTGAAGAAAAAAAAAACATTATAAAGATTCCAAATATCCATCAATGCCTCATTTCAGGACAATTTTGCTATGTATTCAGCCCCTCCAGATGTTTTGGACCCAGAGGAGTTTTCTTTTAAACAAGAAGGGACTCAGAAATCAATTTCTAGTTCACTTCTTCTTTTAAAAATGAGGTTACTTCCATACACTCTAATTGTTCCTATCTGGAAGAGACAGTCCTGATTAATCTTCTGTCATCCCCGCCCCACCTTTTTCAACTGCTGTTAAAATTTCCCAGTTAGTTTCTCTCCTCTCCCTCCCATTTTCACTTTTGTCCTCAGCCTGTGTCATGAGCCAGGCTGATCTTGCTCCTGATTCGGACTTGGACTCCAAGCCTGGGGAGGATCCCTTGGAGGGGCTCTCAGGAGGGGGTCTCCTTCAGAGCCTAGGGAGGAGTCTGCCGGCGACTCCACAGAGGTCCCTGGCGCGGAGCCTGGGCCAGCACCTGCCGCAGACGTTTGCACTCCAGGGGCAGAGGCCAGCATTTCTGATCCCAGTCCAGAGTTTGCAGCGGACCCTCCCTCCACATTCCTCCAGAGGCGACTGGAGAAGGGGGCGTTCCGGAGGTCTCAGTGGCTACAGGAAAAGCAATTGATGACTCGGCCCTGACAGCTTGAGGGGCTCCAGCTGTGAGCTGGGCCAACGGACAGGTGATCGGCTTCAGCTGGGCTACAATGTATTATTTAAGTCGGACGTTGTGGGGGGTGGGCACAGGGCAACAACCGTCTACCAACCGTGAATCCGCGCCCCGTATTGTGGGCTCTTGGTTCCAGTCGGACCTAGCTGCTTTGAGTTTGCCGTTCCGGGGTCTTGCTGTTTGTTTACGCTGACATTTGGTGAAGTAATCTCTTTGAGTTATTACTAGTAAAGCTGTTAAATCCAGCTTCTACCTCCGCATCTGCTTCGCCGTCGCCTTGACCTTGACAGCCTGCTTCAGTTGCTACAAACTGAGTTCAAAGTACAAAAGTAATTTGCACTCAATTTACTCATCAGTGAGTAGAAGAAAGGAGGAGCGGAATCTTTCCCTTTCAATTTCTGATAGGTTCAAGCAAAAGCAAACTGCTGCAGCCTCTCCTAGCTTGTGTGCTCTTCCTTATTAAAAACTTTTGCCTTCTTGACCACACTATGATGTTTCTTGGCTACACATTTCACTGTTTTCATCTGTGAAATGTTGGAGGATATATACTTTTGGGCTTAAAACAATTACCCCCACCTCCCCATATATCACAAGATCTTTCCTCACAACTCCTAGGGGAAGGCAAAAAAAAAAAAAACCACTAGGTGGGAGGGCCTAAGGGCCTCAGAAGCAATCTTGGGTCTGTCTGTGGTCCCTGGACTGCATTTTCTTCATCCGTATTACACATCCTGTACGATGGGAGGGAACCTTTTTCTTCCCTTTTGTTGCACATAAAATCTAGTTCCAAAGCTACATCCAGCAGCTCACCTTGCCTTTGTAGCTTAGTCTGACCACTGCATGATCGAGAAGACACAGCAGATCTCTGCTCACAATACTGAAGTCGTTGGCTTTATCCCAAAGAACTGTTTTGTTGACTGAGCTGGAGATATTAAGCAGCTATGGGCACAATCTAAACACTGATCGGCTAATGTCTACATTCTTCATCCATCATGCTGGTTTCATCATGCCTTTTCTAGAATGTTTGTTTTGCCCTGTCAAACTCTTCAACCGTATGAATCATTTTCAGTTGAGTCAAAACTCCAACAGATGATTACATTCAGTCTACTTAGGAGTTCTTTGGAAAAAAGCAGCTGCCCTTGCAGCCGCTGGGTGTTTTTTTTAGCCATGTTTTTCCCCTGAAGGAAGTTGACTGAAATGAAGAAACAGAGCACCTTTCCCATCATTGCACAAAGAGCCTGATTGCTTACTCAGAGGGCAACTGGGAAGCTTCCAGCACTGCAGGTTGCAGGCTTATGGGTGTACATGTTCAATTGGAAGTATGGCAGACAACAAGAGGAAGAGACAGGCATACTCCCACCATTGGTACAGTAAGCCAGCATCCTTGACTGGCAGATACAGGGGAAAAGCCTCTTATGGCAAGCTGCTCTGTTGAAGCATTATATAACCTGCTCTGTGCCCCCTCAAGATAGTCTACTGTCATAAAGTGTGATGAATAGGGTGGCCATGTGTCCTACTTTACAGGGGGTGGTCCTCAGTTTGAAGATGTGTCCAATACTAATATTGCCCTGTCCAGTGCTGGAACCTTTAGGCTGCCCATTAATAGCACTTGGAGAGCAGACTTGTTTGTTTGATTGATTTATATCATGCCTTTCTCCCAACGTGGCACTCAACGCTGCTTACAATGTAAATTCAAACAAAATCGCCTGAATCCTATGGGTAGACCCAAGCAGAGCAGACCCATTGAATTAATTGTTGAATAGTAAGTCTACACTTATGTAAATTCTATTGATCTGATAGGTCTTCTCTAGTTGGGGCTATCAAAAGCATTCAGACACCCAGTTGCCAGGTGACCATTTTGCTCACCATGTTGTAAGATATTATATTTTTATTTAAATTATATTTTTATTTAAATTATGATAACAATCACCATTACTTTGCATTTAAGGTTATAAATTACCATACCAGATTTTATTACTAATCTACATCCTCTTTTGTCCTCCTTTTGGTACAACCTCAAGCCCGTCCTGACTGCACTGGAATATTTTTTTTAATTTTTTAAATGTTGAGAATATCATCATATAGGCATGCAATCATGTAGGCAAATGGTAATTCCTTTGGATTTAGAGGTATCATTCACCATCATCTACACCAGTAAACCTCAAGTTATCTGAAGTGGGGGAATAGCAGTTTCTCTTCCAATGTGCCATGGGTTTGGAATCTATTTGTGCCAATTAGCTACAATTGTTTCTTTTATTCCTAGAAACTGTCCAGTAACCAACAGCTGAAGGGTTGTGGACTGGCACCACACCATGAACTATCATTTTGAATAGCACTGACCAAAAAAGTAGGAGTGGTCAACTTCTGAAGGTCTAGACAGGGAGGCGGGGGGCAACTGCATGGCTGCTATGGATTAACTTCAGATCCCTTGGGCTTCTTTCCCCCTCCCCAGAAAGCTCCAGAACCTTAGTTTTCTACTGCAGTCCCTCTCAAAATGGTTCCTTCTCATTTTGTCACTTCTTGTTACCATTTTGAGAGGGACTGCGGAAGAAAATGGAAGTTGGGGGAAGTACTGAGCTCTGGCTGCTTGTGAAGGAGGTGTGGGCGGTGCATTTTGCATTTGTTTTTATTTTTTATTTTTATTTATTTTTTGCAGGCTTGAAGGTCTTTCCTGGTAATTTGGGAGCAAATATTGCCCTGAAATAACATGAAAAAATGTTTGTTTGTTTGTTTTTTTAAAAAATAGAGGGGTTGGGGAGTTATGGGGAGGTGGGGGTGGAAGGCTTCAGGGACCACAAAAGTAGGGTCCGGGAGTGTTATGTGACCCACAGGTCACACTATGCCTATCCTGTGTCTAGGGACATTTTTTGCCCTCTGATGGACCTACGTGGGCTAGAAAAGACCTTAGGAAGTGATCACGTGGTCACTTACACTTTCTTTCAGAAAAATATTTGAGACGGGGGGAGTGCCAAGGAACAGAATTATATTTAGAGTGAAAGTCAGATACCCTAGAAGCTTCTGGTGACACAATTTACCATTTTTGGGACTAAATCATTGGGGAGGGATTGGGGTGCCTTGGGACTCACATGTGGCTCTCAGAATGCTCTTTGCCAAACCTTAATCTAAAGCAAAATTTAAGGGCAATCTAGATCTTTGAGCAAAAAACCTCGGAAATTTTGAAAAAAAAAAATAGGTTTGGTGACATTACCATCTTCCCCCACTTATCTGACAGGTTAGGGACTGGAGCACCGTCAGAAAAAGGAATTGGTTGAAAAGCAGAACTCATGTACTACTATTGGAGGGAGCATAAAGGGCTTACAGAAGCTCACTTGGGACCAGCTTGTGTGCTGCTTGCAAAACCTCTCAGACAGCTTAGTGCTTGCTTTTCCCCTCTCAGCTCGCTTTGTGAGCAGCGTGTGCACACAAACAGTTCCAAGTGAGCCCCCATAGGCAAGGAGAACTGATGAAAGAGTGGAACCCCCATCAAATTAATGGAACTTGTCCTTAATTTGGAACTGTCAGAAAACGTGGCGTCATGTGGTCCAAGGAGGAAATTTTATCCACTGAATCCTGCCAAATGTAGAAGCTCCTGTTTGGGGCAAGATATCAAAGGAAAGAATTTTGTTTGTGTTTTCTTTTTGTATTTCTTGCTTCAGAAATTTGGATATCATCTGAAGTTACACACAAGATGCCTAGATTGTGCATGTGTGTTTTGAAGCAGAAGAAAACATTAAAAAAAATTAAGAAAAGCAGTTCAGGAGTAGATGAAATCAACCAGTGTTCTAAAGAGGGTTTTTCTACATTTTGACTGCACATCAAAATTACTTACTTCCCCTGAGTTAGTTTCTCTTTGCCAGAGACAACACAACACCTTTCCCAAACAGAATTTCTTACCTGAAGAACCTGTCTATTGATTAATCATGTACTTAGATATACAGTCCAAGCAAGGAACAGAAGGCATTTGTTCATTTACTGTGCTTTTAAACGAAATATTTCAAAGCAGAATGCTTTTATACCACAAATTAAATATAAACACACAGAGAAGCTACACCTAGAAGGAGGAGGAGAAGGAGGAGGAGGAGAAAGTTCTATACAGATCTGATCTTACATTGTTCTGTAATAAAGCAGGATTTATTACATGCTTGTTTATACAGCAAGATTTCTAAAGCATAAATCCTGTTCCTTTACACAGTCTTCCTCCTTGTCATGCCAATGCATAAACAAATTCTATTTCTTAACATATTACCTGTCCGTCCTTATTATTGTTGTTGACTGCCATCAAGTGGACTTCAACTTACATTGACCCTATGGATGAGAGATCTCCAACCCATTCTGTCATCAGGTACCCTGCTCAGGTTTTGCAAATTCAGGAATATGTCTTCCTTGATTCAGTTTATTCATCTGTAGTGTGGTTTTCCTCTTTTCCTACTGCCTTCTATCTTACCAAGCATTTTTTTTTTTCTAGTGAGTCAGGTCTTCTCACGATATGGCCAAAGTACAACACTTAGTTCAGTCAGCTCAGCTTCTAGGGAGAGTTCAAGCTTGATTTGCTCTAGGACCCATTCATTTGTCATTTTAGCAATTTGGGGTATCCACAGAACTTCTTCAGCACCACATATCTATCCTACCAAATCTTAATTGTATTTGTTAGTTTCACTGGATAGGCTATATTCCAAACCCCAAATAACCATGCAGATGTAGATAGTTGGCCAACATGACTACTACATATAGCAAAAACTTGTTACGAACTCATGGGCATTACCATACTCTATTGCATAAAAAGGAGGAAGTGAAGGAAAGGGGGGAAAGAAAGAAAGAAAGAAAGAAAGAAAGAAAGAAAGAAAGAAAGAAAGAAAGGAGGGAGGGAGGGAGGGAGGGAGGGAGGGAGGAAAGAGCAACAAAGGAACACATTGAAAACTGACTGGTTTTTATTTTCTCATGGCCTTTTATGGATATGAACCCACTTCTTTGGATGCAATATAGAATGATAATAAATGTTCAGATATGAAGCATATTTATAAAGTCGTGGGACTTGGATGGAATGTAATAGGATCCAGAAAGATGCCAGTCATGACCTTTGTCCTAAATTTTCAAAGGGGTGTGTGTGGTGACAAAGGTCTTTCAGATCTTTGCAGTGGTTCATCAGTCTTGATGTATAAAAGCAGTAAATCTGCTTACCAAACATCAGTTTCCCAGGCTTCAAAACTCTCCATGAGAAAATTCTTTTTGTTGTATGTGCAGTAGTGAGGAGTCTTGTATCAATATATCTAGTGTGCTATGAAGCCAGCATCTTTGTTCGTACCTCTGTTAACGGATCGGAATTTTTGAAGATAACTCAATTCAGCAATTTCTTTTTCTAATCTTCCTTTGTGAGAGATCGTCTTATTTGTCCAATGTAGAATGTGGAATAAGGCTACCACAGACCTAACCACCAAGCTCTGCTGCTTTGTACTTACTTGTAGCTACTTCACTTTCAGGAATAATATTACCTCCAACTCAGCAGTATTGCCATGGGCGCCCATATGGAATTTATTATTGTTCTGTACTGCATCTTAAGAAGTGGGTTTATATCCATGAAAGTTCATGAAAAAATAAAAAACAGTTAAGTCTTAAAGGTGCTGCCACATTTCTTCTTCTTTCCTTTCCTTTTCCTCTCCCTTCCTATTCTTTACATTGCAAGAGATAGAGGGCTTTCCTGCACTACACTGTTATAGTGCTATTCCACTTTCAATACCCTAGGGAACCCTGGGGTTTGCAGTTTAGGGAGTGGCATTTAGAATTCTAATCCAGAGAGCTTTTTGGCCTCAGTAAACTGCAAACCCCAGAATTCCACATGTTGAAAGTGGAATAATAGCATTATAACAGTGTAGCATGGAAAGACCCTAACATGGCTAATTCTTTGGAAAACTATTGCATTCTGTTGTTCTTTTGCTTTGGTTCCCCTTCCAATTATTATTTTTTTTTTTTTGTATGAATTCATCCTACAACAGAATTGCCTGGGTTAGGAAACCCCCCTTTTTTTTTACCAGCTCCCTCATGGTGTTTCTTTTATTTTCTTCCTCACTCTTTTTCATTCATGTCAGTCTTTCATTTGTAACCTACCATGGTCATTCTAACTTTCCCTCTTCTAACTTTGAAGAAGCTACACTTCTTTTTCTTTCTTGTTCCCCAAATCCAAGCAACCATGTTTGTATCTTATGCCAATGCGGCAGGTTATGAAAGGGTTGAGCAGCACACACACTCACATATATGTATTTTCCACTTAGAAGCATACCTTTCAAAGCTGCTTTATAGCTAGCAAACAGAATGTAGTGTTTTCTTAGATACTTTGCACATAACACAGAATTGCATAAACCTAACTTACCTTCTGCAGAAACCAGTAGCTCCTCTCCCCTGTCCCCAGTTTTGTTCACTCAGAGTCTTTTCTGAACTTATTGTCCCAGGAATTGAATTTGGGACCTCATGCACACAGAACATGTGTTCTGCAACTGATGTTTAAAATGGATAATGTAGGTGTTTGGAAAGCCAGTGCAAAGGCATGCAAAATGTAGCAAACCATTTCTGCATCTGTCATCTCTTAAATTTTGGGAAGAAAGGCCGTTGTATCTTCTAACCTAAAGAAACTGGAAGGAATGATACTCTTTGTGCTGCTTATTCAAGATATATAAATCCATCTTCCTTCCTTCCTTCCTTCCTTCCTTCCTTCCTCTCTTCCTTTCTTTCTTTCTTCCTGATAGACATGCATACAACTGTGCAATGTCAACAGAATCTAAATTCTCAAAGGCTGGTTTCAAAAGGGAAATGACCAAGAAATAAAGAGGAGCAGTGAGGGAGAGATGAAAGAAGAGACAAAATGTACAATATCTAAATTCACTCTCTGTGTACTTAAAGCAGAGAAACTCTGTTCTTCAAAGTCATGAGGAAAAACACAAGTGCTGTGAAAATAACAAGGTCAAAAGGTATTGAACCAAACAGTGTCTCAACTGGACTCAGCAGAAAAAACAGATGATAAAAGGACACATGCAGAGATAACAGTAGGTGTTTACACAGGAAAAGTATTTGGAAATAGAAAGAAACCGAATGCAGAGGAAAGGATATGGCAGGCCAAAGAATCTAAAATAAAATGTGGGATTATATACTGATATAAAATCAGCATCACAGTTATATAATCTCACATGCATGATATATTTGCTCCTGAAGGTATTACTTCACAGGCCATGACTTTTGCTCCACTAGAGCAAACATGCAGCCTGACTCCATCGCCCTTTTCGCATGGCGTTTTTAAAGCGTATTAGGCACGCTCCCTTCCCCCTTCACGAGCCGCTATACCGCACGACATTCTGGCGAACCAGGTGCTATCACAGCCACGGATAGTGCTGATAGCGCGTTTTCTTATTTTCGCCTGAAAGGTGAAAATAACCTCCCTTTCACGCATCGGTCACGTGACCAGAGGGCCTGCGGAGCCGTCGTCCGGTGTGCTTCCGGGAAGGCCCCGGGAGTGGGCGGGGTGTGGGCAGTCCCTGCTGCCTATCCCTCATGCAGCAACTCCCAGGGGACGCTCCGCCCAGCAGCAGGCTGGCCGCTGCCCCCATCACAGCAGGGAACACTGCACGACACGTCGCCGTGAGAGGCTACCCCGGGGGCTCTGTCGCCACTCACACTCGAGACGACAGCAGCCCCTGGGGTCTGGCCGACTGTGTTTTTTTTAAAAAAAAAAACCCCGGTGCTATCGTTAGCACGTTACCAACGTAGTACAAAACAACCTGTTGGCAGGATCTATCGTGCTTACGTTAGCATGACAGCCGGCAAAAAAATAATAAAAAAAAAAAGAAACACCACTGCCCAATCAGGGGCGGTGGGGCGGGGACAGGGCGGGACCTAGGCGTGGCCCAGGATGCCGACATGCGGACAAGCCACCGGGCAGGGACTGGTGCTCTCTCGCCAATGCCCTGCTGTATGCGGACTGCAAGGGAGTCTCTACTGAGCCTCTTGCGATATTAGCAATATCGTGAGGGCTCTGATTCGTCGCGCTATCAAGGTAAGGTGCGGAATATTGAATAAACCTTACTAAAATGTCAAGGTCTCCTTGTAGAAGTTCTCTTACAAGAACAAAGAGTGTTAAAAATGACAGCAGTATGACCTTCAATGGACTAAAATCCACCTTGCCAGAGGATTATCTTCAATTTATTTACACCTGAATGCAAAAGGTGGAAAATAGTATACACTATGGAGCCAAATGATCATGATATGCAAAAAAAACATAAGTCTGATTTAGATGTTTGGCACATCTGCGTGCCAAATATATGAAGAAGTTGCAAGACTGTATGGTTGGATATCAATGTCCATGGCATCCTTGTCCTCCTGGCACTAATTATCCAGAGTAGGCTGAAGGTTTCCATGAGAACTGAAGTTTTTTATAGGGTTAACTCTAGGGCTCTTGTTACGAGAATCAGAACACTGACCAGATTCTCCAAGGGGCATGAAGGGAAGTCTACACACTTACATTTGTCCTCTTGTTCCTCCTATTCAGATTGATGTCAAAAGGGCATTAAGGGAGGTAGGATGATCTTTTATGTTCTTGCTACCACAAGCTGTATGTATTACAACAGGGCTACAGTTTGTGACAAATCTGTGTAAAGCTTGAACTGATGTGGTTCTATGATACATGGAGGAGTTTCATTTTTGACTCTCTACCATACCATCAATTGTGTCCGGAACATCTTTTAAGAGCTGTGAAAAACTCCTGGTCTCCATTTCATTGTGTCTCCTCAAACTTTACCTGCATTCCATCTTGCCTGTTCACATCAGCTTGTGAGACTTTGTTCTTTCCACCTACCAAATGTGGAAATTTGTACATATATTTCATGCACACATACATATACACATATGTATGTGTGCATGAAATATATGCACATATTTATTCACACACTTTTCCTAATGTAGGCATTCTAAATACTTTCCTTCCATTGACTAAAGTGTATTTGCATATATTTTTCAATTTTAGGCATTTTAAGCCATTCATATGTTTAAAGAAACGCATATTTTTGTGCATATAAACTATATCACAAGCCACATAAACATGAATTTATGAGGAAAGGTGTACTTTGTCTCAGAATTGGCCTTTGAGGCATCCAAAATTGGTAATTACAGCAAGAATCTTGAAACCAAACTTCTTTGCTGTCTCCACCTGATGCCCACACAGTTATTACCATAAGCGTTCAGTAAATGCAGTTCTCAAGAGATATGTGAGATCATTATGAACCAAGGCAGGGTGGATCAATCTTGGATCCATACTGGGAGAAAGACAGGATATAAATAAATAAAGTAAAATCACATCAGTTGCCCATGGCCTGTCATTTCATCTCATTTGGGAGACCTCTGAGGCTATCTACATTTTTTATATTAACCCATTTTATGGATTTCTGCCAAACACTAAATGGAGATGGCAGAATCATTGTCAGGCTTAATTATTTTGAGAAGTGGGCTATTGCTGCTTTGCTTCTTTCCTTGTAAATAACATTATCCATAGTTAGCGCCCACTCACCATCCCAGTGTCTCCTTAGAATTTGGGGAATTATAGCTCAAAGGAGGCAGGATTTTTTCATCTGTACATACCAGTAGTACTAACCGTAGAGAAGATTCCAGTTAAAAATTGACAAAGTGTTTTCTTTGGATTGATAAACACACAAGAAATCAGACACTCTCATGAATGATACAACGCTATTGCAAAGTGGGGGAGGAAGGTTTGAGATTAGGGGTAAAGAAGGTGATAGTTACCAGTCCTGAAGAAGAAGGTTAATATGGAATGGTTCGAACGACATCTGAGGGTAGCACAGAGCAACAGAGGTCTGAGGTACCATGTGCAGTGTAACATGCCCAAGGTACTACATCCAACATACTACAATTTGCTGGAGCTGAAGAAAGGGTTTATATACCCTATTTCCTACCCCGAAGGTGTGTGTAGATAAAGTGGTATTGGCTTTCACACAGGATTGACAAAGGAGTCTGGAATGGGTTGATTGCCTTAATTCTAGGCAACAAAGCATTGATAGGAGTCATGACAATCTCTTAATGTTTGGGCTGGTAGGGGGTAAACAGAAGATTTCTGCAGGACAAGATTAAGAGATGGCCCCTAATTATTTCAACCTGGCAGTTTTGCCTTCCTTTGGTTTGGGTGTGCATGGAGCCTGAGGTGTTGAAAGGATCAGTATAAGCCCACTCGCATCTGTGTTTCCCACCACATTCTCTCTGAATTTATGCCCTGACCATGTCTAAGGTCGGGCTGACCTGGCAATATGCTTTCTGGTCAGCACACTTTCAAACTGTAAATATGTTGTAAATATGTTGTAAATGTTGTAAATATGTTGTCCAGCTGTAAATGTGTTGAATTATGAAAACAACACATCCTGCAGAGTGAGGATGTAGGATATGGTAGCAAGAGTTACCAATTTTGGCAGCACAGATTTGAGGAGGCTGCAGGAATGGCTTTTGCACCAGTGTAAAGGCTTCTGTTTTGGGATTAACACTGGTGCACAAGCCATTGTTGGATTGTTATGTTAATTACCAAAATAAAGGAAGTTCATAAATGGATTGCTGCTATGTAGTGGCTACAACCAACTGATTCCTGTGGAGAATCCATACAGAGTGACAGCAAGAAATAAAGCATACTTTGCGAGTTTTTGGCATTTTTTTTTTTTAAGTGTAATAGAATTTGTGCAGTTGGATTTTTTTTGTAAAAAAAAAACTTACATGAAAATAGTTCCCAGGTGTCCATCTGTATAGCATCACCAGGTGGTTCTAGTAGAGTTCTGGCTGAACAATCCAGCATCATTGCTACAAGCATCCACTATTGAGGGGGCTGTTTCATTGAGGTCCATGGAAGCAAAGTTGGCCCACTAAGGTCCCAGGCATCTTTCAAAACACATGACGTTGCTGTGCAAAAGAACATTCAGCATTATTTTAATTTCACAAAAGAAGTCTGAGTGTAGAGGTGGGTCAAGAATTCATATGGCAAATTCAATGTTTTAGAACATTGCTGCCAACCATAACCTAAAAGGAAGGGCATCAACTCTAAGGTTTAAAACAACAACCACCATAAATCTATGCAGCAGGCTATAATCTAAAAAACAAGCACATTATCCTTTCCTGTCACAGAGAACCTCAGCTAAATACAGCCTAACTAGAAAAAGTGCTTGGGTAAGTTCTTGAGCTGCCAAGAGAGGTTTAGCATGGGAGTAAGCCAGGCCTTTAGTATTTTCCCAGGCAGTATAATGGTGCCTCTGCTACAGCGTGTAATCATAGGCTCAGAATGGGCCCAGCCCTACAGTCAACACAAGCTTCTGTTGAAGGTGGCAGGATTCCAGGGCTCAAAATCTCCAAGAAGAAGCCAACATGCCAGTCTCTCCCAGAGACCTGAAGTAACATGGGTAGAAATATGAGGGTAATTTTGCTTCAGTTTCTCCTCAATAGCTAATGCTCAAGCTGTTTTCAAAGAATGTGGGCTCACCACCACTCTTACTTGTCTGCCAGCTTCTTAGACATGATGGCGATATCAAGAAAATAGAGTGCACGTTTGCACTTTCCTTCTCCAGGCCTCCTGCCAGGTCCAGTATAACGATAATTGTAGAACAGGAGTGGGAATCAGGTGGCATTCCAGATGCTGTTGCACTGCAGGTCCCAGCATTCCTTACCATTGTCTTCTGGGAATTGCCATTCAACAACACATGGAAGACTGCATGAGTTTCACCTCAGATCTATGATAAAGAAGATGTCTAAATCAAGGGATCCCACTTCCAGCAATGTTCACCTGGTCTTCTTATTTTCCACCTATGCCTAGACTGCAAGACTACTAACAGTATTCATATACAGGAGAAAGTGAATACAGCTGACCCTCCATATTCACTGGGTTAGGTGTGCAGGACACTTGCAAATGTGGGAAAATTGCAAATATCAAAATGTATGTGTTTGTCTGTGGGAAGGAGGCTGGGGCATGGTGGGAAGAACTCAGGGTCCAAACCACGACCCTTTTCGCACCTTACCTTTTCCTGGTGCTGGGCTGCTCGGCTCGCGCATGAAGGCTTGGGAGGAACGCTGTCGCATCCCTCCTGCTTCGGCTCCGCAGCTCCCTCCTCATCGCGCGAGCGCCCCGCCTCTTCCATTCGCAGTGCAGCCTGAGACCTGCCAGGCTGCACTGAGGAGAGGACCGTCCCGGCTCCCAAGGCTCTGCACACCAGGTAAGTGCACGTGGGGCCTCGGAGCGATGCGCGACCATGCAGCATTTTAGGCTTTGAGCTGAAAATGAAAAAATGCATGCACAGTCCATGTCAGGCCCTTGAGTGTCACGCAAATGTGAGTGCATCGTATGGACCGCTCCTCACATTTATGCAATGCTCAAGGGGCCCTTTTGCTTCAGAAATGCCGTGAGAAAAGGGCCCACATCAGGAAAAAGAGAGGGAAGTGGGGAATGGGTTGGCAGGTAGCCCTATGCTTCTTCTCTCTCACCAATCTCATTTTTGCGGTGTTGGAAGGCATTGGGAGAGGATTGTGGGGCTAAGAAATTGGGCTGTGAGCCATCCTTAGCTGACCAGGCAGTGGTAGTGGAGGAGAAGGAGGAGCACCACAGGCAAGTTTTTACAGGGCTGTGCAGCCTGATCAGAGCCACTCAGAGGATAGGTTCACCCAGAAAAGAAGTGCCAAAGGTAGGGGGACAGGGGTTGGGGAAACTCACAAATAATCAAATCTGTGAGAGTCAAACCCGCGAATGTGGAGGGTCAACTATAGATGTTTTGCTTTGTTTTCTTTTTGGTAGATCATGGCCTATTTTCATCAATAGAATAGAAACATGAGTCATTTCACAAAGAATCAAGAGGCAGATAATTTTTTTTGCCAGATTTGTGGAGCAGGGCTAATATTTAGTGGTGGTAAATGTTCAGAACTTTCTGAAATCTTTATTTTTGTCTCAAAACAGCAGAGTATTTTTTCCGTTACTCTGTTCACCATTTTCTTTTCCCTCTTTGCCTCAAATACATTATAGGACCTTGTGAGACGAAATGGCAGCAACCATGGGCACTGCTGTTCTTCTGCGGGGTGGGGGCAACCACTGCTTCTCTTCCACTTACCCTGGAATTATGCTGTGTCTTTGGCTTATAGGGAGGGTAGGGAGAAAATAATTCTTGGGGTTATGGGAAGAAAGTAGGGATGGGCCAACCAAATCCTCAAATCCTCGAATCCTGGAATCCTGGGTAAGGATTCAAGATTCCCGAATCCGAATCTCTGTGCCAAAATAGGCAAACTGAATCTTTCAAATCCGCCAACTAAATAGATTGTTGGAGACTGGGACGCCTGAAAACTAGGGAGACCAGGACGCCTGAAAACCAGGGAGACCCAGGACACCTGAAAACCAAGGAGACCGGACACCTGAAAACTTGGGAGACTATACATACAAGGGAAGATAGTAAATAGGTGAGGTTTTCCCTTGGAGTAATAATGGCCTTTGCTAACAATTTCACAAATTACATCTGGGCTTGTATTCTAAGATATTTAAATTGAACATTTCATATTGAAGTTCAGTACTTGACTGGAAGCTACAGGCTTGAGATTTCAAGAACAGCTGAAACATTCCTTTGCATAGCTCACTTGCAAACCTCTTTCAGACACAATTCTGGGGTTTGGAGTTTTACAAGGTGTCACAGTCTTCTCTGCCAAAGTGTACTGGTGCATCATCAAACTACAAACCCCAGGATGCCAGAAAGAGCTATGCAAAGAAAAGCCAGTTTTGACCTAGGTTATCGCTCTACTATAGTATGTGGCCCTGTTTACACAGGCAGGAAAATGTGGGATTAATCCACATTTTCCTGCCTGTGTACAAAGGGCCTTCATGTCATTATCAATCTGAGGAGATCCTGAGGCAAAACTAGGACAATTGTCTTGGCCAGATTTCTTCAGAGGGAGGTTTGCTTTTGCCTAGGCTTTTGCTAAGGCTGAGAGAGTGTGTCTTGCCCAAGATTATCCTTCTTTCCCTTGCTTTTTAAACTCTTTTTTAAAAAAAGGATTCAAAAGATTCAAGATTTGTGAGATTCATGGATTCCCAGAACCTTCCAGGAATTTGGATCCGGATTCGGAAAATTCTGGATTTGTCCAATCTCTAGAAGAAAGCTTTGGTGTTGCTGTTGTCATCTATGGAAGCTGCAAAGGAACAGTTTAAAAGAAGTGGCCACCAGTTCTGAAGATAACGAAGATGGTGGCAAAATCATTCTTTCCTCAACAGCAAGATAGCTCATGCTTCTGAACTTGGTCCCTCAAATCTGATCCCTGCATGCAGTCCTGTTTTGGGAATAGCACCTACCAGTACCTTGGATTGTTCTTTTAAAGTTCATCATAAAACCCAGAATCAATTCATTGTGCCACCAACACTGGAATCCCCAACAGTTACTGGTTCCAAGAAGTTCTGATTTTGGAATTTTTTATGTCAGTCCTAGAAAATACAGACTAAAAATAACACTTTTTGCCATAAAATATGTTGCTGTGGTGAGAACCAAGTACAACAGCTCAACTACAGAGCGAATAGACACTGGATTCCTTATACAAAACATTCGCAGAAGACCGCATTTGGAAAAGAGCGAACAGCTGTGGTCAACGGTTTTTCAGGAAGATGAAGGCAAGCTGGAAGTGGCTGACAGAAGAGCATTTAGAGTGGCCAAGGGAATATGAAGTGGAGGCTTAATATTGTTTAGTCTATCAGAATATAAGCTGAAGGTGGATACTCATGGGTCTTCATAAATAGAACTATGGCATGATCCTCAGTGTGTAAAGTGAAAAGCTACTTATGCTAAAAGACAGTTGTTGGCATGAGACCAGATGCACAGAAACAGGACATGAGTAAATTTAGACTGGAAAATTAGGACTTTTTTAGTCACCAGGAGAAAAGAACTCTGGAAAAGGCAACCAAGGGAAGCAATGACTGGGTGAACAAATGTGATTTGTTCAACGATGAAATATAACTATTTTGTGCAAGATATTATACAATGTGGTTTCACGACCAGTTGTAAAATAAAACAAAATTTCTGGTTTCTGACCAGAGTTTACTCAGATTCATTTCATTTTATGCATTTATGAATGTTACCACCATTGCTAGTTGATTTTTTCTATAAGAGAATCCTTAAAGTGAAGTTCCAAACTGAAAACAACATAAAACTTTATGGATTCAGACTCAAGGCCTTTCTGCACCACACTGTTACAATACTATTATTCCACTTTCAACATCCTGTGGAATTCTGGGGTTTGTAGTTTACTGAGGCCAAAGAGCTCTCTGGCTGAGAATTCTAAAGGCCACTCCCTAAACTGCAAACTGCAAAGGATGTTGGAAGTAAGATAATAGCACTACAATAGTGTAGTGTGGAAAGGCCCTTAGTCAGGCTTACAGACCAATCGAAATATATAAGAAATACGTTGGTTATCAATAAATTAAGTTCCATAGATTTCAGTGGTCTATTCTTTGCATAATTAAGTCTGGATATATCACACTGGTGAAGCTTTGGTGGAAGCACATTCCAAGAACCACAACCTGACCATCCAAAACTTAAATTACAATGAAAAGTAGACTTCTGGTCACTTCTAGTTGCAATTTTTTGGCTGATTTTTTTCTGTGGTTCCAAGATGGTACAGCCCATAACGATCTAGGGAGAAAAAAATTGGCCTTTGCACCCATCACTGAATCAACCAAAGTCAGGATTCTCCATCCCACTGTATGGGCTATTTCTATGTATGGTTGTGAAAGCTGGACAGTGCAAAGATCTGACAGGAAAAAAAAATCAATTCACTTAAGAAGTGGTGCTGGATATCTTGGACGGCCAAAAGGACAGATAAGTGGGTGCTAGAGTAAATCTGAGACGCAGCATAATATAGTGGCTTGAGCATTGGAGACCACAGTTCCATTCCTTGCTCAGTCCTGGAAACCCACTGGGTGACCTTGGGCATCACATACTCTCAGCCTCAGAAACTCATGTGTTAGGTTCGCCTTATAGTCATGATAAGTCAGAAATGATTTGAAGGCACACAACAAGAGTAAATCTAGCCTGATCTCTCTCTAGAAGCCAAGATCACTAAGGTAAGACCTCTGTCTGCATTGAAATCCCTCAATACCATCTTAACTGACATTTCAGGCAGAATGTAGGTCTGTGCCTCTAACATCATCATTATTTTTCTCCTGTATGATTTTCAACATCTTTGCCTGACGAAAAACCTTTGACAGCTTGCGTAATGTATTTTATGCTTTGGAGCTGTCCCCAAAAGGTATTGCTGTTGGGAATTTTGGATTTTGTATTCTGCAGCATGGCTATCCCTAAACATTTTTTAAACTGATACTGTTGTACTTTGGACATATCATCAGAAGACATGACTCACTAGAAAAGGTGATAATACTTGGCAAGATGGAAGGCAGTAGGATAAGAGGAAGACCATACTACAGGTGGGTAGATTCAATCAAGGAAGCCACAGCCCTGAGTTTGCAAGACCTGAACAGGGTTGTTGATGAAAGGGTGACTTAGAGGTCTCTCTGTGATAACTGAAGCCCCTGTCAGAGCTGCTGCTGATGAGCAGCAGCTGTTGGTCCCTGTGGCTCAGGGTGGAGATGACAAGCAGCAGCTGTTGGTCCCTGTGGCTCGGGCTGGAGATGAGTCCTGCAGCTCAGGAGCTCCCCCTGCTGCCATGGACCAAGCAGGCTCGGACATTCCTCTGCCTGCTCCTTTAGGGCAACAGGGATCCAGCTGTGATCCCGAGGATGCCCTGGAGCCTGCGTCAATCAGTCCACAAACAAGGCGGAGACTCAAGAGAGCTGAGCGAAGGCAGGCTTCCTTGATTAAGTTCAACAAGTGGTGACTGGCCACACCTGTGTCTGGGCTATATAACTGCCTGCCTGGAAGCTTTCCTTTGCTTGTGGCAAACTTTCTACAAACCCTCTCCTTGCTTCCAGCACCTGGCTCCTGATACCTTGGAGTGATCTCTTGGCTCCTGACCCCTGGATTTTGGACTCTGACTATGGCTTTTGCTTGTTGCTCAGGCATAGGTAAATGGACTGCCTATGAGTAATTGCTTGCTTTATATCCTCCTGGTGGGACTCTGCTATCTCTCCCTTTCCCTTCTCTGGGCTGGCTTGCTGCCCGGGTCTCTGACCTTAACACTCTCATTTATACAGTCACCATGAGTCAAAGTCAAGTTGACAGAGGTTAACAACAACAACAAACCCATCCTAGTTGGACACACTTACCATAATGTCATGGGTTGTGCCCAATAGGACTTGAAAAGGAGCAGAAACAAAATTTTAAGAAACCAGTTAAGCAAGAATCAACCAATTCATGTAAAATGGCTTCATCTGCTTGTTGACAAAGGCAGTCCAAGATATTTTGCTTCCTGGGACAAAAAGGACAAGATGGGTCCTTCCATGCTATGTACAGAAATCATTATTTTATGCACAGAAATCTTCTTTCACCATTGGCAACAAGACAATGTCCTTCACTGTACGTAAATACAATGGGTTAGTTTACGGGGAACACACAACTCTGCCCTCCAAGAGAGAAGGAGGGCTGGGGGTGAGTGCAGGAGGAATGTATGTGGGGCTTCCCATCCTCACTTTCTGCCTTTTGACGTAGCCACTTCACACAGCCTAACTAGTAATACTGTAAGGTCAATGAGAGAACCTTTCAGAGAGTTATATACTACTTTTCACTTTTCATATGTATATGCTTTCAACCAATAAACTATTGGAGCACCTGTTTCTCTCAAAGATTGTATACTTGTGGATGTTCCTTCTCTGTTTACCTTGTGCTGTATTAACGCAACAACCTGGCCAACACTGGCTTTTGAAATCAGCTGGAATTTTCTTGCTGACATATGTACTCATAACTCCTGGTTGTGCACATATATATTCTTTTATGGATGTTGGGAAAGGAGGATTCAGTGCCATCCTTGCGTATGTCAACTCCCCCAGCAGCTTCCTAGTGCATCCAACATGAGTGGGGGGAGGAAGGACCCAGGGAGCAGATGAGAGAAGAGAGCTATCATCATAATCTCAGGACTCTAGCCTCTAACTAGAAATCAAAAAGATGTTGAAGTCAGAAACCTTTGCTTGCCTATACTCACTACTTCGCTTGTTACTTGCAAGGAGTTTAGACACAGCATACATTTATTATTACTTCCTGTTTGCTAGGTTTTACCACAGCTTTTCTCTTCTTGAAGCCATTTTTCCTTCCCTCTCTTTCCTTGATTAGACCATGTGTTTGATTACACACAGATGTTGTAAGTAAAGCTATTTTATATATTTGACAAAGAACACTAATCTTATTTATTTTCACTGCTAAGCATATGGTGGACATGGGACTGGTTGTTGTTCATCTTCTGCCTTGCCAATTTGATTACTCTGCTAGAGAGAACCACTATCTTTCTCATTTTCCAACAAGAAGGTGACAGCTGGGTGCTATTTGTATCATACAGGCACATTCTGCCTGTGTGACACAGGCTTTTAACCATTGTGTGTTTGTAAACTTGTAGTTTATGCTGGTTGTGCTTATAAAACAGCAAGAATTCAAACATATTCAGCAATATTTACTATTTTGACAGAGAACAGCAGTCAGTTGCTGTTTCATATTTATCTCATGGTCCTGAAATTCAAGATACATCTCTCCTGTCAGATATTTAATAACACAAGAACAGACAGGCTGAAACAAACCAAAAGCCTGTATAGTCCAGTATTCTGTTCCAACAATGGTAGCTGTGTGTTTCCAAGGAGAACATGGAGAAAAAGAGCACAATGGCATTCTGCTGCTTGAGTTGACAAATACCTAGAATTCAGAAGGATACTGCCTCTGATCCTGGAGGTAATTTTAGAGCTCTCATGATTTGTAGTCATGAATAGCCTCAGGAGAGCCAGGTGGCTTTCATGTCAGTGAGAATGTCAATCCATTCTGGATTTCAGTCTGAACTCCAAAGGAGCTGGCCATGGTGCTGAGTAATTCTGTTTGGGAAAGGTGGCTTCAGAACCTTGGATTCATGCCACTCACTGACATTAGACACTGACATCTTACCAGATAGGCAGATCGTCCTTAAGTCTTCTATGGACTTGAGGGAAGGGACCAAAATCAGAGGATTTTTATTTTAATTGCTCATAAAAAAAGCATTACTCAAACTTCTGATGATGATGCATCAGAAAGAGGTACGCAAAAGGACTAATAAGCAGTGGCAATTAGAACATCTGAGCTTGCCAGACAGATCTTCCACAGCATGGAGAATAGTGGGCAAAGATAAAGCACTAGCTGATTACACTTCAGTAAACAGGAACAGAGTGCAAAAGCATATCCTTGATCTCCTGCCAACACTGTCCTTTAATCTGGACATCTTTGCCTAAAACTCTCCCTGCTCCATGCCTCCAGATATATTTAGAGATGGCAATGACCCAGGAGATGTGTTCCCACTCCAAGATTCCTATATGAACTTTCTTCAAGGCTTGTGGGTTTGTGTGGGCTAATTCCAAGATGCCTTGTACCATGGCTTTGAGAAAAGTAGCATTTTTACTGCTCACTCCCACATTTACAGAGGCTGATGAATTGCCTAGGGCTACTAGGATAACAGCAGTGCCAACTTCCTTTGAAAATTTAAGGCATGTTTCAATAGGAGTGTGCTACAAGGTAAAATAAAATCTTCATTTCTATGAAGTGACCTCCAAGGGAGTATTAAAATCTTAGCAGTCACTCTCTTTTATTGCCAGTTGGACTATGATAGTGCTTCCTTTCTAAGCAAGGAACTTTTTAAAGTGATGTCCAAATTGTCTTTCATTATTTTTCACTGCAAAATGTAATACAGTGTGAATTTTCATCATTCACTAAACTTACATTCAAAAGTACAGCAACAGTGGAGAAGAACAGGGCACATTTGAGACTCCCAACCAGAATAGATCTATTGAATCAGTGGGATTCAGCTATGTGTGGACTCACCATTGAATAATTGATTCAATAGGTGTTCTTTAATTGGGAATAACCAACAGGATTCCAGACTTTAACTAGGAAGGGAACAAAGAAACATGTACACTTGTTTTTCTTGTGTGCATCCATGTTCCACTTTGAAATGTTACAAGTTAGAAAAAGATGTAGACAATGACAGCAGGGAAGACCACCCCTAAATATATTATATGCTTTTGTTATCATACCCTACCACTCCTTCTATGATATATGCGATTTTCATTAATTGGACTTATAAATGACTAGAGAACATGATTGAAGTCACACTGACCAGAGAATGTGTTTTGAGGTCAAGCCAATTTGCAGTGTGTTCAGAGTTATAAGTCCAGAGAGGATTAGGTGGGAAAACCCAACACTGATGGGCTTGTGCTAATCCTTTTACCACTCTAGGCTCTTTGCATTCCCAAATACGGTGAAAGACAAACTGCCCAGATTGATGAACAATCAGAGACCATTCCTCAATCTTACCCTACAGAGATCTTCCCTATGCACACTACCTGATTGATCATTAAGAGATTGTCATGAGTCCCATCAATGTTTTGTCATTCCAGAGTTAAGCTATCAGCCTATTCCGAACACTTTTCTCAGTTCTATGAGAAAGCCATTACAACTCTGTCAGTGCACCCCTTCAGGGTGTGAAATAAGGGGTATAAAAACCCTAGCTTCAACCCCAGCCAATTATAGTAGGTAGAACATAGCCCAGACTGCTTTTCCTCTGAGCTACCCTCAGATGCTGTCTGAGTCCCTCCATTGTGATCCCTCCTTCAGGACTGGTAGCTATCTTCCTTTCCACCCAATCTGTCCCTATCCAACCTTTCTTGCCTCACTTTCTGATAGCCTTGTATAGTTCTTAAGAGTGTCTGATCTCTTGTGTGTTTGTCAATTCAAATAAAATACTTTAATTTTAACTGGAGTATTCTCTACGGTTAGTACTGGTATACATAGGTGAAAAGATGCTGTCATTACCCTTTCCTCACAGGCCTCCTTCGAACTATAATTTCCCCCAAATTCTAAGGAGACACTAGCATTTCAGATGGATCCTAACATCCCCCATCTCTTACGGTAACACTCTGTGAGAAACCCACATCTCCAAATCTCATTTCAAATACTATAATCAGCTGGAGAGGATGTGGGAATGGCTGTTAGCTTTCAAGAGTTTTTAAGAAGCATTAATGGGCTGCTACATGTTATGCTGTTACAGGGATAGAAAGAATATTCAAAATTGTTCACTTTGAGGGTGAAAAATGGGTTCCCAACAACTGAGAAACCTTTCAAGAAGAATAATATACCGGTGAGAATTTGTGCAATTGTCTCCAAGGTATTCAAATGTCATGGATGAATTGTTGGCTGCAATCCAACATCCCCTCAGTGCAGTGTAAACATGCACAGCAAGAGATAAGCTACACCAGCACTGTGTAACCCTTGTGCAGAATAGAGACACTGCACAATGCAGACCAAAAGCTGGGTGCCAATGCAGAATGTGAAATCATAATGTACAATGTGCGACTACAATGTACAATGTGCAACTGCAATGGGAAGCATTGCTGTATGCAATTCTGCTGCTGCTGTCAGCAAAATATGTCTGTTGCTCTGTGGTAAATAATTGATCGTGCATGTGAAGGATGATTTTCACATGTGTGTGCCACTGGCAGGATACCAGTTATTCTGTGTGAAAAAAACCATGAGTTTTTAACTGCACAAAACTCCAGTTTTTTAAAAAAATTGAAGCACAATACCACTGAAACAATACTAAACAATATACAATAAGGAAAGGAAAGAAGAAAAAATTAAACTAAACAATATTCATTATCAAAAAGAAAACAGAATAACAAATACAGACAAAGCTACAAGAAACTATAAAAAAGTACAAAGCAATAAAACAACTGCAAGTAACTAAAAATTGGTTCCTGCGTTTGTTGCAAACAGCTCCTAGTAACTATTTGGACTTAACTATTAAATCACTACTTGAAATCTAAATTGATTTTGCTGCTAATAGTAGTTGTTGTCTTATCCCTATATTAAAAAGATAGCTTAATTAGTTAATAAAAAGTAATAATTATAAATAATATGCAGTTATTACCATAGTTCTATTATTCTGAGTTAACTTGCTTCGAAAAATTGGTATCATACCTTTATAAACCAAATATTAACATCTTAATGTTTAAACCAAAAATACCATTGATTACCAATAGTAAAAATAGTAATTGTTAATTCTTATAAATTTTGTAATAAATTTGAAATGCTATTACTAAAACCATACATTGTAAATATTAAAAAATATCCTAAAATGGCAACAAACTGGGGGAAAAAAACCTGTCTTCAGTGCAGAAAACAGGTTTCTTGGGTGAGAAGCCTGTTTTCAGCATACAAAACAAGTTCTTTGCACAAAAAAACCCCATGTGTTTTTCTCCACAGGATAATTGCAATACTTTCAGACATTCAAATATGGTGAGAATATCTGTGAAGGAATGTTCATCCTCCCCCACAACTGTAATTACTCATCTTCGCATGCCAGGCTGAAATAATCCAGGCTTTATATCCCTAATGCAGGGCAGCTGTGTGAAACAAAAGTGAATAGACCCTTCTCCTTTTCAAAGCACATAGAGAAGAAAATGCTTCAAATATAGGAAAAAGCCAAATAATTTCAAAATCAATTTTCCTCCTGCAATCCATCTCCCTACTTCTTTGTAATGCTTAAGACTAGTCCAGACCCATGTCTGAAGGTCAGAAACAAGGCCAGAGACTAAGACCATTTCCATACTACACTGTTATAGCAATATTATTCCACTTTCAACATCCCATGGAATTCTGCAGTTTGTAGTTTACTGAGGTCAAAGAGTTCTCTGGTTGAGAATTCTAAATGCCCCTCCCTCAACTGCAAATTCCAGGATTGCATAGGATGTTGAAAGTGGAATAATAGCACTGTAACAGTGTAGTGCGGAAATGGCCTTATTTTGAAGTTGGTGCAAGCACTAAAATGACATGGCAGTCAATCAATGATGTGATACAATGATTAGAATGTCACACTCATACTGAACGGAGCCAGGTTCAAATCTCAACTCCATCATGAAGTCCACTGGGTGAACTTGAGGCCAGTCCCTGATTCAGCCTCCCCCACTTCATCACTGTGATGATTGGAAAGAAAAAAGAGGGGGAAGAGAATTGTGTCCACTGTCATGAGTCCCTTGGCAGAAAGGTAGGGTTTAAATATAATAAAGATATGCATTTTGCTCCCCAGATTACTTCTTTTTGTTAGCAGATGGAAATACCCTTCCTCCACCTCCAAAGCTTTCCTGTATATGTTTCTATGCCCTGACTTGGGGCTTTCCAAAGGTTGATGCTGGCTTCGTTTTTCCAGTCAACACATCCTCTCAAGAGAAGAAGAACAAATCAAGCATGATCATTCTCCAAACTGTATGAAGTCAGGTTGTTCTCTATAACAGGCAGACTCTTCTCACATTGCTGCTCCAGCAGATATGGGGCATTCATCCATGTTCATCTGGCTTGTTTCCACATTCTTCCAGCAAGATTTTGCCTGCACTGGACTGCAGGTTTCTACATTTGCTGATGCTGCTTTCTGTTGGCTATTGTTGTTTTGCCAGATAGTTTTAGGTTATTTACCTATTAAAATATTTGTATCCCACCCTCAGTCTAAAGATATTAGAGTGGCATATGATCAAATTAACTTGACCAACTATGAACAATAAAATGATTTTAAAAGGCTGCAAACATATTACATTAAAAGACGACAGACTGAAACCAGGTAAAATCATTTAAAATTATTTAAAGCCCTGCACAAGTGTGGATTTGTATACTATCCAGTAAACAATGATGGCTGGGATCCTACAACATCTCCTTGCCCAAACCATGAAACCTACCTTAATAGTGCACAGATCTCTATTGCTTAGGGTGGCTGTCTGGCTTTTAAAAGGTGGGTTTCAGGAGTGGGATGGGGAGATAAAACATAGCCAGAACATTGTGGCTATGTGCATGATGCAGGATCTCTTAGGCCAGCAATGGACTTTCAGGATCTTCTTTGTTCTAGATCCCTGAAACAGTGGTGGCCGGTGGCTCCCATGTCAGGTGAATCAACTCTAGGTTTGGGATAACTTTGGGGGAGATATCCAAGGTGCTGAACCTATTTTGGGGGATATAGTTCAGCACCTTGGATAACTCTTTTGAAGTCTGAACTAAAACTTGGACTGAATTTTCTACTCAGTCACATGGAGGCCACCGAACACCACGCCCTTTTCTTGCTAAGGCATATGGGGTTTAGAAACCTTTCCCAATCTATGGCAAATCTGCCTTTTCCTCACTCAAGTCTGTGATAGGGTTCCACAATGGTTTTGGATTGCAAATTCCATCATCCCCAACCACTGGCTGGGGTGGTGGAGTTGCAGTCCAAACATCTGGAGGGTGCCACATTGATGGAGGCTTGATTTTTAAAGACAACTGCCATCATCCTTCACTATTGAACATTGGGTACCAGAGGTTGGTGGAAGTTGTAGTTGAAACCAATTGTAGGGCACCACTGCGGGAAAGGGTGCTCCATGCATTCAGCTGTGTTGAGTAACTTCTCATAAAATCGTAACATCCCAATGGCAAATCAAAAAGACTGTCCTGTCTTCAAATTTGAAATCAGATTTTCACCGTCTTTAGATAAACTGACTGATGTTTTCAATACAGAACACACTTACTTCAGCAAATATTTCCCATTCATTGGCTTGGTATTCTTCCCACACGTTGCAAAAGACACATTATTACATATGTCTCCATCAGCCTACTTGATCTGACTTTTCCCCACTGCAAGCTAACATTAGACACGTCCCTTCCGAGCAGTAATAATTTCATTTACCATAAATTATTTTATTTCCTGTACCTTGGAGACATCTTAATGCCTTTATGTCATGAAAGGCCACTTCTTCTTGAAGAGTTGAAAACCCATCTTCAATTGGTTGTCCTTTTTTAAAAATGCAAAGGCTGCTGAACAAGACAATTGGGCTTTGAAAGAACAAGCAGGAAGAGTGTAATCGCAACATACGTGAGCAGAGAAAGGCAAAACTACTGTTCTTATTTTGTGTTTTCATTCTGTGCCATCTTGGGAACAATCAGAAAGGCAATTCATAAATGTTTCTGAAAATTAAGCTGCCCGTTATCAAAGCTACACGTGGAATTAAATTAGGTGCAGGGTCAGCCCAGCCATGCAGCTGGCTCACATGGCAAAAGAGTGTACGAATGGATAGATGATGGTAAGAATTCACTGTTGAATGGGGTAAGGGTATAAGTGTTGGCCCTTATAGTGCAGGAGACTCATCTAAAAGGATTTTGTGGCTAATAAAATAACCATCCTTCCAGCATCCTGAAACACATCTTTTGTTTCTCTTATACATTTCATTAGATTTTCACCAGTTTTGGTCTTTTTGTTTTCCTTACAGTACAGAGCACTATTTGACCTCTGCTTAATATCTTGAGCTGGCACTTTTATTTTTGGACGTTATGTGATGGGCTCAGAGAGGCCTGCCTAGCATGTTCTTTACGTTATTTTCAGTACCAGACAATGAACTTTTAATTCTCCCAGGCTGGGGCAATGGGGGAATCGGTCACCATGGCGGCAGCAAACCTCCTTGTGATTTTACAGCCACTACTCCTGCAGATGCTTCTAGTTGCAAAAGAGGTCTGCCTGTACGAAACTACTATTGGGCATGGGGTCCACCACCTAGATGGTTCCCATACAACCTGAGGCATCCATATATAGGCTTCCAGGTGGTATTCTGTCTAGATCAGGCATGGGCAGCCTCAGGGCTGAGGGGGCCACAGGAGACATTGGAGGGTTGCATGCTATGCTGTGGCCCTCTCAAAAAATTAAAACATTCCCCCACCAAATGCCCCTCATGTCTTTCACCACATTTGAAGCTCCTTTGGCCCATTTTAGATCCCAAACTGGAAATTACCTCCAAGCCACCTCCTTTTCATTTCTTGTTTTATTAAAAAAGGAGAGGCAAACATTTTGTGACCCTTGAGAGCTCCCAGAAGCTACAGAAATGGTCCTTGGGGACACATTTTGTCCATTCCTGATCTAGATTCAGAACTGTTAGGCTTCTGAATATTTGGTACATCATGTGCCCTAAGGCCAGGAGTGAGCCATGTGTGACCCCTTATATGTCACTGGATTACAGCTTCCTTCACCCTTAGCCAGCACAGTCAATAGACAGGGATGATGGAGGTTGTAGCTCAACAGTGTCTGCAGGCCTACACAGTGTCTGTTTCTACTTTAGAAGGGGCAAATGTGGCTCTCAAAGAAGACCACTGAAATATATACATAGGCCAAAATGCTTTCAGCTTGCTCTAAAATAAAAAAAAAACCAAAACCATCCACTGAATACTGTACTTAGAGACATCTCTCTCCTTTTTTCCTCTGTTTCTGTTTTAGGCCACCCCCCAGTAAACATAAGCATGGTAGAAGAGCATACCATTTTTATTTTTATTTTAGATATAGGAGGGTTCTTGGGAGGGGCATCACTTATGCTACATACCTGATTCGAACTATCACTTAAGCAGTAGGTTTGACCAAAGATGATATGGTTGCAAAAAGCATGCTGCTTGCAGTATAGATAAGGAGCATATATTACAGTTCTTATAGCAACTTTGTCTGGCTTCCTGTTTAGTATTTCCAATGTCATAAGCTGGACTTACTATCTCATAAATTTTGCTCTTCACATTTACAATCATGACACCATTGCCATGATTGCCAACGTCCCCTAAAATCCACCTCAAAAGCCAGGCAGTCACACCAACAGAGTTCTGTGGTGCTGACAAGAGGGGTGCTAAAGGATGATGTGTGTAGTTGCCTCCTGCCAGATGCAGTGGTGGGAATGAGCAGTTGTGACAGGATCCTGCTGGAGTCCCTGCAGTTGCTCATTGCACCATGACTTGTTAGTAGGATGGAGCTGGACAAATCATCCCTCAGCACCTCACTCGCCAGCATTGCAGAACTTCTTTGGTTGTTGTGGCTGCCTGGTTTTTAAAGTAAGATTTAGGGGATTGGATTGGGTGGATCATAGCGACATCGTCATAGCTATATCTCTCATGCAGGATCTCAGCTGTAATTTTTTATACTACATGTATCGATCTAATCCGGGAAGGAGTATTACATGCTCAAGTGTAATCCTAAAACATGGGGGGCTTTGACATCCACCTACAATGCCAGTGTCTCCTTAGAATTTGGGGAATTATGGCTCAAAGGATGCCTGAAAGAGGAGGGTAACAGCAGGATATTTTCACCTGTGTATACCAGTACTAAGTGTAAAGACGAGCCCAATTAAAAGTTAAATAAAATATTTTATCTGTAATTAACAAACACACAGGAAGTCAGGGTGGGGCTTTCATGCAGACCTTTGTGGGCTAGATGGGAACCTTCTGCAAGCCAGAGGTTCTTTTCCTTGCTACAGTCTTCTTGATTCTTCCCCTTGCAAAATTCATGCCTCCTCCTTCCAGCACAGATCACGTAGAAGGAGGCGGTGGGGGGGAGCAACGGTTAACTGTTTCTAAGACTGGTGTGGGGGAATGATCCCTCCCTGATCTGGCAAAATTGGGCCACCAAGAATCCTAGGTAGCTGAGCCTTCTTAAGCACTGTCAATCAGAAGAGTGCTACATTTAAGAAATATTAAGAGGGCAATTGTTGTTGAGCCTTCCTGGGAATTATAAAGGCTACCTGCAATCTGTCCTGAACACTGAATACGTGGAGAATGCTTCTGGTTACACACTGTGCTTGTAAGGATTTTCAGCTGGAATTCACAACTGTAGTCATGAATGGGTAACCTAGAGTTATGCAATCATAACTGATTCGTGTATATGATCTCGACATCTACTATACAAAAGCCAAAGTTTGTGAGTGAGCTCGTCTGCTGTGTCAGGCAGGCACAGACCTCATATAACTGGCTGTGTCAGGTGAGAAGACCTCATACGATTGGCCGGCTGTGAAGATTCTACCGAATCCTAGGGTTGGCAGTTCAGGGAGGGGCCTTTAGAATTCTCAGCCAGAGAGCTCAGCCTGGTTGCTATGGAGACAAGGCCTAGCAGCAAGAAGGCGGGCAGTGTATTCCTTTAGGAACCCAAACTCTGTATGTTAATAACTCTGAATACAGATTGGATTGGGGGCTATGGGGAAAAGTTACACATACCGAACAAGACAGATTGGGGAATTAGAGACACAAGAGCTCAAATCTGTGTATTTCAACCACATTTAATTCCTAAGGTAAGGTAATTCCTAAGGTATTTCTAGCAGGAATTACCTATGAGAAAATTACCTCATATGATAGGCTGTGTGAGGCAAGAAGACCTCATATGATTGGCTGGCTGTGAAGATTCTGTGGAATCCTGGGGCTGGTAGTTTAGGGAGGGACCTTTAGAATTCTCAGCCAGAGAGCTCCTGGGCCTCTGGCTGGTTGCTGTGGAGATGAGGCCTAGCAGCAAGGAGAAGGCCACTGTACTCCTTCAGAAACCAATCCTCTGTACCTTAACAACTCTGAATACAGATTGGATTGGGGACTATGGGGAAAAGTTACAGATACTGGACAAGGCAGTCTGGGGAATTAGAGACACAGGATCTCAAATCTGTGTATTTGAACCGCATCTAATTCCTAAGATAAGGTAAGGTAATTCCTAAGGTATTTCTAACAAGTGTTATCTATGAGAAAATAAAATCATGGGAAATGCTGGGTAAATATGCTAGTATTCCATAATGCAGGCAATATGTAAGGACTGTAAAGGTCCCACAGTCCTGATTTACCAGGCAGCAGCCACTGTGAGCAACAGGGATCTGTTCTATTGATCAAGATGCCACAGACTGACATTTCTACCCCTTCCCACAAGTGATCTCCTATGCAAGGAGGAATTGTGACAGGTATCCTGCTTCCAACTGTCACATCAGAGATTGCTCATGGGAGGGAGTGGAAACTCAATTTGCTGCATCCTGATCACCAAGAGAACAGATCCCCATCGGTCACAGAAGTTCGTGCTTGGTACATCAGGATTGGGAATTGGGGAGGGGGGGGTCAGGCCAGGAGATGCTACTTAGTGACACAGCTAGGATAGTTATATAAATAAGTAGCACACATGGAATTTATATTTGACGAGGTTTCAATGATACCACATAGGAAAAGTAATTTGCCCTCTTCCTACAAATGCCTGCAAGTTAGCAAAATTAATAGCAAGCTGCCTTCCGTTGTTGAGCCTTAAAACCAGTTCTGGGGGTCCCTGGGTATCAGTCATGTGGGGGATAGGGGCTCTCAATCTGCAATGATAACCAGAACCCCAGGATGGGGGAATGGAAGCAGCCAAAAGTTTCAAAGAGAAAACAGAGAACAGAGTAAACCTTAAACTACATGTAAATGAGATACTGGTCTGAAGATGTAAATAAAAAGTTTTATTCCTCAATTTAAGAATAATCTCCCTTTTTAAACACATCCTGAGACTTAGGCCCTTTCCACACGAGGCGAGGGAATCGCTCCGTGCTGTTATCTGCTGCTTCTTCGGGGGTCCGAAGCAACGCGGATTGTCCCTGAAGCCCTTCCGCAGGGCTCCTCCTTGGTCCAGGGCGAATCGGAGCAGTGCGAGGTCTGTAGATCCGCACCGCTCCGGCTTCCAAAATGGCAGTTCCGGCTTCCAAAATGGCGGCTTCCGGTTGGTCGTGGGTCCCGACCAACCGCTGAAGCTCGCAACACCTAAAGCCCGCCCTTTGCAGATCGCAGGCTCGCATTGGTGCGAGCCTGCGAATCTGCACAAGGGAGCAGGAACGCAATGGCGCATTCCAGGAAAATAAAGACCTGTTTTTTGCAGTCTTTAGAAAACACACTGGAGGACCACTTGGGGTCGTTTTGGAGTGGACTGAGGTGCGGATCTCCAGTAAGTAGTCTGCTCCTAGTCCGCTCCAAGGTGCAGACGACCTCCGTGAGAGGACGCACTGCCTCGTTCTAATTGCCTGGTGCGGAGGGGGCCTTAATGTCTCTATTACATCTGATTCAGTGGATGTTTCCAGTTCTTTCTCCTTCTGAAACACTAAGCAGCAACAAAGAGAACGACAGACTGGAAACCACTGAATACACGAAAATTTCAATGAAATCCTAAGAACTGGCCACATATGTATTGTTTCTTTCAAGAGACTTTTAGACACGATCGCATTAGGCCATCGTGTCCTGAATCCCTGATCAACAGAAAGGTCATGCTGATTTTCCAGTAACAACAATCCTCCTCTCCCCAGATGTTATGTTTCAGAATGAGCCAACTTATTATCTGTCATGGGAGGTCACAGCTTGAATGACCTCTGGTTCTTTGGAGAAGGAAAGGCAATTAAGGAGAACACGGTCAAAGCCAATGAAACAGAATCTCATTTCTATTTTCTCTCTTTCAAAGAATCACATTTCTTCCTGTCTGCAACTACAACATTATGGCTACTACAATTACTCCTGCTCCTGCTACTCTTCCTTCTACTCCTTCCGCTTCATCACCACCGCTATTACTGTCATCATCATCATCATGACAACATTATTAATAAAATATATATTTTAATGATGACAAAACAATGCTGCAATTCAGGCTTATTTAACAGTTCAATGTTTTACATGGCTAATTATCCGATTTATTCACTTTTTATCCCTCTGAGAGTTTTTGCAGGACTTCTTAGCCTTCTCCAAAACCCTCAAAGTGAAGCAGTTGTAGTTGTAGTTGTAGTTGTTGTTGTTGTCGTTGTTGTGTGCCTTCAAGTCATTTCTGTCATACAGTGACCCTAAAGCAAACCTATTGCTGGTTTTTCCTGGCAGGATCTGTTCAGTGTACGTGTGTGTGTTTGCCTTCCTCTGAGGTGAGAGAATGCAACTTCTCCAAGGTCAGTGTGATGAACCCTGAGGGGCGGGCTTAGCAACGGAGCACCCTAGCAACCCCAGAGATTTAAATTGATTGGCTGTTGGAATTGGAACCCAGGCTCGCCAGAGGGAGGAGCTAGATTGGGGGGAGTGAGTAACTTAAAGTTAACTGAAAAACAGAGTGGAGGTTCTGAACAGAGAGCTTGCAGCTGAGAGAGAGTGAAAGATCCATCTGAGAGTGTGTGTGCGGGAGAGATAAGAAAGTGTTTGCTGGTTCAAATATACAATAATTGGACTATTTGCTAATCCTTAAAATCCCTTTACCTTTTCCCTTGTCAGTATGTTAAATAAAGAATTGTTTATATTTTTGTAAAGCGCTGTCTCAGCAGAGTGTCTCTTCACTCTACCACCAGTGACAGTCATTGGATAAAGAAAACCCAGCTTTGCCCTATATATCTGAAAGGGTGTGGATTTAGGGAAAGCAGTAGAGGGAGATAAAGTGGGGGAGGAAGCCAGTGAGGGACAAAAGTTTCGAAGGGTGCTGCATTCTCTAAGAAGGAAGAGTTTATAGCGGACCTTGAGTGTCATAGCACTGGCTTGGTCCAGAGATCTCCCTGGTTCTAACTCTTAACAGTCAGCTCCAAGGTCAGTGGTTTCCATGGCTGAGTGAGAATTTGAACCCTGCTCTCTCAGTGTCCTTGTCCAATACTCAAAGCGCATCACCATATTGGATCTTTCAAGGTGAGGTATAACAGGTACAAACAATACAGAGGGGGAAACCTATTCACCAGTGCCTCATTGCCATTGGGGTTCCTTGTTACTAGATGCAGCAATTTTATTACATCTGAGTAGTTATCACAATAATGTAATGATATTTTTAAAAATGCACTGATGACTGCATACAGTACTGGTTTGCCCAGGACTGGCCCAGCAGTAAGACACAAATATTCATCCTCATTCACCCACCTGAGCAATATTGCAGCTTGTTCTTGTTGTTATTGCTGTTGTTGTTGTTGTTGTTGTTGTTGTGTGCCTTCAAGTTGTTTCTGACCTATAGTGATCCTATCACAGGGTTTTCCTGGCAAGATTTGTTTACAAGGAGTTTGCCTTTGCCTTCCTCCGTGGCTGAGAGACTGTGACTTGCTCAAGGTCATAGAATCATAGAAAACACAAGGGCCATTGAGTCCAGTCACCTGCCCGTGGGTATCTGTAGCTGAGTGGAGATGTGAGTTATTTCCAAGAAAATCAAAATTCAAAGCCTTTCCTATGAAGGCCAAAATCCCCTCTTCATTCTCAGTCTCTTAGCCCCATCCCTCCTACTAATTCCCTCTCCGGATGGGCTAATATTGGCAATGGCTAGGTGGCCATGGGAAAGAAGACCTTTCCCTTCCTCCCCACTTTAGCTTTGAAAACAGCAATTGTGATTGAATTCTGGCTACATGGAAAGAACAGGAGCGACATTTAAAGCAAAAAGAGAAACAGTTGGCTTGCTAGGAAAGCCAGTGAGAGGTAGGCAAGCCTTGCAATCTTCTCTTCCTTGGATTTTAATCCATACAGGAGGAACTAGTATTTACCAATTTGTTTTTCATCAAATTATTTAAAATACAGCAGAGCACTAAGTACTGGCCAGTTTGGTGAGCAGTGAATGTTCTGAGTTCAAATTCTGAATCAAGTTATGGGTGATTTTGAACAAAATATTATTTGTTAGATGATAGTGTAATACGAGTCATATCTATCTATCCATCCATCCATCCATCCATCCATCCATCCAATCTTTGGCCTATCATAGGATAGGCTAAATTACTTTCCCCCAATCCCATGCTATCCAGATGACTTGCCTCCACCAGAACCATTGGCCATATTGGCTGTAGTGGTGACTTCCATGCCAGCCAGCCAGAGAGTCCATGGCACAAGTTAACATGGACTTTAAAGATCTATCCAAGGTGCTGAATCCTATCCCCGAAACAGGTTGATCACATTGGATATCTTCATTAATATTTTGACTAAAAACTGGAGCAGAGTCATTGCCCAGTGATATAAGTGCTGCCAATCATTACTGGCTGGCTGGGGCTGATGGAGGTTGTCATTCCAAGCATCTGGACGGTATCCAATTGGGGGAGATTGGTCTCAACAGTAAAATTAATAAAATACTTCAAGAAAACAATAATGTGGCAAATGATAAAATAAATTAGCTCGCTGGTCAGTTATGTAGTTATTGCACCTTCTATAACGATGATAGGCTAAGGTTAATAGTGCCTCTCCTAAGCAAGTTCCCTGGAAGATCTTTGGGATGGTATTTAATACATCTATTAGAGGATACTGAAAAAAGAGTAACTGAGGAGGTAGCAAAGTCTCTCTTCAGTGCTATTAAAACTCGAAGGTCTATGGTACACAAATGTTAACATTTGAATAATCCCCTCTGTAGTAATCACCTGAGATGGGGCCATATCTCTAGGAACTGTAGGGCTACCAAGAATTCTATTCGAGGAAAAAAGGTTGCATGAGCTTCAATAGAAATTTTTACATATGATATGTTTTAAATTTTATAGTTTCCTATCTAATCTTAAACTCAACTTATTAAGCATTTTTTAAAATGTATTACATCTAGTTAATTACATATTGGGTTTTATCTTATTATAAATATTTTATATTTCTATGTTTTTATCCCCATGTAGAATGTATATAACATATGTAACAAGTGTTTTGCCTCATGGTTTGTTGACCGTAATAAAGGCTTGACTGACTGATAAAAAAAAAAATAGTGGGTGCGATGCAAGTGGAGGTACAGGAGATTCCAGGCTATGGAAAATCTGAAAATTTCCCCATGACTCAGAGAGTCTTCCGGTGTCTCCCTTGTTGCTCTGTGGATAGTACCTTCTTTTGTAATTTCTTCCTCTCATTGTTCCATGGACCTAATTTTGATACAGAGGATGTAAGAGAAGGATGATGTGAATCTCAAGGGGCATGTCCAGAGGGTGTGTAGCAGTGTTCAGAATTGTTCTTTGCCCATCAGCATGGCAAACAAAAATGGAACGTAAGCAAAATTGTTTAACTTCATGCTGACCTAAAACTCACATTTCTTGACACTAGGGCTGCAACTTTGAATGAATTAATCAATTACACCAATCAAGTAAAAATGTTTACTGTGCAGTTCTACAGATGCCTGCTTAGGAGAAAATCCCAACAAGTTCAATGGGCATTAAGCCCAGGACAATGGGTATCATTTTTTTGTGTATTTATTTATCAGTTATTACACAAAATTACCTAATATAAAATTACATACGCATAAACATTTCTAACTTATGTCTAGGTTAATAATATGTTTTAAATTTAATAACTTAGAATTGGTAATATTTACTCAAAATATTCATTTAATAGGATTAAATATATTTCTGGTACAGTTATAATTCCAAAGCAAAAAGCATGATGATGGACGATAGATGTGGGAAGGGAGGAAGATAATGGGAGAGAAAAAGGAGGGGAGTTTTCAAATGTATTTATTTCTGATTTATGTAAAAAAAAAAAAAAAAGGAAATGTTGGCTATGTGTGAATGTATATTTGGTTCACTGTTTCTTATAATAAAAATAATTTTAAAAAATTCTAACTTACACCTAAACTAATGTTAACACACTAAATAAAATGGAATACTAAAGATCAAACTAAAAAATAAATTCCTAAAACACTGAGTGACTAACTAATCTAGACAACTAAACAACTGCACAGTAAAATCCTAATACACTAATACACGAAAGGGCTCTGCCCCACCCCCGTCAAACTGTAATGAAAAAAGAAAAATAAAAAGAAAGCAAGAAAATATTATTTTACTATTAAACATCCAGCAAAGCAAAAGGTACTAATAGTCATGCCCATAAATTATTGCATCATTTGGCTTCTTATTCCTCAAAAAGTCCAGAAGCAGTTTCTAATCTTTCAAGAAATCTTCAATTGGTTTGTCTTTTAAAATCCACATTAATTTAGCCATTTGAGATAGTTCAGCATCCTTAAAAATCCAATCATCTATTACCAGTTCTTCAGCCCATTTCCAGGTGTGTCCAAGCAATATCCTTGTAGCTGTTGTCATATAATGAAGGAGTCCATATTTACAATCCAAATACTTATCCATGATAGACACTGGATATACTTCAGCGATCCAGCATGGGGTAGTGATCTGAGTGTTTGATTCTGACCCTGGAGACCAGAGTTCGAATCCCCATGGATTCAGCCATGGAAATCCATTTGGTGACTGGGTGCATCACACACTCTCAGCTCCCAGAAAACCTCTTAGGGTTACCATTAAGTCAGAAGTGACCTGAAGGCACACAACAATAACAATATTTCATTAACTAAACAGCTACTCTCAGTCAAAGACATAGATAAAGATAGTGCAAATGCTTATAAAAAAGATCTTGCTATGGTGTTATAGTATATTAGACAATGGCCAACATCCTGTTAGTGTCTTGCCTGTGTTTAAGTCCCACTATGGAAGTGGCTGGACACTTTTGTTCAATGCAGAATGTCAGCAGTCAGTTCAGAGCTGCAGAAGAAGAGTTGCACATGTGGTGCCATTGTGCATTCAGAGGCACATGCTTAGGTGCCTGAGATGTGATAGCATATGAGATGCAGATGGAGATGTGCATACAGATGCACATGTACGGTGCATGCACATGAAATTCACATAAGATGTTGATTCAGCAATGCATTCAGTTGCACAATGTTGCAAAAATAGCCCAAGCGATGCTGCATAACTCCCCGTGCAGAGATTTATGCTACCCCAACGTAGGATCTCAACCTTTAAACTTTTAGTATTGTTTTTTTGTGCTACCACCATCACAAATTTCGAGTCTACCAAATATTACTGACTGGAAGCCTGGACCATCAGTGATCTGGAGGAGAAGAACAAGAATGATGAGGATGAAGATGAGGAGAGGTCCACCCTCCTACAAGCCACAACAGAGAGCAAGGATCCTTATTGCACAATCTAGTTGTGATCAGCATTGGTAGAGGGGACTAACTGTTTTGATAACATCATAGAACATAAAGGCATTATTTATTTGTCTTCAGCATTTAAAGCAACAGTGGGAATCATGCAGCCTTCCAAAAAGTAATGGACTGCAACTCCATCAGCCTCAGCCATCATACTCAATAGTGAGGAGTGTTGGGAGCTGCAATACAACACAATCTGAAAGGCCACATGATACCTGTCTCTCATATATTGACTTTATTCTGGAATATCTTTGGGCAGTCCTGCTTGCCCAAAAGAAAAACTTTGTTAGGATAATCAGGGCTAACACAGAGCTAGAAATATGCTTCTTGCAAGCTAGGATGTATTCAGTGGAAGTCCTGGTTTAATTTGTAAGCTATCACATTCCTCTGCTTGCCCAGTAGTTAAAAAGAGTTAGCTGGAAGACAGCCATTCCTCTGTATGTTACTTGTCCCTAGGGCCAATTCACACTACAGTCCTCTCTCGACATTGACAGGTTTGACCTTCATGCCTGGAAGGCAGCACGCTTGAGCAAAACACAAGTGAATGGGGAGGGGACATGTGTATATGCCTTCTTTGGGCATGCAACTGCCCCTCCTATTCACTTGCCTGGAAGGCAGTGCGCCCAGGTGAAACAGGAGCATTTGGGGGGAAGCCCCAGAAGAGAATGTGAGCGGGAACCATTCACATGGGCAGGGGAGAAATTATTCACCTTTTTTTAACTTTTAAACCTTTTTAACCTTTTAAAAAAGGATTCTGCCCCCTGAACTCTCGCGAAAGTTGAGGGACCATTGTACACAGTTATAGCACTATTCCACTCTCGCAGTCGCAGGTTATAATTTGGAGAGGCACCAGAGCCCTCTGGCTGAGAATTCCAGATGTGTGTGTATGTGTCTTAAAGTGGCCTGTTGTTATGGCAACTTCATGAATTTCATAGGGTTTTCTTCAGCAAGGGATACTTAGAGGTGGTTTTGCCTGTTCCTTCTTCTGAAATATAGCCTACAGCATTACTGGTCTCCCATCTAAGTCCTAACCAGAGCTGACCCTGCTTAGCTTCCAAGATCAGCTGGGATCTGGTGCCTTTGGGTTTTTAGGCCAAAAAATTTTCTTGTTTTGTACCTTCGAGTCATTCCAACTTATGACAACCCTAAAGTGAGCCTATTACAGGGTTTTCTTGGCAAGATTTATTCAAAGGGAGTTTGCCTTTCCCTTCTTCTTAGGCTGACAGGATATGACTTGCCTTTGGTCACCCATGACGTTCCCACGGCAGAGTGGGGATTTCAACCCTGGTCTCCAGAGTCCTAGTGCAACACTCAAATCATTATACAACACTTTAACTCAGTCTCAGGATTCCTTAGGATGGCACTGTGGCAGTTAAAGTAGAATCATAGCCAATCATGGTGCAGTGTGAACCGGCCTCTAATCAGTTTCTCCACTCCCTTTTCACAAAATGTGAACACTTCAACTATCTCATTCTTTATCAAGGACTATTAGTCATGGAGTTTATTGGTTTAATGTGTTTTGGTGTGTCAAGGTTGTGACAGCTGTCTTCCTTGCCACATTCATCAGCACACTGGTACTGTAAAGAAAACAAAGGATAAGTCATTCTGCCATAGCAGAGACATAAACAAATAGTCAGGCTGTCTGGTAAACCTCATGCACTCCCTTTACTGGAAGAAAAGAAGCCAACCTCTCAGGTCCAGTTGCAGACATGAGTCTTGGTTGGTCAGGCAGGTCTGGCCAGCTCACCAAAAATGGGTAATACTGTGGCATGTAAAAAGAACTTGATGACATCCTGTAAGGACGATTTCCACAAGCTGGGAAGGTAGCAGATCTGGGACCTTTATATTAAAGCTTAGAAATGTGAGTATGAAGATCAAATTGGAAAGGAAAATAAAATTTTGTTACCTTTATATGATTACAGCAGCAAGAATAACTTTTGCAAAATACTAAAAACAGAGGCAAATTTCAAGGGTGGAAGAACAAGTAGAGAAAGTGATGGAATTAGCTAGAGTGGGTAAATTAACAAACAGGTTAAATGGTGATTCAACAGAAACCTCCCTTCAAATCTGGCAACCTTTTATTGTATCTGTGAAAGCAAGATGCTGCAATGAAGCAAAGATGGGCATTAATATCTAGTTTATACTCTTCTCTGAGTGTCAGAAAAGAGTGAATATATATGAGAGGAGAGGAATTAAATAAATATACAAATAAAAATATTTGTACATGTTAAACAACTACAGTCATGAAGTGCAGGAAGTTGTGGGGAGGTGTGGGATGGGGTAAGGATAAAAGCAAAGTTTGAGACTGTTTCTGGCTAATGTGTTTTGCTTTCTACTTTTCTCTGTTAGCTTCTTTCACTTTCTTTTTTTCCTTAAAATAAAAAAAAGAAAAAGAAATGTGATTTGCTTTCAGTATAGCTCCAAGAAGTTCCCAAAACTTCCCACCCAGCATTCTCATCACCAAAAAAAGTAACTGTCAAGCTCTGTTTTATTTCATATAGTAAAACTGAGTTGGCCTAGAGACCAGCTTGTGGTGAATCTTTTAAGACTTGATTCTTTTTCAACCATCTGGCTTACCTCTGTCTGGCCTCAGATAGGGATGCTATGGCCATTTCCTCACTAGACTGTTATAGCACTATTATTCTACTTTCAACATCCTATGGAATCCTGGGGTTTGCAGTTTAGGGAGGGGCCAGCCGGCCCCTCCCTAAACTGCAAACCCCAGGATTCCATAGGATGTTGAAAGTGGAATAATAGCGCTATAACAGTCTAGTGAGGAAATGGCCTATCTCTCACTTTGTTTTCCCAGCCAGAGGACTCAAGGAAAAATAGAAAAAAATTAAAACAGACACTATAGACTATTATGGTACAGTCTTCTTTGGGTTTTATGAATGGGGATAAATTTAGCTTTGGATAAAATGTATTATTTTGCTGCTAATTTGTTGTTATGAGATGTGTGTGCTGTTACCTCGTCATTCTCTTTTTCCTAGTGTGGTAGTACCTTGGGTTTTAGTCCACGTTTCAGGGTGCAGCATTATGGATAGCTTCTTTAACATTTGGACAAAAGTCCAGGGCGGATTCATTGTCCCACTGACATGGGAGCCACCACCCGTCACTGCCTTGGTGTGAATTACTGGTGACTTGCTTAATCTTAATCTGTAGGGCCAAGATCCTGCATGGGAGATATAGATGTGATGACATAGTTGTGATCCTTCTTCTGATCTGATCTCCTAAAACCCATCTTAAAAGCTAAGCAGGTTTACCAACTGAAGGATTTCTGTGGTGCTGGTGAGTGGGATACTGCAGAATGATGCATTCAGCAGCCTCCTTCCAGACAGGTTTAGTGTGATGAGCAATGGCAGAAACCCCTGCTGGATCAGGATGCCAGCCTATATTTTCAATACGAATTTTTTAATCTATTTGTATTAGTGTTAAATTGTTCAAATACTCTAAATACTTTAAATAGTTAAACAGGCAACAGCTTAACAAATTTTTGAAATATCGAGAAAATAGCCATGTTTGACTATGTAATCTGTCTGTCTCTCTCTCTCCTCTTCCTCCCCGCTCTCAGTAAGCTGCTCTGAGCATGGTTTCACCATGGCCACTGGCCACATTGGCTGGGGGATTCTGGGAGCTATAGTCTCCGAAAGCAGTACCTCAGATCACTGTTCTAAAGTCTTTAAATAGCAATATTACTTTTCATCTATTCAGCCTGGAGACAAATTGAGAACCATTTCGTTGGGCAACTGGGGAATAAATTATTTCAGCCTGTAAACTACACAAAACAAAAGTGTCCTTTTGGCCATGTGTACCTGAGCACAGGAGGTGGGTTCACTGGCTCTTCTCTGCCATGCAAACAGACAGAAACAAAGGCCATTTCCGCACAACATTGCTGTCGTTCAATGGGGACGCACTGCTGCCGGTCACACAACATCATCATAGTCCTGCTGCCAATGCATCCATTCCATTAACAGAAAAAATCCTCTAATGGCCCATGATCGCATGATGCTCCTATCACTGACGGCCATACAGAACAGGAGGAAGTGCAATCTAGGCACTTCCTTCCCCAGTGCAGCATGAGAAAGAGGACAGCTGCATTGCAGAAGGAAGGTGCATGTCGTTCACGTTCCCATCCATGGGCAGCCGGCCAGGTGCAGAGGGGAGCACTGGGGACACATTCTCATCCCAGCAAAGGCTTTGCCAGGATAATGCCAGGACGACAATGGAAAAGGGTAAGGTGAGGAAATAGCCAAAGTCCTCATTTGCAGCACTATCAAGTTAAGAGTCCCTTTCTATAACAAGAGCCACCCAGGACAATCCTACTAGTAAGTATAGACTAGCAGCAAACAACTGGAGAGGAGAGACCCCACCTTTCAATTGCATAGATTGCAAGGATCAGTGCATTGAACAAAATGCCTCCCCAGTTGGCAGTAGAATGGCTTGATCTATAAAGTGAGACTAGCCCAAATTCAAGGTCAGTCCAAAAATAAAATGGGTACGTGACAGAGGGTGTATGTCATTTGCCATGGCTAATCCTTATGAATCCTTTCCAAGTCAGTAGTCCAGTTTGTGCCAGGAGAAGCTACTGCTGGGAAGATACTCCTATGTCTCAGGCTCCAGGACAGAGACAGCAGCTTTATTATTCATTGATCTGGCCAGCGTTATGTAGCGGTTTCCGCATTGGACCATGACCCTGGGGTCACTTGGTCATGGAAACCCATTGGGTGACCTTGGGCATATCACACACTCTCAGACCCAGAAAACCCTGTGATAGATTCACCTTAGAGTTACATTAATTGGAAAAGACTTGAAGGCACACAGCAACAAGAACAATTAAAATGTAGTTATCTCCTGCCATTCTCCCTAATGTGGGACCCAAAGTGACCTGCAGTGTACATTTAAAAAGTAGCTGAAATAATTTTTTTTAAAAAAATTAAGCAAGCAAATTAAAATATTAATTTTAAAACCATTAAAAACAATTTAAAATATAATTAAAAAGATAAAAGCCCAGCACTGCCACCTCTATTAAAAGACTCTTCAGACACAAGAAGAGTGAAAGGCCTGCATAAATGAAAAGATTTTTACCTGCTAGTAGAAAAAGAGCAGAGAAGGGGGACCCAAAGCCTAGGAGTAGACACCAAGAAGACCCCCTACCATGCCCTCACCAGATGAACCTGTGAACATTATAAGACCAGGAGGTACTCCATTGGTCTCATGAGTCCACCACTTTGTCATCTGCACAATGGTGGTGCTAGTGAGGGGTGAATTTGGCAGTTTCACTTTTCTGCCACATTCAGTCTTGCATTATTTCTGTGGAATTTTATGAGTAAATTTGTGGGTGGAGGAACGGTTAAATTCTAATTAAAAATGGATGCAAATAGAATACAAACTTCACAACTACAGTGGCCAGATTCAACAAGTAGAGACATTTACAGGATGTTGTACCTACCTGCCCTGTAACTGTCTAAAGATGAACTGCCTGTGGGATCTTCATTCAGTACCATGAATACAAAGTGATTCAAAACCAGACTTCCCAAAGCCAAGTGCTCACCTAGAGCATTTTCGCACCTTACCCTTTTGCAGAGCTGGGGTGCGGGGCTAGCGCGGGAAGCCCGGGGAGGAAGGCTCTCGCATCCCTGCTGTTCCGGCTCCGCAGCTGCTTCCTGGTCGTGTGAGCGCCCTGCCTCTTCCTTCTGCAGTGCAGCCTGGGACCTTTCCCAGCCTGCACTGCACAAGTAAGTGCGCGCGGGGCCCGAGAGCGATGCATGACTGCCCAGCATTTTCAGCTTTAAGCCGAAAATGAAAAAATGCATGCACGGTCCACGCTAGGCCCTTGAGCGTCGCGCAAATGTGAGTGTGTCGTGTGGACTGCTCCTCACATTTACGCGACGCTCAAGGGGCCCTTTCGCTTCAGAAAGGCCGTGCAAAAAGGGCCCTAGATGGACTAATATGGAAGTTTAATTTCCACTCATATTTAGAGATGTGAAGGCTTTAACACCCCCCCCGACATATAATTTAAAAAAAAAAATTAAGAAGGGAACTCGATGTGTTACTATTATCTGGCTGAACTGTGGTAAACATGATAACTCTAAGCAGAACTGTATAGTTGTATCATATTACATATATAACACATTTGATGTTCCTAGCATAATAAAGTTTTTTTCAATCTAGAAAGAACATTAATATCACTTCTTTCAATGTTTCCAAAAATTTCAAACAGTTTTACCTCACTGAGGAAAACAAGATTTGCTCCCCATGGCTTGAAACTTTCCAGAAATTTTACATCTCTATTCACCTGCATTTTTTAAAAAAATTATTCCGTTTTCTTGAATTTATTAAGAAATTTGTCAATTTGGATTTTTTTTATTGCTTTGGACTATAGGTCCCGGAATCCTCCAGCCAGCATCTCTGTGCTGGGCGGGGGATTCTGGAAGTTGTAGGTGTAAAAAAAACAAAAAACAAAAAACTTTTCTCAATCTCTGGTTACAGAAGCACATTAAAGATCGGACCAGTAGCTTCCACTCCAACAGTAAGTTATCACAAATCAGGGCTGGCCCTACCATTAGGCAGATTGAAGCAGTGTCCCTTGACAGCAGATTGGAGTGCTATTATAGGGCAACAAATTATTATTAGATTTATTGCTACACCTGTATTTTTACTGCAAGGCAAAATGCTGTAAGATTTTCCATCTCAGATGCCAAAATATGTTCACCAGCCTACAGTACTGTGTGCCATGACTTTGAGATGACAACAGGAATACAATTTGCTGATCAGCTTCAGAGAGCAAAATGTCATGGGGCAGGCTTGCCACAGTGATAGACTCTGACTGAAAGCCATCAGCAGTGATGTGACAAGATGTAAATTGTCACTGAGTTCTGTAAAACCTTGAGAAGAACGAAACAAAGCAAACCCCACTGAGTCTTCCACTAAATTAGATTGCCTCCATTGCTCCATGTCACAGTTTTGCCAGATTCTGATAACATCTCTTACTACAAACCAAGTGTGATAATCTCCTTAAATCCTATTGTTTTCCAGAAAGAGAAGCACAGAGCGAAACAACATGGAGGGATTGTTGCATAGCTGGTTTTCAGTGACTCTGTTTTGGAGAAGAACATTTCGATTCCACCCCAGTGAACTATCCTCAGTATATTTGAGGGGCAAAGGAATTAGAAATATCTTCTCCTTTAGGACTTGGCTGATCAAGCAAAAACAGATGAATTTCAAGGTTGCTGTGAATGTCAGTAAAGCCTGTGCAAAGAATGTTGGCCGGTCAGGCATTCCAAAGAAATTTTGAGAAGTTGTTATCTCTCGATGATGCAGAATGGAGTTTGCAAACAAGAAGCTCCCACCTCCAACAGGCAGGCTGGGTGGTTGCTGAAAAGCGCATGAGAAAGCTGGAAATCACTGAGGAAAAAAATTGTAAAGAACTGGTATGATATAATATAGTGGATGGAAGTATTTTAGCTGGGAAGCCATCAATTAAAACATGACTTTAAGCAGTTATGTAAATTTGGCTGCTTCTAAACTAACAAGCTGTGACTAAGAACATTGGTCTATTTTGCAAAGTTGGTGCAAAGATGACAGAACTAATGATGGATGAATAACTTTGATGACTCTGGACGCTCTTACTTCTCTGAGCCAGCCTAGGACAATTTGCTGAAGTGAAGGACAAGATGGTATGGTTTTTTCACATCCTACGTGCAAGAATTTGATACTGGCAGTGGAATAGCACCTTCCATCCAACAGAGGGGTAGTAGGCCAGATTAAAGAAATAGGACAGACCCTACAGAACACATACGCCCTTTCTGCACCATACCTGGATCTCAGCAACATCCTGGTATCATCCTGTCAATGCCTTTGCAAGGATGGGAACATGTCCTGAATGCTCCCCTCTGCACCCTGTTGGCTGTTGGCGGATGGTGGTGCTCAGGACACACTCCTTCCTTCCTAGTGGTGGAGCTTGGAGTGTGGGGGGTGGGTGGGAAGGGGGCAGGGCTATGGCACAAGAGGCATGGCCACTGTGCACAGGGGCGTGGCTGCGGTGTGTGTGGGCGTGGCCAGGGGGTGTGGGGACATGGCTACAAGCTGGGATACCCCAAAAACGTTGCTGCCCGGGGCGAATCATCCCACCCCTGCATCCCTACGAGACTGTTCCTTCCGCAGTGCAGCCAACCTTTTCCTGTACTGTACTGAAGCAGGAAGCACCTAGATAGTACTTCTTCCCTTTCTGCATGGTCCCAGCCAATGTGATTGGCATGCAAAAGGGGCCTATTACCAGATTTTTTTCCCCTGTAATAGTATACTGCATGATCACGATGACTAGGGACACAACGGGAGCAGGACTGTGACGATATAATGTAGTAGCACACGTCCCCGCCTGGCTTCAACGAGTCCCCGTGCTGGGACAGGGCCGTAGTGCAGAAAGGGCCATAGTTTTGACCCCCCCCACACACACACAACAGAAGGGAATGTCAAGAAGGAACAGCCAAGGGACTACGACGGTTGCTCCTAGGCCTCTGACACCTAAGGCAGTTACTTCACTCTGCCTTATGGTAGGACCAGCCCTTTAGCTTCTTCCTGCTAGGCCATCTAGACAAACACAAATGACCAGAAATCCAGAGCCATAATGGCACACATCTGGCCCACTAATGCTTTCTATACATTTAATGTGTATAGAGAGGAGGAAAGAAATCGCTCTTCACCCCTATCGACAGAATAGAAGCCAAGCCAATAGGCAAGTAGCAAAACAAAAGTAAAGAGTTCGTCTCTGGATAAGTTAACACGGGAACTGCAGAAGAGTGCAAGTTTCTTATGTCTCTGGGTGTGGAACCTCTTTTTGGTGGAAGAGGGATTTTTGGAACTATAACTTCCAGACCCCATACCACCTGGGATTTCTGGGAATTGTCATCCAAAAAGTAACTTTTCCAATATCTGGGCAACAGCATTTGCTGCTTTGAGCTCCTTGAAGAAAGGGCATAATGAAGATTTAAAAAAAAAAAAAAGCATGCACAAGAGGAAATCCAGTGTAAAAATTTGGTAACTCTCCATTCACAACTAAATAAAATAAAACACAACATAGTGAATGTGAACCAAATCCACACTTTTAAACAGATCCATTATATACATATGTATCTCTTTCTCTTTCTCTCTCTCTCTCTCTCTGTATTTGTGTGTGTATCAAAGTGACCCTGAAATAATGCCTCTCTTAGCGGAAGAACTCTTTGTTCCAGGAGACAACCGAGAGTCATACTGGCATATTGATAAGTGGAGACTGCCCTTCAAAAATGAGGTCAGGAAAGAGTTTTTCTCCATTTATTTCTGGTACAGTATAATCAGAAACATATACTTGGTGGGAGGCAGAGTGAGGAGGGGAAACTGGCCACAATCCAGGAGGAATCAAGCATGTTTGAACCTGCTCAAATCCAAGGGATTAGGTGTACCTAATTCACTCTGTGTTGGACTATGACCAGAGTGAAAGAAATGATTGAATTAAGTTTTAGGGTCAGGGCCAGAAGCCACTTCTCCCATTATACAACTGATTTATCCCCTACAAAAAAGAAAAAAAAATCATAGTAATGAACAAAAGTGCTTTTTCCCCCTGGCATAACTAAGATCTGCACTGTTTGCCATGTATTCAATGGCAAACAATTACTAAGACAATAAAATAGTTTTAAAATCTCTGTCTATCATCAGCTGAATTGAAGTGTCATAAAGTTATAATTCAGCTATTAAGGAAACTGAGTTCACTGGAGGTTGATTAGATAGTTTTAGGCATGCACATTCAAGCTGGCCCAGGCTGAGCTTCTGTAAATATAAAACTAGTGTTTACTTGGGTGTATACGCAGAGTTGCTACTTGTTCCCATCTCTCAGCTGGAGAAAGGCTCTGTGCTTTTAACATGGAGACCTTCTGTTTGAAAACAAGCTTAAAAAAAACAACAAAAAAACCACTGAGCAATCCAATAGGAGAGGAGAAGGGAGGCTCACAGTGGAGGATCTACAGTCAGCCCTCCATATTTGTGGGTTTCATTTGATTATTCACGGATTATTTGCTGTCACCTCTTCTGCCTCCCTATGCCATTTTTAATAGGGATTGCAAGCCTCGTGAGACTGAGGAACTGTGAACCAGGCTTGTAAGTCTCTCTTAAAAATGTTGTGGGGCAGCAGTGGAGGTGGTAGTAAGCCCCACCAGGCACCCACTTCTGCCTTGCAAAGGAACCCTGGTGCCTCAAAGGAATCCATGATGGGTTGAATATGGTGATCATACTTTTTTGCGTGTTAAATATGGTTTGGGAGGGCCTAGAGTTATTCACAAGTTTTCCACTTTCATGGGGGTCCTGTGCCCCTAACCCTGGTGAATGTGTACTATCAAAGAACACAGGAAATTTTACCTCATTCCAAATATGACCACTGGTCCATCTAGCACAAGGCTGCTTGCACTACTGTCCAGTTTTTAAGACAGGATCCCTACCTGGATGCAGGGTAAACTGTTGGCTGTACTGGTGATCATTTTCTCCCTGCTACCCATTGCTTCTAGTGGAAAAGACTCCACTATTCCATCTCTGGTTGGTTGGGAGATTTTGAGATTTGTAGTCTTTAGACCAAATTCCTGGGTAACTCCTGGCAGAAAGGAAATCCCTGCCTTGGTGCTTCTGCTGGGCCTCTATTGCTGCTGATTGGACAAACTTGGCTTGAACATGTGGGCTCTCCCCTGGTCCCCGTCACTGACTGGCTATGCCCCCAGATGAGGTTGCTTGCAGGGGGTCATTGTTCAAAGATATACTCAATACTGTCTTCTGAATGACCAAAAAATACGTACACCAGCATAAGGGGAAGTTATGCCAACATATGTCACTAATCAAATTCTGGCCAGGAGAAGTAACTTTTTCAAGTTCAGTTTTCCACTACCATTTTGGATATTGTGTTGAGCCTAATAATTATTTATTTTAATAGTCTAGCACTCTTCTGCCAGATAGCTTCTAATTCTTGCTGTTTTTGGGTGACTTACGGTAACTCCAACTTGCAGCAGCCCTCTCATAGGGTGTTCCTGGCACATTTTCTTCAGAGAGGGTTTACCATTGCCTTCCTCTGAGGCTGAGAGAATGTGGCTTCTCCAAGTTCACTTGGAGGGTTTCTGTAGCTGAGCAATGATTCAAACACTGGTGTCTCAGACTCCTAGTCCAACACTCAAACCGCTTCAGGATGCTGGCACTGGCTCTAGATCCTAGAGCAATTTGCAGTCAAGATGAAAAATGCAATGATGTATTTAAGTCTTTTACTCCAAGGCCCTTTCCGCACCTTACCTTCTTCCGGCGCTGGGTTGCAGGGATCAGGCGAGCAGCCTCTGGCAAGAGGCTCTCGTGTCAGGTCCTTCGGCTCCGCATAAGCTGCCTGCTCGTGTAAGAGCCCTGCCTCTTCCTTCCGCAGCGCAGCCTGAGAGTTTCCCAGGCTGCGCTGGGGCAGGAAGCATGACTGGCGCGGCTCTGGAGGCTCCACACACCAGGTAAGTGCGCACGGGGCCCGGGAGCAATGCACGATTGCGCACCGTTTTTGGTTTCCAGCCGAAAATGAAAAGGTGCATGATCAGCGCCTGCTGGCCCCTGGAGCATCGCACGATTGTGAGTGCGTCATGAAGATCACTCCTCACAATCACGTGACGCTCCAGGCGCCCTTTCGCATGAAAATGCTGTGCGGAAAAGGCCCAAGTCTCAAGTTCAGTCTCAAGTCTCTAACTTTAAATCTCAAGTCAAGCCTCAGGTCCTTGCAAGATACCTTCAAGTAAAGTCTCAAGTCTGGGAGCCAACTTTATACCCCAACCCATATTCCAGAATTTCTGGACAGAGTTGAATAAAGTCAGTTTTAACAACTTAAGCAGAGTCCACGCTCCATATTTGTGATATTGCCATCTGCAGCTTCGGAAGTGGGGAATAGATCCTTCTTATTCCCCATTACTGAAGCTTCAAGAGCTTTAGAAGGAAGGATCCTTCTCCTCAAGCCCGTTCTTGATACATTTTCTGTTCCCCTCTGATATACGCATCCTGAACTCTGCAAGTCTTGCCTTCTGCTCTTGGGAAAAGTTTTAGAAAGCTCTTCCTATATGTAGCGGGGACAGGCTGCTGAGCAGACCTCAACCCCACCTCAAGCCTGTTGCCTAACCCATTTTCTGTTCCCCTCTGAGAAAAGTGTCTACACTTTGGGCTTGAGATTAATCATCATGTGACCAGTAAGTTGTATGGTTTCTGGACGAATGCGTTATGTTACTGAACCAAGGGCAGCAAGTTAATCATTGAAAATATGCAAGTCTCAAGTCGAGTCGCGTCAGTGTGTCTTTTATTGCCAAGTCAAGTGGCAAGTCAAGTCAAGTCACTGAAGCGACTTAAGTCTGACTTGTGTCCAAGTCAATTAACTCAAGTCTACACCACTGGAAAAATGTACATTAATGCACCATGCGCAATGATGCATGATGTACATGTGTGTTATTAGCAACTGTGCATGGTGCTCATGCATTTCCTATATGCATCACACAGTGTCAGAGGGGGCACCAAGTTAGCCTCCTCTGCCATCCTAGTTAGCTGCTAAGTTGCCATATTGTTCTGATCGCTTTGCTGGGTGGGTACTGGGAGGGGTGAGCTGGCCATAGCCTGGGAACCAAGGTCATTTTAGAGTGGGGTGTTCTGGGAAAGAATGTGAACATAGGAGAGGGAGCAGGGAGTTCTTAAAACCGAAACCTGTGCTGTATGTTCAGTTCTGGGAAAAACAGTGCCCTGTGCTACCTCTAATCTTTAATAAAACCTTTCTGGGGTCATCCATGAAGCCTGGTTATTGAGTTAGGTTGAGACAGAACATTACACACAATCTTGTGAAATGGCACCAAATGGGTGACTCTATTTCTGCAGTCTTGAAGTGAATATGGCCATTCTGCATTGGAGAAAAAAAAATGTCCTGCCACTCTCATAGGGAAGTTATTCTTGTGGAAGACCCCCACAGGATTCTGAACAGTCATTGCATTACAAAGTACTGCAGTATACTGAAAAGTAAAGCATCCAGAAGAAGTTAAGCTGCAGAAATGTGAAAAGCAACATGAACTAAAAGGTTGCCTCTCACTCAGATATTCTTATTGTATATAGATGACAGTTCCCAGTTCTGGTAATAGTTAACCTCAAAGTTGAAAAAAAGTTCATTTGTATGTGTGTGTGAGAGCGGGGGGGAGGGTGGACAGACTAATTAAAAATTAACAGCTAGACATAACATGGCCCTTTCATAGTTTCTTATTAACTTTTTACTCTCAAGAAGACGTGTTAAATGTTCTCTGCTGATGCAAAGTCCTTTCAAGTGGGTTATTTACATAATTACACTATTCCAACAACCATTGTTTCTAGCTTTTGCTTTAATAGCTGTCTGAGAGGGATAGTTAGCCCCTGACATTTGGTTTATTTTAAAAAAAAAATATTGCTTTTCAAACAAAAGCCTTCCAAGCTCTGGCTCATGTCAGAAAAATAATAGAGAAATCATTAAAAAAATCAATAAAATCCTAATCCAAATATGAAAAAGATAGCAATAATTAAAACATCATGACAAAAACTGCAGCACTTTAAACAGTGCCAAGTATCATGTTTAAAAAAGCAGTTTCAAATATCCTAGTTTTCAGGATCTGTTAAAGAGCCAATACAACAGGAAAAATAGAAACTACAAAAACTGGAGAGCACACAATTGAATCCACACAAGAAACATGGAAACAACATGTTCTAGCAACACTTCTAGAAGTCAGAATAAAACCCAGAGTCTTCCATTTGTTTTCTGTTCTTTTTTTTTTTTTTTCAGTTGCTAGAAAGTTGCATTCAGAACTTTCTGAAGATCTTTTGCTTTGAGTAAATATATGCTGGCTATATTGCAGTGTACAGTTGTTTGAGTAAAAATGTACTGTAAGATGTTGACATATCTGTATTTATGGCTGGCATCCTGTTCAGTAGTTACAAGATTGTAAACTGGACTTATGATCTTGTAACCTTTGGGATTCAGGCTTAGGGTTATACACAACTGAATGCACCCCCTCCAAATCTACCTTTTCACCCTGGCTAAAGGGTTTCCAAGGTCCAGCAGCCCAGGCCTCTGGGAAGACATCTTTAGCACTCTTCTGGTCATGAGGCACACTGAGAGAAGCAGTTGAAATATGACCATGAAGAGTCTCTCCAGCTGCCTGTTCTCAACGTGACCTGTGACTGGGAGCATTGTAGATGTCATTTCCTAGTGCCTCAGTCTGAAGCACTTTGGAAGGTCTTTGGCTAGGACACTGGCTGCCCAGAAAGATAAGGTTTTTTGGGCATATGGCATTGTCAGACATAGCTATGGACCTTTCTGCCCTACACCGTTATAGTGCTATTATTCCACTTTCAACATCCCGTGGAATTCCAGTGTTTGCAGTTTACTGAGGCCAAAGAGCTCTCCGGCTGAGAATTCTCAGTGCCCCTCCTTAAACTGGAAACCCCAGGATTCCATAGGACATTTAAAATGGAATGATAGCACTATAACAGTGTAGTGTGGAAAGGCCCTATGTCAACAGAGCTCTCACGAAAGGCCCTTCCTCCATGCCAACTGCCATTGGTATGACCTGTGAAGGAAAGAACAGCAGCCAGGCCCAGCACCATTGTGCCTTGATTCTGGTGGCTGATGAAAGGCCCTCTCTCCATGCCAATAGGCTTTGCTCAGGCCTGTGAAAGAGGGAACAGCAGCCAGAGTTGCTGAACTTAATCCACTCCTCCACTGCCACCCCCTTTTCCTTGTGTTTTGCGTCTTTTTAGATTATAAGCCTGAGGGTAAGGAGTTGTCAGATTAACCATTCATAAGCTGTTCTGGGAGCCTTTTGCGCTGAAGGGCAGGGTTTAGATGGTCAAAATAAAATAAAATTAAAATTAAATGCACTTACATCTGACAACACAAGGTCTTGGATTATGCAACTTAAAAAAAATGTTTTACAGCCCTCCAAAGAAGACCTCAAAATATTAACAGGTTGAAACACATAAGCCATTATCATAATAAAATAACTTCACAGAACCTGGAGACATCCCCCCAGTGATGTTGGGGAGTTCCACAAATATAGTGCCAGCACCAAAAAAGGCCCTGTGTTTCATACCAAAGCACTTAAATGATGTAACATTTTGCTTGCTAAACGTCTGCATGTCTGGTTGTTTCCCAAGGCACAGAAGCACAGCTAGTAAAAAGGCTGCCCACAGGACATTGTGATCCTAGACATGTTTAAATATTTGAAGAGTTTTCATATGGAGGATGGAGCAAGCCTGTTTTATACTGTTCCAGAGACTAGAGCGCTTACCACACCATACCTCAATACAGCATTGTTCTGTTACAATCCCAGCATTGCCATTTCTGTGATGGTATCGGGTTCTGAACTCTCTTTACCATACCCTTTCAACATAAGCAGATGAGTAGTGTTACTGCCACCAGTGTTCTCACCGAGTTACAGCATCATTGGTGAGTTCTTTCCCCTGCTTTTTTTTTTTGTCCCACAGCTTGCAATATTGGGTGTTTTTTTTGAAAGCTGTACTAGTGCAGCAATGTTGTAACATCATGACACACCAGTACGCTATTGCATTTTTGCACTATAATGCTAAAAAAATGTATTCAAAATAAAAAAAATTAAACTCAAAGGAGAAATTTAAAATAAACACAGAGGTGTGATAGATTTCCAACTTACCATGTCATGAGAGTAGCTGAGGGAGAGACAACCTGGGAACACGCACAAAATACCCACTCCTGGATTGGCTACGTCAGGAAGCACTATCAAGTGCTAATGAGAAATTGCATTCACACAGCTGACAGGACTGTAGAGGGATAGAGGGTCATTACAAGATCTTTTCTAGCATTGAAAAAGGGCAGATTTCCAATGGATGGCAATGTGATAGCAGCTGATTAGTGATGACCGCATGTGATAGGATGGGTCCTGGACCAGGAACAATGCATTGCTCTGGTAGTATGACAACTTCATGTGGTAAGGGTCTAGGACATGGAGCAATGGTTTGAAACCTAAGGAAAAGAGATTCTATCTATAAGAGATTCCATCTAAACATTAAGAAGAACTTCCTGATGGTAAGAGCGGTTTGAGAGTGGAATGTGCTTTCTCAAAGTGTGGTGGAGTCTCCTTCCTTGGAGGTTTTTAAACAGAGGTTGAAAGGGCATGCTTTGTCAGGAATGTTTTGATGGTATATTCCTGCATGGCAGCGGGTTGGACTCAATGGCCCTTGTACTCTCTTCCAACCGTTCAATTCCATAATTCTCAGGAGCAAGTCTAGTGAATTTAACGGAGCAAAGTGTGTTTATGGAATTGCAGATCTACTGCTATATTGTTCTACTTTTCAAAAAATGCAATCCTTAGCTTCTTGACAGAATCAAGAGGTTTTTCAATAGTAGAACTGGAACAGCAGTCCTGGAACAACTTCCTACCAAAAATTGGAAGGAAGCCACTTTCAGACCAAGTGCAGAACTCAGCTTCAGAGATTCCTAGAGGCCACATGTCAGTGGCAAAGCATGAGACCCAGAATGCCTGCCTATTGTAGTTTAAAGCTCTTACTGCTTGTAACTAATCCTTTGGAGAGATACTTCAGCTTTTTAGTTTTGGAAAACACCTATAGAAAATCTGAGAAACCACCAATCGGTGATGGGAAGAGGATGTGGGCATCTGGAAGGCTAGAAACCAAAGTTCCCTATCCCTGACATATATGGTCCCAACCCTTCCCCTTTCAGGTAGGTTATAACGAAGCAGAGTTATTGGCCAGAGATCAATGACTGAATGGCTGAGTAGAGATCTGAACAGTTTTCAGTTCTAGAGTTACATTCTAACCCTGGGTTGGGAAGGTGTTTTCTGGCTGATGTTTCCATTACATCAGTGGAAATCTGTCAGGTCCCACCTTCTATCGGTGAGCAAGACCCCAGCCTAAAGTGGGTGGAGTTAGAAATATTTATCCTACCAGGATCAGCTGAGTATACTATGGAGCAAGGGTGGCCAATTGTAGAGAAGATGGGGGCTATTCCTCCCTAATCCCTCCTACAGGCCACACCATTGTGTTTTGTTGCACTGGATGCACTTCTGGCTTCCATTATTGGCTGTTTTTTTCAGGAGGTTGGGGAGGTGTTTGAGAGAAGTAAGCTGCCACCTTTGTGTCTGGTTTTGGGGGCTTTTTGGGGGCAGGCAATTTTCAGGTGAAAAAAATCACCCAAAAATCACCTGAAAATCAGCCCCTCTCTTTTTTTAGAGGAGCGTAAGAGCTTTGGGGCTTCAAGAGCTACATACAATCTGCAAACCACTTTGCCCACCCCTGCTATAGAGTAAGGGAAAAAACTTACCTTGAATCCAGATATTCTCCTGTCCAAGCTTGTACAAAGTCTTCTCCATCAGGGGACAGAGTGAGTTCCACTGATCCCATAGCTCTGCTCTAAATTCTAACTACATCTGATGCTAACTCACTATGGACCACACTGCAACATTTACACTATTACACTTGCTGCCTTTACGTAATTATGCTCACTTTTGTTTGGCTAATTCTTACTGGGCAACAAAGCTTAAAGGGACTGGAGGGAAAGAGTTTGAAAGCTAGAATACAGGTGCAGGGGCTAGAGGTTCAGGTTTTGTAACTAGTTACCAAGAAGATGACCTGGGAGGATCACAAGGGCATGCTGCTGGCTTTGGGCACAGGGGTCGGAGAATTCATGCTGTCTTAAAGACTAATACTTTATTCTTGGGTTCTTGTGCATTACTCTGCTGTTGGTTTATAAACAATACACTATACTTATTTCACCTCTTCATCCCCTTTGTCTGAGCTTCCTGCTAATCAGGGAAGCGGGGAATACAAAGCAATGTTAATAAAGTCAGTCCTGGAAATTCCTTTGCTGGGAAAATTTAACACGTTCCTTCCATTGTCTTGTTGAATAAAATAATTTTAAAAGAAAACAGAAAAAAGAAAGATCTCTGGCATATGTATGTGTACACGTGCTAAATATTATCTTAAAATTAAGTATTAGCACCTAGGCAGGACCAAGAGGTAAGGGTGAGAAATAGATTAACATTCCAAATAGTTTCATGTAATTGAGAGTCATTTAATATTAAAAAAAAAAAACAGCAACAATCAAGGACCTGTATGATCCCTAAGTAAACACAAAATTAGAAAGGGGTAATGCCTTGCATTAGAACTACTAAAATGCTGTTACTCTTTAGTGGGCTTGACAAAAAATATTACCCAATTCTGCTTTTTTATTTTATGCTAATAGCTTTTGATACACAGGGCTGGACATTTTGCTGGCTGAAGCTATGGATGTCATTTATATCAGGCATAGCTTTTGGGTTCTATGTCATTGGGTTTGTGAATTTACTCAGGCTTTAGTCCAGACTTTAAAGACTCTGTCCAAGCTACTGAACTTGTTTGGGGTAAATGTCATGCCTCCCTCCAAGATATTGGTAGTGCAAGTTTACTTGGGGAGGGGCTCAGCGCAACTCCCACTCAGTTGGACCTGTTCTATCTGTTCTCACTGAACAATCAGCCTTTCTAAATAAGGCAGGCAGCAAACACTCTTCAGAAGCTAAGAGCAACATCCATTACTCGCTCCACATGAGAGACACCCAAGCCAGCTTGGAGACTCTGCTTTGGTTTTTGGAAACTTGGAAGGAGACCTTGACTGCTTTTCTCCATGTCTTGGTTTCCCCAGCTACAGATTAATTCAACTCCTTTACCTCTAGATTGCTAATTACCCACAAAGCTTCCCTCTCCTTACAACATTACCTTGGATAGCTCCTCTAAAATTCAGAGTAGATCCCAGAGTAGATTTGCTGCTTCACTGCCATGGAATCTACCAGCTACTATGACTTACAAATGCAGATCCACACATTTTCATGTATGGAAACCAATCAGGTTAGCACCCAAATTTTGCACCAATGCTGGCAGCAGGACAGCATTCTCTACTGCACTTGAGAGTGGCCCCTAATGACCTCATATATCTTGGTCACCCTGCAAGTTCCTGCCCACCGCATCTTAAGTGAACATGTTACCCTGATTTCTGGGGTCCCGTGAGGGACACCTCGATGTGCTCAAAGTAATGGGGAATGGGAATTAGCTGGAGCACCAGTTAGCAATGTGAGAGGCAGGGCAACGTAGCGAGATCTTTTACCCAGTGTCTACGGGGTCAGGCCAAGTCAATAATCAAACGGAAGTAAATAATAATTGTTTTCCTTTATTTATAAAATCACAGCAAACATACGCACTCACTCACTAGAAATTAAGAAGTACTGCACAATTGTGCAGTCATGCACACAGTCCCAAGGAAACAAAGAGAGGAAAATAGATAGGGGATTTTTCAGGAGGATTTTCGGGGAGCGTAGATTCTCAGCACGTGGAGGCTGAGGGGAGGCTCATCAAACGGAGCAGCAGCAAGTTGGGAGGCAAGTCATGAGCGATCCGATGAGATGCTCAAAGTCAGGGGTTCTTATAGGGGAAAATGTGCCCACAGGCTAGTCGTTTCCCAGGGAAAACAATGGATTTTGGGCTGGAGACAAAGCCTCCGAAAGGTCAGTACTTTTGGGCTGGAGACAAAGCCTCCAAAAGGTCAGTACTTTAGATGATTGAATTCTGACAGCATTGTCAATACTGTAGACAGTATGCAAATGCGGAGTGCTTGAGAGTTGGATAGTCTGCTCATCAAGCTGCCTGCTCGGGGCAGGGGATCTTTTGTAAACAGCGTGCATACATAATGTGATCTTAAGAAGGTACTTGCCTCAAGGTCTCCTAAAACTGCAATCGGCAATTACTGGCCTGCCTGGATTGTGATTTGAATGGTTCAGCTATTTTCAGCCAGGCCTGTGTGCGTGCTTGTCCGGGGGCCTCGCAAGCATGTGGAGAGGAATGGGTAGTGAAGGCCAACTTCTTGATATCAAATGATATCTAATATCCCTCAAGTTCGGACTAGAAACTGCAGTAACAAACACTTTCAGTGAAGCTGCTACATTAGGGCTCCTGATCACACAAAGGGCTCTACTGTCTTTCAGGGAATTGTACAGAGAAGCTCCTTTTAGACATCCCCCTCCAGCCAGACCTACCATCAGTCAGAGAGAGTTGGCTGTCTTAGGCATAAGATTTTGGATGTTGTGAAACAGCAGCAAAATGTTACTTATTTACTTTGTTGTATTATATTTTACAGCCCGGGAGGGGAAGAGGTGCTTGTGGGATTTTCTACCTCTTGTGCCAAAACAACTTGGTTAACTTTAGGTGTTATGTACTTTGGGTGGGGTATAAGTTGCCTTCTGCTGCTCTGACTCAGGCAGAAAAAATCTTGGCCTAGCTATGTCCACGACATAAGCTGAAGGCTTAGAGCAGGGGTGGACAACTGCTACAGACCTGGGGGCCACTTTTATTCCCTGGGACCCTCCAGGGGCTTCTTTGGCCTATGGGAAGGTAAAATAAAACACACAAAGAGGCCAAAAGTCCACTTCTGGTTCTCAAAAACAGATATTTTGGGAATGTTAAGCCGTTCGTGGAAGATTTCCATCCTACTTGAAAGATACATTGTAAGTAGCAATTCACGTTAATTTGGAGGCCAGAATTCTGAGATTCTGAAGGTGATGAGAACCACAAAAATGTTCTAGGAGAGGCCATACATAGCTCCAGGACTGCCCACTTCTGTCCTAGAGGGTCAGAACAAAGGAGTTGGGGCCAAAGGTGGGGATGCTGGCTTTGAGACAAGTGTGAACAGACCTGTAGCTCTTACATGGGTCCCTGTAACCTCTTTGACAGTAATTCCCCAGTAGAGGTTTATTTATCAATAAGCCTGTTTAGGCTTAAGAACCCACATTTTATGCCCATGCTTGCAACTATTAACTGGAATATGCTTGAAAGAAGGGGAATTTTAAAAAAAAAAGGAGCGAAACATGGTGGGAAATAAATGCAACGTTTGGAAGAAAGTCAGCAGGATCCACGAGAGTATAATTCTGTCCCATGAACGAATTATTAACTGCAGGCAGTGGAATGCAGCACTTCTGTGGAACTGTATAATGGAAAGTCTCTTGAATACAAATGAACAAAGAGGCATCAATCTTAAGATGTTGTTGGCTCAACTCCCATTCCCACTGCAAGGAATAAGAAATTCACCAATGACTTAAGAAACGTTGGGAGGCTGAGTTAACACAAAAGCTAATGACATTTCTGTAGCTGTGAGTACATAGTCATCCATTGCAGTAGAAAAGGTGGGTGGTATAGGCAGTAGCATGACAATCCTATCTTACGGATCAGCAAGAATTTGTGGAGCACAAATATTAGTCACTAGTACAACTAGAGCTGAGTTGCTCTGGATGGTGAATCAGAGTTGGCTGTTCTTTGCCAATTCTCACAATAGCCTTGGACTGATGTAATTTTTTTTTGTTATTATTTATTAAAATTTTTATACCCCACTGTTACCCTAAAATGTGGTGGACATTGGTCCACCTGCAAAGCCAATGTCTCATTAGAATTTGGGGAAATTATACCTCAAAGAAGGCTTATGAGAGGAGGGTAACAGCAAGATCTTTTCATCTATGTATACCAGTACTAGCTGCAGAGAGGCTCCAGTTACAGATAAACAAAGTGTTTTATTTCTAATCCACAAACAAACAGAAGATCAGACACTTTAAGAACCATACAAGGCTGTCAGAAAATAAAGCATGAAAGGTTGGATAGAGAGAGAAATTGGGGGAAGAGGGCGATAGTTACCAATCTGGGAGAAGAAGGACAGGGCAGAGAGGCTCAGAGGGCATCTGAGGGTATAGATGAACAGCAGTCTGGACATCATGTATTACACCCAAAATGCTACAAGTTGCCAAGGCCAAAGCTAGGGTTTATATACCCTTTTTCCTATCCTGAAGGGGTGTTCTGGCAAAGACTGTTAGCTTTCTCACAGGACTGATAAAGTCTCCCTGAACAAGTGATTGCTTTGACATCAGAGTGACAGAATTTATGGGAATCGCTTGAAGTCTGGACCAGTAGGAAGTAAAGGAAAAGGTCTCCATAGGGTGAGATCAAAAGGGATGATCTCTGATGGTCTTATCTGGGCCAATTCAGAAATGCAAAGATCTGGGATCAATGAAGAAATGAGCTTGAACCCCTTTTATGCCAGTGTTTTCTGCCTAATCCCCATCTGAGCTTATAGCCTGTCCATGTCTCAGGTCATCTTGACTCTTCCAGTCAGCCGAAGACCAGTACTTTAACACAATTCTGGCTCTTACCTATCTTCTGGAATATCGTTTATCCCAGGGAACATAGGAGGTATAATTTCCTCTGTTTCCCAGTTCAGTTTGGGAGACAAAGGAAAGTAAATATCCCACATGCAGAGCAAAATACATATGGATCCACCACAGGTTCCCACTGTGTCATATCTGTCCCCTCTCTGAGCTCTCTAAAATGCCTAGAAGTATTTGGAGGACACTGTTGCATTGCCTGCAGTGAAGTGAGATTGAACTGCCCATCCAGCCAGCATCTGCACATGTCATGGTACCATCTTGTCCTTTGCCTCAGGTGGCTACTAGGACTGCCCAGCTGGCTACCCTGCTTTGTTTCCTCCTAAGCCATATCATTATATCAACATCAGAAAGGTGTTTGGAGCTGTTAACGTGTATAAGATTGCCAGATCGCATGATGATGCATACACGTGACAAAGCATGTAGATTTAACAGCACAGTAGATCAAACAGGTCAAGCATGGCCTGAAACAAGCTGATTTTCATTTTACATGTTAAGCCAGACATTGAGGCCATTTCCGCATGAGACTGTTATAGCGCTATGTTTCCACTTTCAACATCCTATGGAATCCTGGGGTTTGCAGTTTAGGGAGGGGCTGCCTGGCCCCTCCCTAAACTGCAAACCTCAGGATTCCATAGGATGTTGAAAGTAGAATCATAGCGGTATAACAGTCTCATGCAGAAATGGTCTGAGAGTTCAGAAATGTGAATGGGATGCATGCGTTGGTCAACTAGACACCCAGAGCCAATGGGGAAACTGATTCCATGAAGAAGAATAGGTTTCAGATTGTCAGTGCATGTCTGTATGTAAGAAAGGAGGAAATTTAGAACTGGGAGAAATTCTGAAAGCTTCACTGCATTGCAACCCAGAACCCAAAACCAGAACTCTTAATCAAGTAACTCCTTCTCCCTCTCTTCAGTCATGCACATATACTCATGCATGGGGCAAATAAACATGAAGGTGAAAGAGCTGGCTAGATAAGGGAAAAGACCAGCTTGGAGGACATACAAGAGGACCCTCCACAGGCCCTTTGGATTAATAAAAATACAAAAAAGAACAACCCAACTACACCCAAATAACCCAACCCAACTACACCCAAGACAAAACCAGAACTGGCCAGAAGTCTACTTCCACAGTTTTTTTTAAAAAAAGAACTGGGGAATTTAGTAATGTTAAACAGCACAGGGAAAGGGACTGTAGCCTATTTGAAAGGTAAATTGGTGTTCCTGACTGCTCCCTTGAAGAGGCAATGACAGAAAATGATAGTCTGGGGAGTGTGCAGATGTCAAAGGCCACATAAACAGCTGCAGGGGGAGGGGGGAACATGCAGATGCACTTTGCCCATACCTGAGCACTGGAGTCCAGGAGTAAAAGCCAGAAGCCTACAGTTGTTTCCCCGCAATATGTGCCACCATAAGCAATCATCACCTCACACTGTCTAATGGTAGGGTCGGCCTGGGGCCTGACCCAAATGTCAAGATACGCATGTTCATTGCACTGTCTGAATAGTCATTCTGCTCATACAAGCCTGCATACAAGCAGGCTGTAGAGACTCTGTGCAAGTAGGATGTGCAAGACAAAAAATTACTGTTCACACATTCCAATAGGAGCAGGATTCCAGCCCTCAGTCATGTGCCCTGCCACAGATGTGCACACTGGCCTTGCTTCTTGCGAGCCAAGCATTTAGCATGCATGAGGGACTGCAGGCAAGATGAAGGTCTCCTGGGCTAATTTTTTCAAGACCTTCCCATTTCCCCACCCCCTTGCCCTCTGTGCAACTTCTACAACAGACTCACTTTCAAGTAAACAAGAACTTGGCCTCTGTGCTGAAATGAAAACATTTATTATTCTTCATTTAGCTCTCCAAACATTTCCTGTTTGTCCAGCATGACACTTCTTGAAGGGAAACTGCCAGCTCCCATTTGGCACAGATTATACACAAACAATTTTGGGGGGAAAAAATTGTCACTTGCATTTGTTTTCAAGAAGTAAAAGATGGAAGGGACTTCGCTAGAGCAACTCAGCTTTAAATGCTGTTCCACACTGACCACCCAAAACTGACTGTCAGCAACAGATGAAATGGTCTCAGTTGTTCTTAACTGGCTAAGTTACAGCGTGACATCTGAATGCCAAGTTTCATATTGCAAACAAGGTTGGCTTGCTCTAAGGCTGTGTTGCTTTCAGTGCCATAAAATGGAGGAAACAGCTAGAGGGAACAGAAAGAGTCCTCACAGTAAAGTTTTAAAAAAATAAAAGCAGCAGAGGCACCCCCCAAAATGACAAATAAAATCAAATAAATAGAAAAGTTATAATATTTCCAATTTCTGTGTATGGTTGTGAAAGCTGGACAGTGAATATAGGAGCTGATAAGAAGAGAATCAACTCATTTGAAATATGATGCTGGCAAATAAATGATTCCTAGAGCAAATCAAGCCTGAACTCTCTGAGTTCAGGTACATGAGAGGACATGACTTGTTAGAAAAGACAATAATGACTGATCAGATGAAAGGTAGTAGGAAAAGAGAAGACCATACAACAGATAGATAGATTCAAGCAAGGAATTAATGACACTGAATTTTAAGGATCTGAGCAGGGCTATCCATAGTCAGTAACTTGTAGATCTCTCATTCATTGCTATTGTTGTTGTGGGCCTTTAAGTCGTTTCTGACTTATGCTGACCTTAAGCCAGCACTATCACGGAATTTCTGACTTATGCCTCCCCTAAACCCTCTGTTGGAAAAATTCCAGCATTCTCTCTCCCCGATCTTGTTCTTAGAGCAAGTGGGCATAGCTAGCATAGAGCTTCCTTTCTCTTTTGCATGCCAAAGCTCCACCATTTGCCTTTCTGTCATCTAATTGCATGATCATAAATACCTTTGGTATTCAGGTGATCAGATCATGTGACCCAGGACAGTTGCGTGGGTCATCATATAAAAGAAAGAGACCCCTTCTCAGATCTCTCTTCTCCTCCATTTTTCCTTCTTCTTCCTCTTCTCCCACTATGGTTCACATCTCCATCAAGAGACAGTGAGTTAAGAACAAAGCTACTACTATTCATTAGCTAGTTAGGATGTAGGCTCCCCAATACATAGGTAAATGTAGAAGCCATTAGTAAACTTTTCTAAGTTTGTAACCTGAAGCTGTCTGCATTTGTTTTGTTTCTTCAGTCAGTTTGAGATCAGAAAAGCCATACACGAATTTAGACATGCTTTGTCTGCTACTCTGCTAAAAGGAGGCTGAATCCTCAAAGTTTTAACTTCCATAGAATTTCATTGAATTCCATAGAATTTCCATAGAATTTCAGAGTTTTCTGGCTTTGAGAGTGTGTGATGCATCTAAGGTCACCTAGTGGGTTTCCATGGCCAAGTGGATTTCCATGATCTACAGGGTCATAGACTAATGATCAAAATACTACATCACGCTGGGTCTCTTCATAGGGCGACCATAAGCTGAAGTTGACTTGATGGCAATTAACAACAGGTAGCAGCTGTCCATGCCAGGCAACAGAGTGTAGGGTCAGCAAGAGGCCATTCACAGTCAACAGGAGACACTAACAGAACAGTACAGTACAGAAACCTCACGGACAACATGGTCAGACAGTCTAGGGTCAGAAAATCTAGGCAGACAATGAGCAGGGAGTCCAGAGAACACAAAAGAAGAGCCAGTAACCCACAAGTTGTTTCCAGTGTTGAGCTACTGCCTTGTGCCTTCCTTAAGAAGACTGGAGCCAGCTGGCTGTCATCCCAGCCTCCTTAGCTCCTGGTGTGCCAGCTTCAGTGTGTCCTCCATCAGGCTGCTGTTCACCTGGAGAAGTCGAGTCCTGGCTCATGGCAATAGTATATTACAAATGGAGTTGCAAGAGCAAACTCAAGCGCAGTACATTGGGGCACTACAAAATCACAGCAGTTAGAAAGGGCCAACATCTACATGATATTAAGAAGTAGAAGAATATCTTTAATTCTCCAGGTGATTCTCCTAGTGGAATTAACTAAAGATCTGGTTGAAAAGATTGAAATAAAAGCATGGAAATATACAATATTAAAACATAACCTGATTAACAGCAAAGCAATAAAAAGAACAGTATCCACCTATTAGATGGTCCTTCCTCAGCAACTAGTCAATGGCTAAAAGCTTGCTGAAGAAAAAACACTTTGTCTGCTGATAGAAGGACAATAGGGAGGTGGCCAACCTTTCCTCTCTCAGAAGGAAACGCCTGTTGTTTGCAGTTTTGTTATGTCCCTGCCCTTCCTCCAAGATCAGAATGGTGTACATTATTACTAGATATTGTTATTGGATCGCCTTTACCAATATTGGCTAGCATTCTGTATCAGATACGGTGGGCCCCCTGTATCTGTGAGGGGTATCCAGAAGGGATTGGTTCCAGGACCCCTCATGGATATAAAAAGATTGTGCATGCTCAAATTAACCTTGTGAGGCTTGCAGAGAAACTGCAAAGCCTCACAAGGTGAGCCTTATACCATAATCCTGTATTTATAATGGCATAGGTCAGCCTCGGAGGTAGTGGCAAGCCTCAACTGCCAAGCATGCCACATTCATTGGGCTTCCTTACCGCCAGGGAGCCCAGCTGGTATGCTTCCATGGAGGCAAGGGAACCCAGAGAATGGGGTGCACCTGGCAGCTGGGGCTTGCTGCCACTGCTGCCCTTACATCATTTTTAATACAGTACAAGCTTCCTATATAAACCCCATGAAGCAAGGCTTATACATTAAACCCCTACAGTATTAAAAATGGGATCAGCTGCCCATTTCTGCTTTGCGAGGGAACCTCACCACCTCAAAGGAAGAAGCAGGCAGCTAGTCTTCTCCCTGTTGCAGATTCAAATGTACAGTATAGTTTACATTTGAATTCGTGGTGGGTTAAAATTGTGGGCCCCAGGGTTGCAGATACAGCAGGCCCACTGTACTTAGTTAAGTATACTATACGGAACAGTTACCTGGATTTAGTCATCTGGAACTATCCCATATTCATGATTTGTAGTCAGAATTGTGACACTATTCCCATGATCATACCACTGCAACCTACTTGACTGAGCATCAGCTGCAGGGGAAGAAGGAAGTCCATTTTGTGAGTGATCAGAGCATGAGTGAATGATGTTTCCATCAGGTGGGAGATGGGGTGGGCCAAGAGAAGATGCTTGATCCAGTATACCTAACTAAGCTACTTAATCAGCTACTTGTGATAGATAATGATGCTGTGACTGAGGAGCAACTGACTGTGCAGGGGTCTGAGCCAGTGACTGAGCAAGTCAACCTGAAAACATCCCCTTCACTGGAAGGCCAAACAGAGACTGAGTTGCCCCAGCCAGCTCATGACGGAGAGGGAACCGGCAGTGATGCAGAGGAGTTGCAGCCAGCTGGGCCCATCAGCCCTCAGTCACGCAGAAGGCTAAAACGAGTTGCAGAGAGGGAGGTTGCTTGGGCTAGGCTGAGGAAACAATAACAAGCAGCACTTGCTCACAGTGGCTATTTAAGTCTGCCGGCATGGCTGCTCCTTACTTGCAGCAAATTATTAGCAAGACCTCTCTACCTTTGTGTCTTCTGCTCCCTGAAACCCTCCGGATGGATCTCTGCCTCCTGAACCTCTGGACTGGACTTGACCTGGCTCGCCTTGTGTTTTCCTGGTGTTTGGTATATTCGGACTCTCCAAGTGTTCCTGGCCTCTCTCCTCCCTTGCTGGCTGTGGCCCAGCAGGGAGAAATTCCTGACACTACTTAGTTAAATATACCTAATCAGGAGCCGTAGGCCATTTCTGCCCCACATTGTTATAGTGCTATTATTCCACTTTCACCATCCTATGGAATCCTGGGGTGTGCAGTTTAGGGAGTGGCATTTAGAATTCTCAGCCAGAGAGCTCTTTGGCCTCAGTAAACTACAAACCCCAGTATGCCACAGGATGTTGAAAGTGGAATAATAGCACTGTAACAGTGTAGTGCGGAAATGGCCTTGGTTAAATTTATTTAATGAAGTAGCTGATACAGAATACTGGCCCTCATAAATAAACAGTTAACTTAGGGGTAAAGAGTGTAGTGGTGTAGTGCTTTGAGTATTGGACTATGACCCCGGGGACCAGGTTCAATTCCCTGCTCAGCTATGGAGACCCACTGACTGACCTTGGGACTGTCACACATTCTCAGCCCCAGAAAATCCCATGATAGAGTTGTCTTAGGGTTGCCATAAGTCCAAAATGACTTGAAGGCACATAACAATAAGGAGCCCCTGGTGTTCTAGATGGCATTGGACTAGAACTTCCTCCATATCTAGCCATTGGCCTCAATGGTTGGAATTGATGGAAGCTGCAGTCCAATAATACCTGGCAGATCAAAGGTTCCTCATCTCAGAACTGGTTTGCTCACTTCATTAATTTTTGGTGGGACAGTACAGTACAGACAAAAAGTATGTAGTACCCATACGGTGTTACTCTAAGTGGCTGCTGGCAGTCTGTAAGCCATTGGCTACCAGTCCACAACAAGTTTCAGAAAAAGAAGCACTCAGAACCAATGACACAAATATGTTACTTGGGCACACAGCTTGAGGACACTGGGGAAAAAAATTGCTGGTCTACATAGCTTGAGGAGCATTTGATAGTTGTGTGGATGCTGCCTTGTGGTTTTGGCTGAACATGAAACAGAAATTTGACCCTATGACAAACAATATCAGATTTCCATATTATTCACTTTTACCTATCTTATTTTCATTGTTCCCTATCAAGGCATATTCCTCACTCTTTTGTTCTACGAGGCCTCCTCAGCAAACATTTTATGGCTTTCTCACTACGGCAACAACCTCTTCTGTTCTTCGTCAGCTCTTCGAGATAAGTCTTTATCATGAAAGCACAATGTATGTTTTCTTGTTTAAATCCACTGCCTTTTCACTGCTTTTTCTTGTGACAACTGGTTGATAAAAGGGAGATCAAGTGATCCTTGCCATGGAGGTTTAATTGCTGAGCATTGCCTATTATATTGCTGTCCAGTAGCAGCCTAGCATATTTAGTGTGGCTCCTCAGCAAAAGCCTGTCTGACATGGGAGACCCTACCAGCAGCGCTGCTATTATCAGCACAAGCCTTTTGCCTCACAGGAGCATGCAATCCCACAGCCATGGAAAGGTAGTGCCATGGTGGGACTAAGCACATTATTTTTGTATTTTAAAATAGCCTGTTCTTCTCTCCCACTCCCTTTTCGAGCTGCAACTGAAAAACAGTTAAAATAAAGGGCTCATTTGGTAGACTGGATACATGCATCTATTTTCCCATATGCCACTGCTACTCATAAATTCAGCCCCCTCCCCTCAGCATAACTTTGTGGACAGTCAGGCCAAGTTCACACAAAAAGCAGTAGCATAAGTAAAATTGTTGTTCAATTCCTCCTTTTCAGAATGCAGGGTAAAGGAAAATCACATGGTTGGGTACTTTCCCATGTACAGAATTATTAGAACATACAAAATGAAGATATATTACAAAACCTAGGTCAAAGTTGTCCTATTTTCAGCTAATTTTCTATGCACAGGGAATATTTATATAAAAGCTAAATCCAATGTTAGTCCTCCCTCTGGCAGACTTGTTGAAAACAATGTATCTCCTGTTAAATGTGATTAACACACCTAATTCGTTTCAATGGTTCTGCTCTAAGAATGGCTAATGTTGTGTTTAGATTATGTATATGTGGGTGTGCGTTTATGCTGATCCATGTCTTTGTTGATGTATATCACGGACACATAGGCCATGTCTGCACTGCACTGTTATAGTGCTATTATTCCACTTTAAACATCCTGTGGAATTTTGGAGTTTTCTGAGGTCAAAGAGCTCTCTGGCTGAGACTTCTAAATGCCCCTCCCTAAACTGCAAACCCCAGGATGCCATAGGATGTTGAAAGTGGAATTATAACACTACAACAGTCTGGTGCAGAAATGGCCATAGAAGAAGGACAGACCATAAAAGCAGGTCAGAGTTGTCATGTCTTCAGTTGGTCAGTCATACCTGAAGTATAAACTTGCACAAAATATCTACAGATTTGCCATCTTGTCTAGCAAAGCGTACCATTTGAACATGGTCTTGACGGTTTCTAGCAGAGATGGAACTCATGCAGCCAGGTGTTAGACTGCCATTTCCAGCATTCCTCACTGTAGGTTATGCTGACCAGGTCTTCTGGGAGTCACGGTCCACACGCTCTCCAACATTTCATAGATGAAAACTGGGACGTGTGCGGCCAAGCAACATCAGAGTGTGGTCAAGATGGCAAAAGTTATTAACAAGAAAGAACAGGTAAGTTGGGAGAGGCTATAGCCGTTTGCTTTTGCCTGAGGTTACTGGAGGGACAAGATTCTGCCCCCTCCTGTTTTCTCCCTCTGGTGAGTAAATCGATTACTAAGCGCTTTTGCACTGTGAACTCAGTATGCAGCAGTTGAAATAAGCTGAGAACAATGTGGGAAAGCAGGAGGAAGAAAGATAGATTGAGACATTTTAAAAACAAATGAAAAAGTGGAATGACAAAGGATTAATCGGGACTATCCCTGCCGAATTGGAACAGTTGGAGGGCAGGAATGCTTCACAGTAACCACCTTTGATCTCTCCCAGACAGGCAAGCAGAACTCCACTACCACGCCCCTACTCTACCTCTAGGACTCTTAGTTTTGCTTCAATAGCCTCTCTGACTGGGTGTCCTAAGGCTGATACAGAGTGGGAGGGGGTCAGAGAAGCATCAGGCTATGTCCCATAACCATACACATCCCAGTAACATCCTCTGCAAAGATCTGCTCGGTTCTCAGTGGACAGTATCTTAAGTCTGCCTCTGGCTTAGACTGATGCTTCTTCGACCCATCCCCACTCCACTTGGCTGATCGGAGGAGTGATTACAGAAAACTAGGAGTCCTAGGGTCACTTTGTTGCAGAGAGTAGAAGAGAATGCCAGCCTCTGCAACAATCAAAAAAAGACATGCCCAGGCATAAGGTGAATTTATGCCTGTGTATGTCACAAACAGGATGCTGGCCTAAGTGTTGTTTCCATTTTAAAATCTGACATAATATGTGGACCAATACTAAAGATGATTAGCTCCACATATGGTAGTATACATATACTCCATCATGTGTTTAAAATTAGCTATATAGTTTGCTTATTGGTTGTTTGTTTTACTAAAATATTTACATCCTGCCCTATATCCAAAGATACCAGGGCAGTGTACAGCACAATCCATTTAAAAATTTTAAATAGTGGAACAGTAAACAATAATTTACTGTCCAAAAGCATACAGAACATGTGTTCCAAAAATGAAAGCAATGTTCCTTTCAATCCATGGAGATCTCCCTTACTTCAGTCTCAGAACTGTTAAAATACATAAAGAGGAAACGTTCGCAGCCCATAATTTTTGTCGTACACTTGCCCTTTCCTGTCTCCAGATTTATGCTTCTCACTGTCACTCCAAAATCCACCCTCCCAGAATCACATTTGCTCCAAAATGTGCGAAAGGCAATCCACCTTCCACCCACTTTGTTATGCTGTGTGTGTAGCTCCACTTGCTTTCTGATGGTAGATCTGGAGTTGACAAGAACAAGGGCCTTTTTTCACACTGTGCAGTTATAGCACTATGATTCCACTTTAACTACCATGCTAAAAACCTACGAAACCCTGGAATTTGCAGTTGAGGGAGGTATTAGGTATTTAGATTTCTCTGCCAGACAGCTTTAATTCCTCACCAAACTATAAAACCAAGGATTCCACAGGATGCAGCCATGGTATTTAAAGTGGAATTACAGTGCTATCATTGTGTAGTGTGAAAACTCCTCAGGAAGAAAACCACAGCTCTGTCAGATTCTCTCCCCTCTCTTTACTGCTGAGGCAGTTGCCAGAATTTTAGAAATGAAGTCCACAATTTTGGGCCAATGAGCAGCTTTCCTTTTGTTTTGTTCTGTTTTGTTTCAGCGAGGCTGGAATATTTGAGTTACTGTCTGCTGTAGCTACAGCTGCAGATACCATGTATTTACTTAGTGTAGATCAGAAATGGGAATTGTACAGCCTTCCAGATGTTGTTGGACTGCAACTCTGATCACCCCTAGGCAACATAGCCAATGGTGAGAAATTTTGGAAGCTTCAGTTCAGCAACATCTGGAAAGCCACATCATTCTTACCCTTGATTACATGCAAAACCACATTAAAAAGCAAGATTACTGAGTTTAGACTTCATTTAGTTCTAAGGTCCCAGCAGGTTCCTCAAGATGTTAAGCTGTACTAACAATGAGATGCATGCATTTGTAATACATTAATTTTCATGGAGGTGCGTGTCCTTTCCTTTTGTACACAAGAGAAAAAAATATATCTGCAGTTGCTTCAAGACATAAAATTATTCAGGGGCTATTGTGGGCCAAATTAAGTGCTACCAAACTGCTTTGGCTATAGACCTCTGAGTGAGATAAAGTGACATTAATCATTTTTCTTCTTGCATAAAAAAAAAATCACACAAGGCAACATCCTTTGCTTTTTCATTGTAAATACTAGCAACCTCTTCCCATTTCATTTAAAGCCAAAAATATGGCAGTGTTTTCAGGCATTCATAATAAGTCTTTTCTTTCTTTCCTATCCTAGGATGCTAACTTATTATCTGGTGGGGAAATATCTTAATATTTTTGGTATGATCCTAGGGCCCTTCATACTGCATCATTATAGCACTATGATTCCAGTTTAACTGCCATGGCTGCAACCTGTGGAATCTTAGGACTTCTAGTTTGGTGTGGCAGTAAATCCCAAGATCCCACAGGATGCTGCCTCAGCACTGAAAGTGAAATCATAGCACTATAACTATAGTTTGAAAGGACTGCTGAGAAATATAATAATGATCAAATGGGATCATTATGGGATTTGGCAGGTTTTCTGAAAGTCATTCCTTCTGTTTTCAAAGTTCAAGCTGTGAGTGCTATTGCTTATGAAAGAAAAAGAAAGAAAGAAAGAAAGAAAGAAAGAAAGAAAGAAAGAAAGAAAGAAAGAAAGAAAGAAAGAAAAAGAAAGAGAGACAAAACAAAATACCCAGCACCATCCGTTCACAAGATAGAGACGGAAGTTTTAAGAGAGGAACCAAAAGTTTACAGAAATGCAACAATTGTTCATGGGAGAATCCCAAGACAGCTCAGTGAAGACTGAAGCAGGTCAGTGTCCACGACTGCTGGGAAAAGGAAAATGGAAAACCAAGTAGGAGAAAGAATCAGATAAAATCATATCAAGGAAGGCATGACTGGTTGAGTGATTGACTGAAACAATGAAAAATAGCACCTCCATACAGTAACATTTTGTTGCAGTTCCTCTGTATTTGTGCAGGCTACCCAACTTGTGAACAGTTTTGAGACTATCATCCTTCCATCCATCTGGTTTGTCTTATAACCTGCGTATGTATCGGACCCTTCCAGATGGCCTTGTTTCTCACAGATCTGAAAAAAACAGCCATTGGGAAATACTAAACAAACAAAAAATCTGGATGTACTCAGACCTCACACAAGAAAAATGAAATGGAAAAGGCAAGAAACAGAAAAGAGTTCTCCGGAGAAAAGACAGCATTGCCTTTCAGCACCGATGAAAAACACAGCAAACCAAAAGGAAAAACACAGCCCCATAAACTATCACCACTGTCATGATTAAGAGGGGCCCACACTGGCTCAGTAGTTCAGCCAATCAAGGCATGCCAAAAATGGGCTTTTTCAGATTGGTTTGAAGAAGGCCATTATAACAGTTTCATGTTGTGATAATAACAGCTTTTACCAAACTCATGCACTCCTATAACCCTTTACTGGAATGTCTCTTCTTCGTAATGCCAGTAACTCATATTTTTTTTCCCTGGCTTGTGGTATCTCTGAAAAATGAGGACACAGGATACATAAAGCAGGAGGAAGATGTGAGACAATATGGTTACCTGCAGAATTTGTAATTTTCCCCCTCTGTGTCTAATACTTTGGTTCTGAATACAGCATGGTCTCTGTGGCATTGAAGGGTGCGGACAGCCACCGCAGTCATGGCTGTTTCCAATATAATGAAAAATTCATGTGATATTTTGTTTCCAGTTTAAACCCATTAGAACTACTTGTGCGTGTTTCTCTTTCTTACAACCACAACAGCAACAAAGAAAGATTTGATACAGGCAGGAAACACATTCCCGAGGTTACTTTTTAAAATGTAGCTGCTGCAACTGGCATGATGGAGGTCACCGTGACAGTGATCACACCTAGGTGCAAAATTTTAATCTAGTTAATCTCAGAACTGTACACAAGGAAATATAATGAAGCCACAGAATACCCTCCAGCTATTCTACTTTCACAGAGACGGTATGAATTAATCTCCTGTCATTCCCCCTTTTCAGCTGCTTTTAAAATGAACCAGTTTCCCTCTCCTCCTCCCAGTTTCCCCCTTTGACCTCCTTTTACTTCAGCTGCAAACCAAATTAAAAGTGCAGAAGTAGTTGGTACTGAATTAACTTGGCAAGGGAGAGATGAGAGGAAGAGGTAGAACTTTTCCCAGTAGATTCAGACAAATGCAAACTGCTGCAGCCTCTCCTAGGTTATGGGTTCTTTCTTGTTAATAACTTTTGCCATCTTAACCATATTGTGATATTGCTTAGCTACACATGTCCTATTTTTATCTGTGAAATGTTGAAGGGTGGGAGGTTCACTGTCTCATTTTGACCTGAACCTGCCTAGCTGTCAGTGAATAACAGGTAATGCAAAGTATGTCTTCTGTGACAGAACTATGGTCCTTCTTCTTGAAGATTTGACCACAAAGAAAGACAAGTTCGGTTTCTAGCCATGTATGTCAGACGTTGGTCAGTGCTGGGTCCATCTCATAAGTGCATAAGGAAAACCATTCTGGATCAGACTAAACATCTTTATTGACCATTTCCGCACTACACTCTTATAACGCAATTATTCCACTTTCAACATCCTATGGAATGCTGGGGTTTGCAGTTTAGGGAGGGGCTGGCCAGCCCCTCCCTAAACTGCAAACCCCAGGATTCCATAAGATGTTGAAAGTGGAATAATCACGCTATAAGAGGGTAGTGCAAAAGTGGCCATAATCTACCATTGTGGTCTCACAATGGCCAACCAGTGGCCCACGGGAAGCCCACATTTATTTATTTATTTATTCACTCATTTATTCATTCAATAAATTAGTTTAAATAATTACTTTAAACGAATATTGATCTAGAATTAGATAAGAGGTGATTATAATTGATTTTACTGATTGTAACTTAAGAATGATTTATGTTACTTTAAACTAATATAGAACTACTTGATAAGTGGTTCTAATTCTTTTTTAGGCTTGGTGATTATTAATTAATTTATCTTGTAAGTACAGATCTATGATGACATGAGTGAATAGCAACAAGTATAAATTTTTGGTATTGATTTAAGACTAATAGGTGTAATTACTTGATTAGAATGAGCTGTTTGCAACAAGGGCGGGAAACAACTTTTAGTTATCTGTAGTTTTTTTTATTTGTTATAGTTTTGTTAGGTGCTTGTAGTTGTGTTATGTATTCTTTGTCTTTTTGTTTGCACAGTATTATTATGTATCGTTACGTATTTGTAATTTTATACATTATTATGTAGTGTTGTTTGGTTCTTTGCCTTTTTTCTGCTAAAAAAAAGTTGTTTTTTTTTAAAAAAGTATATTCCACCTTTCTCCCACCAAGAGACCCAAAGTAGCTTACAAAATTTAAAACAGAAGTTGGCTAAAATGTACCTTGGAAAAGCTGAAAAAACAGCAACAACAATTAACAATACTGTTTAAAACAGATAGTTTAAAATACATCTAAAAGAAGGACATGAGTGCAACAGAAGAGTGCAGTTCATTCACATTCTGACTTTGGGCTTCCCATGAGCAAGTGATTGGCCGCTCTGTGAAAAAACATTGGACTCGATAGGCATTGGGTTTGATTTGATGCTGCTACTTTTATGTTCTTCTTTTGACATGGGCAAAAAGGTTCCAATAATTTTGCCTTACTGAAAAAAAAAATCACTGGCTGTTTCTAAGGAACACAACAGATTCATAGACTGGATTCTACGTGACCTGATTTTCCAGCTACCATGAAGATCTCTCAGCTAGATTGGTATTTTTTTTTCTGTGCTGGATTATAACAAACCCATAATAGTAAACTACTAATTTTGTCCACTAAAAAAGCCTGGTTTAAAAAAAGAACAAAAACAATGCAGGAATTTAACAGCCCATTTGACATTATAAATGCTTAACTGCCAATGAAAAAGATCACAACAGATTGTCTTGATGGTGCCACTGTGTCTGTGGACTAAATAGGAAGCCAGTATAATAAGGCAGAGGATGGTTGCAGAGAGTAGGAGAAGACTGCATCCTTGGGTGACAGAACTATGGCTTATAATTTCTATTCTGGGCATGAAGGCTTGGAAAAATGGGGCTTTTTTAAAAGGAAAAAGTCACTATAGGGACAGACTGAGTTCCCAGAGCACTGTTCACTTATGGATGGCTGTAGAGTATCGTTATATTCCTTCTTCTTAAAATGAATTTCCCAAGCTCTGTATGTCACACAGAGCGCAGAGCAAGCGCCGCCTTTGTGATTATAGATTAAAATCTTCCTTAAGGTTCTTCCTTAAGGAAGGTCTGAAGAAGCATAAGTTTTTGCATTACATTTCCTGGGGTTCTGCCAGGCATTGTTGATTGTTCTTGCCTCTGTATCCATTCAGTCCATTATTTTAAGGGGCTATTTGTAGTGACTTTTGTGGGGAGCTGTGTCTTAGGGCCAAAGGCTTTTTAAAAAATGGAGTGCAATTCGTTGAGGTGATTGAAGGGTACTTTGTCTCCTGTTTGAATTTGTTTAAAAATTCTTTTTAGAGTCATAGTGTTACAGTGTAAAAGTGATGCACTACAGCACTGTAACTCTAAAAAGAAAAAGGAGGAGGAGGAAGAGGAGGGGGAGGAGACAGACAGACAGACAGTAAAATTAAAATGTCCATTTATCTTTCCTCCTCCCACTTTATCCCTTTGTCCTTAGCTTACCTCCGTTGCTACAAACTGAGTTCAAAGTGTGCTCAGTTAACTCAGCAATGGTAAGGGAAAAAGAGGGAATAACATCTTGCCCTTCCCAGTAGGCTCAGGCAAAAGCCAATTGCTGTGATCTCTACTATCTTTTGTGTTCTTCATTCATAACTTGTGCCATTTTAGCCACATGTTGATGTTAATTAGCCACAGTGTCCTGTGTTCATCTGTGTTCATCTGTGAAATGCTACAAAGTATGAAAGTATAAATGGAGCTGAGTCCATGGAGTTTGTTTCTCGTCACATTTCCTGGCCACCCACCCACCCATATCCAAACTACTCCCAAACAATTGGAAAAAGAGAGTTTGAGCTAGATGTTTGGAGATGTGCATCTAAATTAGAGGTGGGAAGTACATGGCCCTCCAGGTTCACAGCATTGCCTACTGTTGGATAGGGTGGCTAGGGCTTCTGGGAGTTGTATTTCAACAATATCTGGAAGGTCACACAATTCTCAGCTGTGATCTTAATCTATTGCAGCTGTTGCCAGGTTCTGGTAGGCATAGCCAAAGTCATAGTCATAGTCAAGAGGGCTCAGGATCCGGTGGAATGAAGTCCTCTCTCTATGTGGCTACACACCATATTCCAATTCCATTCTCTCTGAGGTCAATCAACATCAATCCAGTAGGAAACGGCCATGGCAGAAACCCCTGCGGTGTTTGGGAGAGGTCAAAAAAGGATCTGATGTTGGATCTTACGTCCACACCAGTTGTTTGCTTTTTCCCCAAACATATTTGCAGATTAAGCCAAAATAGCAACATTGAAACCAAGCACCAGCTTATAATACATGTGAAAGTTGACATACAGGACAAATTAGACCTGAAACTCCCCCATAACATTTATTCTTATATTCAATGTGCATATTCTCCTTGGAAAGAGTCAGAAGTTCATGTCTCAGAAACAAAGCCCTCCCAGAATTTCCACTGATGTCCTACAACGTGTCATCTGGGTACAATTTTAGACTGTGAGCTCCTTGGGGGTATAGGAATACTAACAGTCATGTAGGGACGGGGGGGCACGATGTGGGCAGTTCGCCTCAGGTTGCAATGTTTTTGGGCATCCTAACCCCTGGCCATGCCCCCACACATTGCAGCCATGCCCCCATGCACAGTGGCCCCGCCCCATGCTGTAGCTCCAAATCCCTCCTGCCCCCCCTCCATACACTCCAAGCTCTGCCACTGGATACTAAGCTGAGTGCAGCAGGGCTAGTACGATATGAGCTTGTGGTAGAAACAAGAAAAATGACTCTGGATGCTCCTATAAGGTTAAAAAAATAAATGAAAACCTTACATATATTGTTTCATGAAAACCATCTGAGGATAGGAAAGGAGATAGGCAAAATAAATTGACCTAAACTTGATTATATTAGCCCCTAAAAGCTGGCTGTCATGTGTGGATATAAGTTAGCATCCACTGTTGGGGCTGGAGTCTGTGGATGCTCCCTCTTAGACAAACATAGACTAACTTCTTGAGAGAACCGAGGTCTGCAGGTAGGACAGCAGGAGTACATAGACCCAAGGAAGTTTCAGAGAGGTGAAACAAAATGGCAGGCATTATCAAGAATCCCCTGTCTCACAAATAATTTTATACAAATGTCGATACCTCTTTGCTTCCAACGTGGGGCTGAGATTTGTGCTTCTGTATTCTTAAAGTATCAAACAAACTGATGGGGTTGAAGTCATCCTCGTATGTGGCCAATATTTGATGATATGGAGAGGGGCTGAAGGACAGAAAAGGGCAAATGACAGCCCCATCCACTCTCCTGTTGAGGTGCTGAAGGGAAAGATACAAGCAGTGAATGCAAGACAAAAAGCCCCAAACCACCACATCTGAGAATCAAAAAGAAGCTTTTGTTTTGTTTGAAAAAAGTAACATGAGATCTAAAATTCTTGCTCAGTCCTACAACCGTGGAACTGCCTCCCCGAGAGCAGAGATGACCATTATTATTATTATTATTATTATTATTATTATTATTATTATTATTATTTAATCATCAATCAATCAATAAAATATCCCCCATTACATATCTTCTTAATCATATATTCTTAAATATCACTTTCAATATGTACGTTTTTACATTATTTTCATATAAACATTCATGTATACATGTTTTATAAGACCAATATCACTTTTCTATATTTACAACTTTTCTTCTCCTCTTCGTGCTTCTTCTTTCCAATCTTGTCCTTATTCTCTATTCTATACCTTACTTCTCTTCTAATCTTACTTCCTAACTTCACCTAATTCCAATTATTTCTTGTATCTTTATAAGTTTCTCTTCCTTCTTTACCCTTACGGGATTTACCATTTATTTATCTTAGTATTCTATGGAAATTTGTATTACTTCTAATTGTATCTTGTCGGCCGTATCTATCTTTTTGTTAATTTTTTCCTCCATTATCTTTATTCTTGAGAACCTTTCTTTACTGTTCTTCTTAATTTGTTTCCTATTTAATTATGTATTCTTCGGCTAATTTCCATTCATCATCATTTCATCTCTGCGCTCTGCCTTGTATCATTATTGTTAGTCTGTCCATTTCTCTAAATTCTGTCAGTTTAATAATCCAGTCCTCTAGTTGGGGGAGATGACCATTTTTAAGGGATGGAGGCAGCTTCTGAATGTTGCCGCTGAACTGTATAGTGATTCCACAAAAAGACCTGTAATTCACTTTTTAAAGCAAGGATAGGGAAAGTGCCTATTGTGGGCTGTACAAATTTTGTTATAAAATCTAGAATCATATCGTTGGAAGAGAACACAATGGCCATCAAGTCCAACCCCCTGCTGTGCAGGAACACATATTCAAAGCACACCCAGGAAATGGCTATCCAGCCTCTGTTTAAAACCCTCCAGAGAAGGTGACTTCACTACACTCCAAGACAGCATATTCCATTGTCAAACGCCTCTTCCTGTCAGGAAGTTCCTCCTGACGTTTAGGTGGAATCTCTTTTCCTGTAGTTTAAATCCATTGCTCTGTGTCCTAGTCTCTGGAGCAGCAGAAAACAAACTTGCTCCATCTTCAGCATGATATCCCTTCAAATATTTAAACACAGCTATCATGTTACCTCTTTTTTTTCCCAATTAATTTTTATTGGAATTTTAATAAAAAATAAAAAATCCCCCCTCCCTGCTTCCAAGCATCTTTTTTCCAGTTGAATCTGAGTTTACATTCCATACATACATTGTTTCTGTTTAACAAACGATCTTACACTATTACTTTTAACATTGTTACATTACAGCTTATGCTTTATCTTTTACAATATTAGTTTACCTTATCCGCCTTTTCAACAATCTTTCATTATTTCTTCTCTTTCTTATTCTTTAATCCAGTTCAACATTTCTTGCTATTCTCTTTCAAAGCTCTGGATTGGCTCATTTTTAAGTGAAAAAGTTAACTTTTCTGTCGCTACCATATCCAGGACTTTTAATTTCCATTCTTTTATATCAATATAATTTCTTTCTTTCCAATATTCAGCACATGTCAATCTTGCAGCAGTTATTACATATAACAATGTCTTTTGATGAGATCTTATTTTTCTTTGTTGCCCTAACATATTTAACAAATAAAATTCTGGCTTCATTTCAAAATTTAATCCATACATTCTTTGAATTTCATCATGTATTTCTTTCCAAAACTTTTTTACTACCTTACAGGTCCACCACATATGAAAAAAGGACCCCTCCTTTCCATCACATTTCCAACAATTTCCATTCCCATTTTTTAATTTTTTTTTCAGTCTTTCAGGTGTCATGTACTATCTATGTAACATTTTATAAAAGTTTTCCCTTAGATTTAAACTTGGTGTAATTTTACATCTGTCTTCTATGCCCTTGCCCATGTATCCAACTCAACTGGGTGTCCAATATTTTGGGCCCATCTAACCATATTGTCTTTAACAATCTCTGATTCCATTTCTCTTTGCAACAATATTTTATAAAATCTAGAAAAATTCTCTTTTTCTGGTCCCCTTTTCTCAATACATCTAATTCATTTTCATTTCTTTCAAACCCATATAATTTTTGATCCATCTTAAATCTCTCTTTCAATTGTCTCCATGGGAACCAGTTAAATTTGTGACCCAACTCTTTTAACTCCTCTTCTGTACGCATTCTTAACTTATCTCCATCTCATTTCAACAACTCTTGATATGTCAATAAATTCTCTTGTTTTGTTGGAGCAATTTTAAATGCTTCTTGGGGTGAGGTCCACAACGGAAGTCTTCTGTAGAATTTATGCTTTATTTGTATCCACACTTTCAATAAAGTCTTTCGGATGCAATGATTGTTAAAGTCATTATTTACAATTGCTTTATCATAACAAAAGTATCCGTGCCAACCAAATCTGTTGTTTATTCCTTTGACTTCTTTTATGGTTGTATTCTCCACTTGAATCTAATCTTTTACTGTTTCTAAACAGCATACTTGGTAATAGATTTTCAACGATGGCACATCAAGGCCTCCTCTCTCCTTTGCATCTTGTAATGTTTTGAATCTTCTTCTTGGTTTCTTGCCCTGCCAAATAAACTTCTGTAACTCTTTTTCCCATTCTTTAAAAATCTTTTCCCTTCCTATTATCGGTAAATTTTGGAAGAGAAATATTAACTTAGGCAATAAGGACTATCATGTTACCTCTTAACCTTCTTTTTGTCAGGCTGAACATACCTAGCTCCCTAAGCCACTCCTCATAGGGCATGGTTTCCAGACCCTTCGACATTTTGGTCACCCTTCTCTGGACATGTTCCAGCTTGTCGATATCCTTCCCGAACTGTGGTGCCCAGAACTGGATGCAGTATTCCAGGTGAGGTCTAACCAAAGCAGAATAGAGTGGTATTATTACTTCCCTTGATTTTGACACTGTAGTCCTATTGATGCAGCCCAGAATTGCATTGGCTTTTTTAGCTGCCCCATCACACTGCTGACTTGTGGCTGACTAAGGGCCTTCCTGCAGTTTAGCAGGAAGTTTAGCAGTTTAGCCAGAGAGCTCTTTGTCATCAGTAAACTACGAACCCAGAATTCCACAGGATGTTGAAAGTGGAATAATAGCACTATCACAGTATGGAGTGGAAAGGCCCAAAGACTCGTACATCCCTTTCACATGTACTGTTTTCAAGCCAGGTATTACCTATTGTGCATTTCATTTTTTCTTCTTAGGTGAATACCCTACATTTCTCCCTATTAATATTCATTTTGTTAGTTTTCGCCCAGCTCTCATAGTCATTTTGAATTCTGATCCTGTCCTCTGGGGTATTAGCTATCCCTCCTAATTTGGTGTCATCTGCAAATTTGGTGAACATGTCCTCTATTCCATCATTCAGGTCATTGATAAAGGTGTTGGTATAGTGGCCTCAGGCCCTGGTCCCTTATTTTTTGAGTTTTTTAATAAACATTTTTTTTACTTGAAACATCCCCTGCACCCACTTGGAAGGATGGTGGGGGGAGAAGAATTTCATCCTATTTTAGGTCTACAGGTTGCTTTCTTTAAAAGCTGCGAGTGACTTCCTATTAAAAAAGATAAATATTCAAAGAATTAAGTGGTGTCACAGACCTTTGAAGTCCAGTGAGTTCTACATATGGCCCCCAGGGTCTCATAAAGTTGCCTATCCTTACATTAAAACGAAGCACTTGCGAAGTATACACCTTTTCTGCCCAATCAGAATAGTAATTCAGGAAGACTTGCCATCATTTTGCTTGAAAATAAGGTGCATACTGCCCATGCACCTTGTTTCAAAGGTGAATCACAGGCCTTTCCATTATTGTTGCACCATCAGGTTTTAACAGCATGGTAGCAAATATGTTGGCAGGTATCACAAAAATGGACATCGGGTAGAATATTTTACCCACATCTGTGTCAAAAACCCACCCAAAGTCAAGGCATCTTGAAAGAGTTGTGAGATCTTTCCACTTTCCTATCTTAGATGAAGTTACTCGTGGATGCATTAATGTGATGTATGTTATTACATGGTTTCAGCATGTTGGCTCTCCACCCCCACAATCCTTAATTGCAGTGTAACTGAATTTTTCTCCATTAAATAAAAACTTGGAAGGACCAAATACCTTAAAGACACCATATCCCATCTGATCTTGGAAGCTAAGCAGAGTCAACCTTGGTTAGTACTTGGATGGAAGACTACCAACGAATGCCAGGTGATGTAGGCTATATTTCAGAGAAAGGAACTGTAAAAACCACATCTGAATATTGCTTGCCTAAGAAAACCCTATGAAGTTCATGTGGTCACCATAAATTGACAGGCAACTGGAAGGAACATACACACAAATATAAAAACTATGTCACAGGTGAGGGCAAGATTATTTAGCCTCTTTTCCAAGCCGCATAATCTTGATCTCAGTTATATAATCTTTATGTGATGATAAGTGATCTTTGCATTGGCTTAGAGAAGACTGTGTAGTCAGGTGAATTGGAACTACTGAAGAGAGCTGCTATGTCTGCTGCATTGCGTGCACGGAGTCATAACATTCACTTTCTTTGGCTGCCTTCCAAGCTCACGCCTGGGGCTGCCAGCAAGCTGGTTTGAAACCAGCTCAGTCTCTGTTTACTGAGCTACTTCTTGGAAAGGTCATTGGCCCTACAAATTAAGAATACATGGGAGGTGTTATGACCATCTTTCCTGAACTGGGACCTTCCAGATGTGTTGATTAAAATCCCCATGACACACACAGCTGTGTGACTACTTTGCTTCATCTGCAATCTTTTTTTTTATTTTTGCATCCCTGCTTATTTATTTTTGTACAGGTACACCTCAAGTTAGCCTGGTGTAGTGGTTGTAGTGGGTTGAGCACTGGAGTATGGCCCTAGAGAGCAAAGTTCAATTCCCTGCTTGGCCATGGAAACCCACTGGGTGACCTTGGGTTGGTCACACACTCTCATCCCCAAAAAAACCCATGATAGATTCACCTTAGGATTGCCATAAGCTGGAAATGACTCAAAGGCACACCTCAACAGCATACCTCAGTTAATGAAATAGATATGTCCTTGGGCAGTTGAGCAGCAGAACCAGAAATAACATGGAGGGAATATGGATCTATCTGTCTATCTGTGTGTCTGTCTGTCTGTCTGTCTGTCTGTCTATCTATTATATTTGTATGCTGCCTTTTCTCCCAGAATGGGACCCAAGGTGGCTTCCAAAAATAAGTTAAGAACATTAAAAACATTTAAAACAATCAAAAGCATTGAACATTAAAATACATTAAAACATAGGAAAATATAATATATATATATATATATATATAAAAGCTCCTCAGCTCACATAAAAGCCTGCTTAAAGAGAAATGTTCTTGTCCACTGGTGAAAGGAGAGCAGAGAGGGGCCAGCCTAGCCTCCCATGGAAGAGCATTCCCAAGGGTGGGAGCAGCCACTGAGAAGGGTCTTTTGTGTGTCCTCACCAGGTGAGTTTGGGACAGTGGTGGGACTGAGAGAAAGTCTTTTCCTGCGGATCTTAGGGCTCTAGCAGGTTTCCATAGGGTGATATGGTCTTTGAAACTGCCTGGACCTAAGCTGTATAGGGCTTTATAGGCCATAACTAGCACTTTGAATTGTGCCCAGAAATGAACAGGTAGCCAGTGGAGCTGTTTTAACAAGGGAGTTATGTGCTCTCTGTAACTGGCCCCAGTCAGCATTCTGGCTGCTGCCTGTTGAACCCGCTGAAGTTTCTGAACAGTTTCCAAAGGCAGCCCCACATAGAGCATGTTACAGTAGGCCAACTGAGATGTAATCAAGACGCATGTCACTGTAACCAGATCTGATGTCTCAAGGAATGGGTGCAGCTGACGAACAAATTTTAACTGTCCAAATGCAGTCCTGGCCACTGCTGAAATGTGGGCGTCCAAGCTCAGAGTTTCGGAACACCAAGGCTGTGAACCTGAGATTTCTGGAGGAATGTAACCCCATCTAGCACAAACAAAGTCTTCATTCCCGGATCTCCCTTTTGACTGACCAGGAGCAGCTCTGTCTTGTCCGCATCAAGCTTCAATTTGTTTGAAGCTTATGTTCCTATACCACAAAAAAAAGAAGAGCTGCTCACCATGTTTCTGCAGACTTTCAAACTAACAATTTCTGCACATGAAATAAAACATTCAGTTGAGCTATGCCTTAGATAAGTAAACAAAAATATTTTTAACCTTCTAGAGACAACTTGAAAACTTCTTCCAAAATGCATCAAAGGAAGATGTTTTGTTTCACTATTCTCTGCTTCTTCTAGTTTCCATTTTGGTATGAAATTTAAAATCTATTTTTTCTTTTTTTAACAGGCTGAAGGGAACAGGCAAGATAGGCTAATTGCTCTCCCCGTTTCTGTCTGTTCACACACGCTCAGTATGGGATTCTGTTGGTTTCCTTGCCTGTTGTGGGCAGGCAGACACAGCTACAATAGGATTGGCTAAAGCAGAACTCTGTACTTTCCCAGATGAAGGCTTGTTTATTTCATCATTTATTGCAGACATCCTGCTGCACCCGACACCAGAAGTCTGTGTTTCTCTAGCTCTCCTTCAGCATCCTCCTGGTGTCAAAGCTACTAAAAAGAGTTCTAGGTAGACAGAAGATGAGGAGGAAAAGGGGGTCTGGGTGAGTATTAAAAGCCTTTGTAGAAAGGAGGTACACTTGTTGTTAGTTAGCTAGCTAGTTACATTTATATCCTGCTTTTCCTCCTGTGGGAACAGGGTGATGAATGAGGTTCTCCTCTGCACTTTTATCCTAACAACAACCTGCCAAGGTCAGTTAGGCTGAGAGAATATGGCTAAATCAAGTGAATTCTATAGCTCAGTAGGGATTAGAACTTGAATTTCCCAAGTCCCAGTCCAGCACTCTGACCACTACACAAAATTAATTCAGCCGTATAGTTAATAAAGCAACATGGTCATTTGCCATGAACCGAATCGGCAGTTTTGCAAGTGACTATTAGTTACATGTTGAGAGATTTGGCTTTGGTGAAGATCCAAGTTCTTTAAAAACAGCAAAACAGCAGTGGAATCCAAGGCATTTTACTCAGAAATAAAACCCACTATGGGGATTACTCCCAGCTGAGTGCAGGACTAATAGGGGTGGGGAGAAAGGAAACTGGTCCAAAGTATTGGGGCCTGGAAGTCTGGAAGCTTGGCGGGGGGGGGGGGCAGGCCTGACTATATTGCATATGTTTTTGTCTTTCTCAAGAGTAGCATATTTGTTTGGTTTTGACAACCATTGTAAAATCAACAAATTTCAAAAATTGAAACACAAAATCTGTATTACGGTATATTAAAGGCTTTAGCCAGTGTCTCCTGGCTCCAAGAGAGAGCAGGTTGGGGCCCAAGTGAAGGAAAGGAAGATGCGGGTGAACAAAGGAATACAGCAGAGCCAGAAAGTAGAAGGAAGGGAATGAGAGGGGCAGGTGGATGGATGGGTGGCTTCAGAAGAAGTCATAGGTAAAACAGAAGACCTCCAAAAAGGCAATGGTGGCTGGAAACAGAGACCCCCAATGCGATCAGCCCACAGTTGCTTCAGCTGCCCAGAAGAGAATCAGCAGCAACAGTGCCCCCAAATATCATGCATACTCTCTAACCTTTCACAGATGAAAACCAGGACACATGCAGTCAAGTAACATCAGAATGTGGTGAAAATGGCAAAAATGAGGAAGAACACACCAGCTATGAGAGTCTGCAGCAGTTTGCTTTTGCCTGAGTCTACTGCGAAGGACAAGATCCCCTCTTCTTCTCGCCCTGCTCTGAGTCAATTGACTATTCTTGTACTTTGAACTCAATTTGCAGTAATTGAAGTAAACTGAAGACAAAGAGGGAAAGTGGGAGAAGGAGCGAGAAACTGGGATACTTTAAAAGTAGCTGAAAAAGTGGAACAAAGGATGATTAACTGGGACTCTCTCTTTCAAATTGGGACAGTTGGAAGGTATGTGATATGGGAAGGGGGCAGTCTTCTTAGTATAGATCAAAGAGTGAAGGTGGCCAGTGACCCATGGTGGATGGTGCTGTTTGGGCTGGCAGTGATTGTATGCCCCCCCATCGCCACACATACTCACAAATTTCATAAAGAAGCAAGCAAATTTTGGGGCCAGAAATTTGATCAGGGTCCAAACCCGTACTAGACAGCTGTGGATAAGCGCACAAAAGAGTCCAACCTTAGTGTTATAGCACTGATTGTTTCCTGATGTACTTTAGGAAGTTTGCCTCTTCCACTGTAACCAAACGAGATGAAGAACAGAGAGCTTTAATATGCACTAAGTTGCAGAAGAATATTTCCCCTATTCTCTTTCTTCTCATTAGCAATCAGAGTGATCAGAAACAGAATGCCCAGCCTCAAATGACAAGCTGTACCAGATGAAAGTGCTTGGAGATGAAGGCGTACCCTTTGGTGCGCTGTAACTGGATCCCTGAAAGCACACAGCCTCCGGCACAAATAAATACACAGAGCCGCATGGGAACTAGTTCTGCAGCTGGCAAAGTGAGCAGCTGGCAGGAACAGAATGGCACAGTAGATGGAGGCGCCTGCTAGGTTTCAAGATTACACAGAACTCACGATCCTGCCCACTTTGTCTCAGTTGATAGCTTCCTCGATTCTGAATTTTACAGATGTATGGAAAATCAGCTGTGTATGTTCTCCAACACCCCAGCCTACCCATGAAATATAACCTAAATTCTGGTCTGTACCAACAAACTCCAAATCCTATGATCTGATTAAGTCATCATGGTTTTGCATGAAGTGCCATTTTACTTTGAACACTGAACATGGGATCACCTTTTTTTGCCACGTAAATTGCAACTGTAGTGGGCCCTCTCCAGGTTGGGAACATGGCAGAGGGGAGAAGGGAGGTTCCAACCTTATATCTGGATGAGAGTTTCTGTGTTTAGTCTAGACTAGAATAAAACAGAGAAAGTTGTAGTTGCTATCACTACGATTAGTGGCACCTGAATCTATTTGTTAGTTCTAGCTAGATTATATCCATTAAAGCAATGGGAAATTGATAAATCAACACTTGTAGAAGTCCCAATGGTTTGAGTAATCTGGTCTAGTCATGGCCAACAGTTGAACTTCAACACTGTCACAACTCTGGACCAGCAATGATTTACAATTGCTATTTATCATTTCTTGTGGCAAGATTCTAATTGAAAGCCATTTTTTAGCCAATCTTTTGCTTATTTGTTGTTTTTAGGTTATTATTTTTTAATAACCAGCTCTCAACACCACAGCTAACATACTCTCCTGCTCTGGATAACTCACAATTCACAAACTCCTCTCTGAGGTAGACAATAGTGTTTATTTGAAGCAAAGCAAGCAACACAGCACATTTCTTCTATAGCTGCTGAGACTAAAGCATGCACAGAGTTCCTACATTTTACACCTTTACATACAAATTTAGGTGAACAGAGCTGTGATTGGAGAGGGTCACAAATTTAGCATCATTCCACGTCTTTAGACATTTCTCAGACTTGCAGTTGTTTACCCTCCTTTCATCTTTGGGAATGGAATGTATTTCCTGCCCCCTTATCTCAGTCACTTGGAGTTCTCAAAACATCTGTTGGTTCTTTCATTCTCACCCACTCTGATCTTCTCCCCCCTTCACTGGATACATTGTAGCAACGGGCAATAAAGCAATTAACCATTTGATACATTGGAATACACAAGCAAGCTTCAAACAGATACTCTGTTGCAGTCACAATTACCACTCGATACTTTGTAGAGCTCTAATTTAATTGTAGCATTACCCCCTCCTCCTGCCTACCCCACACTGTTTCAATATACATCATATTAGGGCAGATTCCTCTAAACTTTGTTCTGCTTTTATAGATTTTTTTCCCTCCTTTCAGTTTGATTACCTTTATTATCTCTTGCTTTTTAAGCCAAATATATGTTAAATGGTTTCTACACGCCTAACTAAATACCCTAAAGGCACCAGATCCTGTCTGATCTTGGAAGCTAATCAGAATCAGCCCTGGTTAGTACTTGGATGGGAGACCACCAAAGAATTCCAGGTCCTGTAGGCTTTATTTCAGAGGAAGGAATGGGCAAAACCACCTGTGAGTATTCCTTGCCGAAGGAAACTCCAAAATTCATGGGGTTGACATAAGTTGACAGGTGACTTGAAGGCACACAAAAATATGCACATATCTTGAGGCCTTGAAAAGTAGGGTAAAAATAAAAGAGAGATAAATCTCAATTAAAACTCATTTTTTAAAAAATTAGAAGATAAAAGAAAGCAAATTAAATCAAACTACAAACAGCAAGAAGAATTACAAGTCATGCCAAAAATATGACAATAAATAAAATGAAATTCCACCTCAGGGCTTAGAAAACAATATAACACATCTTATACTTAACTGCATCTGTATTACTGAGCCCAGGCCTTATGCAGGCCTCTAGAGAAATCTTACTAGGTAGCCAAGGAATCTGAGCATGGGTAAAGGTTTTCCCACACTGGGAATTCTATTCCTGCTTCTAAATCTGGGACAGCAAATATAACTGGAGATGTGTTAGGTGTGTCAAATTCAATCATTTCAGATCGTCAGCATATGTTAATGCCAGACAGTGGAGCAGTTAGGTGTCTTTAGTATTTAGTTGTATCAAGGGCTCCTCTTTCAGTGATAATGTGGATGTATCACTTCAAATTGAAGCAAGCCAGTCCTGCAGTATTTGAGACTTCTTCCTGTTCATTCTCCTGAGCCCTGCCCTGATGACAGCAATGTTGTCAGAAACCTAATCATGGACTCTGCAGTTTCCGTCTGTTTTCCTGTTTTACTTTTACACCCAGAAAGAATTGATAATCTCATTATAGCTAATCCTGTTTACTCTAGTTGCATAACCACCTTGCTATGACCCAGTTACTCCCTCTCTTTTTCTTTTCACCATGCTCTTTCTTATCACCTAAGAACTCTGCAGAGAGAGCACTGATTCTGTGCTGTAGCTCTTGCTTTCCTGACTTACCATTCTGTGCTTAACTCTTGCTTTTCTGACTTTACCAAATTCTGTCCATCATGCCTTGTTGTAGTTCTTTTCCTTATCTCTCAGTGGCCACCAATCACTACAGTTATTGTTAAAAGAAACAAAAAACAACCCATGAGCCACCTTGTTAAAGTAGGATAACATACCGACCCCCACACTTGAACACCGAAGAAAGATATTAATATTTGTGACGTTTTTGCAGAGCTGTTCCCTCAAGTGCTTAAAGACATCTGTTCCTCAAACTGCATGATTTTCCTCACTGCTGTATCCTGCATTTGTCATGCTTTGCTTTGTTACTGGTCCCTGGAAGGCAAATATGGGCTTAATTTTCAAGTCTGATTGCTAAGACATGTATCTCTGAGGAAGACCCATTGTGGGAGAGGAAACTATTAATAATAAAGAACATCATTTCAATATCTGATTCAAACCTCCACTCTCAAAAATCACAAAATATCTCCTCTCACTTCCTGCAAGGAAAGAAATAGTGCCACAACGTGTCAAAAAAGGAATAATGAAAGGGAATGATTTTGAAGAAATATGGAAGATATTTGCAGAAAAAGTCCTAATAAAAGAGGGAAGTGTCACACCTCCACAAGAAGAATTGCAATTTGGGAAAGCAGAGTAAGCTGAAAGATAACTGGCTCGGGGGATGGGTTTACACTTAGTGTTAGGGCTTACATTTAAGGTTTCATTTAAGGTTATATTTAAGGTTACATTTAAAGTTAGGGTTAGTATTAACATGTTCAGTAATAGGATCATATTTAGTAACATCAATAGGTTAAATATAGTTGAAAAGGATACAGTTAAGAATGTAACAAAAATATATAAGCAATATGATACATAACATGTGGAATAAATATATGATGATAAAGGATCTGGAAAGAAATAACAATCTAAGCTATTTCGTTGTGATGTTTTCTTTTTCACTTTTATGGTAATCATGTGGTGTTATGTTTTGTTTGTTTTTTTCTTTATAATTAATAAAAAAAAATAAAAAAAATAAAAAAAAGGAATAGTGCCACAAAACTGGATGAGGAGGATATTTGGCCATCTCTCATTTTCCCATCACGGTGTTATTCCATCTCTTCCCAGGACATGCAAAACACAGAGAGAGAGAGAGATTATTCAGCCACGCAGAAAATATGATGGAGCTTTTATCCTCCTGTAACTTCCTTTTAACATGCCTCCCACAACACTAGAAAACTACACTGAATCAAGTTTCAGCAACACAGGGCCCTCCAAGTGTGTTGGATTATAATTTCCATCATCCCCAGCTATAATGAACACATACCCTTATCTTTTAATACATATATGACCAATGAATAAGGTTTGAGTCATTCCAGAAGCAGACAACTTGATAAAGCCTCATGTCCTAAACTAGATCCCAGGCATTCCAAATCTGGTTTCAGTATATGTTCAATTTTACATATTTCACATGATCTTCTGGCCAAACTAGATGGGATACGGCATTCTGAAACTTTTCCCACGGTATGGGCTGTTGTTGTTGCTACTGCTGCAGTTTTAATGCAAAACAGCCTTTGTGAGACTTCAGTAGCGAGTGCGAGCAGGCGGGGAAGGAGCCGGTTGTGGCAGGTGGAGGGAGCAACGAATCCACTACAGGTGGAGCGTGAGACTTAAAAGAGCTGCCCAAGGTGCTGAATCCTATTCGATGACAGTTTAGCACACTGGATAGCTCCTATAAAGTTCAGAGTCAAACACCAAATGGATTCATTGTCTTGCTGACACCAAAGTCACCAGCCACCATTAAAATAAGTTGTTTCTCCCCTTCCCCTTTAGTCGCTCTCTAGTGCAGCCTGCCCAGCTGGGGGCAAAAGACATGAGCTTTCTGTATCTCTGCACACATGGGGTAGGAAGCAGTGGGTGATGTAAATTGTGCCTGATAAATGCCAAGAAAGGAAGGAGTTAAGTATTTACTCTTTCTCCCATTCCCAACTCTTTTGCCTCCTAAATGTGAACTTGCAATGCTGCTTTTCATTAAAATTCAATAAAGATGCTAAGAAAAAGAGAGACATAGTGTCTCACTGAGTCTGGCTTCTAGCCATTTTCTCATCTATGATCCAAGAAAAAACAGGCAAGAGGCTTTCCTTTTTTGGCCATTGCTTCCAGTGTGATCAGCAACTGAGACTGTTAGAGTTTCATCCCTGAACTAGCCTTTTCAAGCTACAATAAGGAGGATTCAGGGGGAAACTCCAGAGTGTGTAAGGAAGGAAGTCTTATTGTCATTCACATAAAGAGAAGCGGAAAGCAACAAAACTTGAAGTTATTTTCTTGACCTGTGGTTATGCAAGTTGGGGGAATTCTGGGAGCTGTATCCCCTCAAAAAAATAACATTCCCAAGCTCTGAAGACAAATAAGTCTTGAAGTGACAGCAAAATGAGAAAGGTCTACTAGAGCTTCTGATATTGTTGTCACCAAAGAAAGAGAGATCAAGAATCTCTTTCCTAGATTATGTGCGAATTATTTAGTTAGTTTTGCTAGCTCTTGATTTTTTCCTAAGGTGGCTATTTCACTTACCCTAGGAATGGGACAGCAATTCCCACCATCCTTCACCACAAGATATAGTGGCTACGGCTGATGTGAGTAGCATTCCAACAGCCAACAGCATTCCAACATTTTGAGGGTGCACATATTCGTCACCTATGACTTATATATTGGCAAAGGAAAGATACACTGAACACCAAAACAGGAAAAAAGAGGACACAAATTTGCATGGGCTTAATCTATATTTACCTCTATTTATAAATACACACCTAGAAAGAATGTACTGTGCTGGACTGTCTTGCATTGGAGAGTTTTAAGCAGAAGCTGGATGATGGTCACATCAGGATGGTTTAGTTGTAGATTCCTGCACTGGCAGGAATTGGGCAAAACAGCCACTGTGGTCCCTTCCAACTCTATGGTTGTATAATTTCCCCATAGTGAGCAAGAGTGTGGCCAGGCAGTCTGTGTACCTGCTTAGTCTACTGTCTGTGTGTTTACTGTTGGCAGATATATTTATTGCCAGAAATCTGGGTAAAAACTGGAAAGAATCTAGATTGGCATATGCCGTAAAAGCAGAAGCCCTTGCTTATTGATTAATGGCTTGCTGAACTTTAGCGTATTTTCTTTCTGGAACTCCAGCTAAAAGCTCCTTCATCTATCTTAGAGATGTACTAGAAAATAAAGATGTAGCTGCTGAATGCTTTTCTTGCCAAAGCTGAAGCTTCCTGAGATTTCCCTAAAAATCCATCCACCTTTTTGCTAGTTAGGGCTTTAAGAATGTCATGCCCATCTTCTAGCCCCTGAAACTTATATTATCACTAGTGTGTCTACTAAAGGCACTTTTAGTAGGTGCGGATGATATAAGATAATGAATTAGAAGATGAAGATGGGCAACTTCCAGGCCTGTGCTCTTCCATCTCATAATTTTAGAAAGGATAGTCCTCCAAAATACAGGGCATCCTAAAACAGAGACCTGTCTTCTGACACTTTTTCTAACAGAGGATTGTCCTGTGTAAAGCAGGACATAGATCCACTATGCCTTTGGCGCAATTCAAAATATTAACTCTGTTAAAAATGAATTGCCAGGGGTAAAAACGCAAATGCTAAATGAACAGATTTAGTTATCTAAGGATGCAGAACATATCAGAAGCCTCCAAATGAATGAATTTCTATGCATAAGTTGTATTTTTCCAGCTTGTAGTTTGAGAGGTGTGGGTTTGGTAAATCCATTTAAAAAGAAACTTTATGCATTTAATTTCTCACACATGCTTGTTTTAGAGCTCAGCTGTATAGAGAAAAGCCTATGCTGGAGGACGCACTTAATCTAAGGCCATTTCCGCACTACACAGTTATAGAGCTATTATTCCACTTTCAACATCCTATGGAATTCTGGGGTTTGCAGTTTAGGGGGGGCATTTAGAATTCTCAGCCAGAGAACTCTTTGACCTCAATAAACTACAAACCCCAGAATTCCACAGGATGCTGAAAGTGGAATAATAGCACTATAACAGTGTAGTGTGGAAATGGCCTTAAGTTGGGGTGGGAAACTTGCTTCAGTGCAGCTCTTTCTGGATTGCAGCTCCCAGCATTTCTTGCCACTGGGAATGCTGGCAAGGGCTGGTGGGAGTTGGAATCCAAGAACAGGTGGAGGGCTGCCTGATATCTGCCCTGGGTCTGGGGAATTTTAAAGTGGTTTAACCTTATTTTTGCCCTGGGTCTGGGGAATTTTAAAGTGGTTTAAATGTTACATTTACCTTTGCACTGCAGTTTGTTTCCTTTTTCAGAAAGCATGACAATGCCCAGACAGGAATGTCAGGCGAACTTGAGTTGCCTATATTCTGCGAGATTTTTATTGCACAGCACACAAGAGCATTTTGTAAGAACACACTCTGAGTAGGTGTAATTTGTTCAGTAAATAAACATGGAAAACCACAAGGAAAAAGAAGGTCATTAGTTCAAGTTATTGGGTAGACAAGGGGCCTGATTCATCCTGGAGGCATATGTTATGTTTTCCCCTCAGTATAAGGCATGTCTTTGCTTTTCCTTAGTCGTATGATTTATTTAACAACAGGCTGGCTTAAACATTTATGAGAGCTAACAGTGGCCTGCTCTTACAATGGATCTGGTTGTATAGGTCCATCTTAAATTCATTTGGCAACATCGTGTGTGTGTGTGTGTGTGTGTGTGTGTGTGTGTGTGTGTGTGCAAAAGAAAGAGAGAGAGAGAATATTTTTATTCATCAATCCATTTATTTATTTCTATTCATGTACCCCAGAATGTATTTTTCACCCCTCCACCCAATTTCTAGGGCTCCAAGAGAAAGATTTCTAGTACAGTGATAGGCTAACTTCAGGATCGTGGTATTTATTTTGTTTTTAAATAAAATCACAAAGTCTCCCAGCCAAAGCATTGCGCAAAAGATATAAACTAGAATTAAGGAATTCTGCACCCAGGAATTTGTTCAGAACATCAGAACTGAATGAAGCTCACATTCACTCCCAATTATGCTGAGCTTTCTTCATTTCAGCAATACAATTTAGGGCAATGGGCTAACAGCATCATTGATGCTGTTCTAAAACAAGTGAGAGTTATAAATTGTTGAAAATTGATTTCAGGCCATCCTGAAACCTATCAGGAAGTGCAGACTTACTTTCTGACACACGCACATATACACACGTGCATGCATACATACACACACACACATGCCAGGTGGCTTCCTGGGAACATAGGCTGCAGGACTGGGAGAACAGGAAAGTTTCCTTTGTAAAGTTACATCAGTTAACTTGTCTGGAGCATTCAGTTTACATCTACAACCAGCAAGAGAATTGCTTAGGATGGCAAAGCGAGTCACAGGATACTGTAAGGTTCTATATTTTTTGTCACTTTAGTCAAATGCAGTGTGATTGAGAGCTGACTTCTCAGCTGCACAGACCCTCTATCAGATACCTTAACTGCTAAAAAAAGAAAAAGAAAAAGAAAGGCTTAACACAAAGTGAACTTTACTCCTTGCTGAAAGCCCAGATCAGTGTAGTTTCTTCATAGGAGTCAATATTTCTTATCTTCTGTATAGCAACGATTCATTTATGAAGCTGTCTTACAGTAACAATGTTATTTATTGGATGTTACTACCTCTTCAAACCTCTCTGCCAAGCTGATATATGTCAAACTGTTTTCCTTTCATTTTTAGGTTCACAGTAGCCTTTGAAGAAACGTCTGCAAGGGCTCATGATGTTAGATATGTCCATTCCAAGGCCCTGTTTCCAGTGCGTATGTATAACATATGTCTCATCCCCTCTCAAATTTCTAGCTGCACTTCTATTATTTTTCTTACTGCACATTTTCCCCAACTGCACATTTTTTGCCCAACTACACACAGACACACACCTGAAAAATGGCTAAAAAGAAAATAAAAACAAACATTTTTGCTGGTGAATGAGTGGAATCTATCACAGTGATTCAATGTAGGAAGAAAAAAATGGCAACTGGTACCTTTGAAAAATCAAAAAGGTGAAGTGAGGGATAGTCCTTGATATGTCAGGGTGGGATCTTAAATAGTCTTCCCCACATTTTAATTTAGTGACACCAGTATCCAATGGGGTTGGTGGTTCCCATGACAATGGGACAGTGAATCTCCAGGTTTTAGTTTGAACTTCAAAGCAGCTATCCAAAGTACTGAACCTGGTCCCCTCAAATAGGTTCAGTGCCTTGGATAGCCCCAGAAATTTCACAGCCCAAAGGACATGGGCGTCACTAGCCATGGCAGCCAATATTGTCAAAAGCATGATCCAGCTGGGGATCACACAGAACAAGCTAAACAGTTTGATTCTGATATATGGTGACATCTGGGAGTTCCAGACATAATCATAGAATCATGGAATCTTAAGAGTTGGAAGGGGCTACAAGGGCCATCTTGTCCAATTGCCTGCCATCCAGCAATATACAACTAAAGCAGTCCTGAAAGATGTCCATCTAATCTCTGTTTAAAGACCTCCAAAGAAGTTGACCCCCTTCTGAGATAGTCCATTCCATTACTGCTCTTACAGTAAAGAAGTTCATCCTAATATTTAGGTAATTTTTTTTTTCTTGTAGTTTGACTCCACTGGTTGGTGTTCTAGTCTCTGGAGCAACAGAAAACAAGCTTGCTCCATCTTCTGGGCACCACAGTTCAAGAACTGTTATCTGCAAATTTAATAAGCATGCTTTCTACTTCATCATCTAAGTCCTTTGTAAAGATGTTAAAACAAGATAAAGTGGGGGCTACGAACAAGTCAAGGTCAATGAAAGAAACATCATGTCTTAGCTGCTTGGCTAGTCAATGGGGTAAAGAAATGTAGAGTTTGTGACCCATTCTGGAAGCTGAGCCAGAAGTACATTGCATGAAGTTAGCTTCCCCAGTGAGGACACAGAGAACCATCTGTTGTTTGTTCCAGGGCTGAGCTGTAACCAAGCCATGTAAACGTTAACTGGCAAGTTAAAAATCACATTTCTGGAATTTAAAAACCTTTTAGAATGAATCACTAGTCCTAAATGTAGGATCAAAGGTGACCACTATGTTTGTGTTGTCTACCCAGCAATCTAAATACTGCTACTCAAACGTTTAATTTGTTCCTGGCTTTTGCAAAGTTAGCCTTCCAGTAGGGCTCATCCATTGAGCTTTAACTCCTCTGGGGCTTTTCTCCCCATAAAAAGGATAAATGCAGTGTGCATATAGCACTGTGTAATTTAATTTCTTTGCTTGCTACTTTGTGCGATCTTAGGTTCATAGCTGGTAACATGAGCCTGTTCTTAAGCTTATGCAACTGAAGCAACCACATATTGTTCTCCTGTTTAGTGCTGCCTATATTTTCCATGTCTTCAGCTACTGCTGTTTCCTCTGTGTTGAATTTTAGATTGTAAATTTCTTGGGGCAGGGACCTGTCTACTTCTATACTGGAAAATTCCAAATTGCTTACAGATGTCATATTTTCCACAGATGAAAACTGGAACACATGTAGCCAAGCAACATCAGAGTGTGGTCAAGATGACAAAAGTTATTAATGCATGTTGGGGATGATAGGAGTTTCAGCCCCACGGAAATGCCGCGGAAAAAACCAGAGTTCAGCGAGCCAACAGCAGCAGCCTTGTTCCCCGGTAAGGATACTCACACACAGAGGAGTTTCTTCCAAAACAGGAGGCACTTTATCTTGCAAAGCAAAGTTCCGTTATATACAAAACATAGGACAGACGAACAAAAGCTTGCGCCAGGTACCAGGTTTGGTCAACAGACAAATACATACTGGCATTGCTTTGTTATATACATATCTTCTGCACACCTCCCTCTACCATCTGCACACGACCCCAGTTTCTTATGCAACCTTGCAATTACCCACAGCTGGGGCATGATGCAATATCTTTGCAGTGGGCTGATCATTTTCCCAGGGTTCCCTGCCGGGAATCCCTGACAATCCCCTCCAAAATGGTCAGGCCACTGTGTAGGACATTTTCACAATTCATACATGTCATACAATACATGTTACATAATACGTACAGTACATACATTCAAGGGTACAATTCATCTTCCACCTTACACTCTGGTGGCAAGGCCCAGTTCACCTGCCAACTTCTCATGGCCTACTACTGGAAGGGCCTTTGTGAGCAAATCCACGATATTGTTTTTCAGATACCATACCCCAATGTAGTCCTACACTCAAAATTTCTGCCTTAGTCACACGGGACAGCAAAATACCCTCCTCCTGATCTTTTAGGGATGAGCATAACTTTACTTCCTGGCTCAGCAAGTTGGGTACTTCCTGACCCACTTTCACTGGAACCACTGCTGGAACTAGTGCTGACCTCAGTGCGAGGCTTCTCTCTTGACCGTAAATGCAGGTTCAGCACTAGGTGGCGGTGTTGAACTCTTTGGTGTGACGTTGAGTGAGATTTTTGGCTTCTCTTCCTCAGTACTTTCCTCAGTACTTTCTTCTTCATCATCAGCCATCACCGCCCCTCCATCTTCAGAGCTTTCAAGTGTATCTGGGACATTGTCCTTTTCCTCATCAGACATCACTGCCCCTCCATTCTCAGGAACACTTTTGTCACTTTTACCCAGGGGAACCAAAACCTCTTGATTACAGTGCAGTCTTTTCACACCTTTACCCAGGGGAATCAAAACCTCTTGGTTACAGTGCAGTCTATCCCATCCTGAATGGATTTCGAAGTTTGCACTCCTAGAATACACTATTTTGCCAGCATGGTGTAGCAATCTATATTTGTTACCTTCATATCCCACAAAGCGTAACCGTCTAGATTTCTCCTCTCCAGACTTTCCGAAACTTGGGGGAACATACACACTAGCAAACTGACCCCAAACACGTAGATGTTGCAGGTTTGGCGCTCTACCATACAATAGGTAATATGGAGTTTGCTTCACACTTGAACTCCACATCCTGTTTAAGTGGTAGTTTGCTGTCACTATTGCTTCTCCCCAAAGTCCTGCTGGGGCTTGGGCATCCTCCATCATACAGTCCTTCATTTGTTTTAACAACCCAATTCTTCTTTCTGCAAGACCATCCTCCCCGGGAGATGCGGGGTTGGTGGTTTTATGCCTTATGCCTTTCTTACGCATCCAGGCTTGCAGGCTATTAGACAGGAATTCTCCCCCTCTATCTCACACAAGACTGGCCACTTTATAAGGAAATTCCCTCTCAACAGCATTCACCCACTCTTTGAACTTTTCTGCTGCTTGGCTCTTCTCTTTCAGTAGATAGACATAGGAGAACCTGGTGTGTCTGTCTACAATTACCAGGACATACCTATTTTGTCCAGCAGTTGGCTTAAAAGGACCTGCCAAATCTGCATGAACAACCTCAAAAGGCCGTTGGGTGACACACTTGCTTTTCTTGGCAATGGGGTAAGCCTTTACCTTAACCTTTTTACATACAGAACACTCTAGGAACTTAGGGCAATTTCTGACCTGTAACCCAGGGCATACCTTTGCCAACTCTTGCAAACCTTTGTAGCTGGCATGTCCCATCACTCTGTGGAGATAATGTACACACTTTTCATGTAGAGGTTTGTTACACAAAGGGTTAACGTTTGCCACTTTTCCTTTGGGCAACATGTGGTACAACCCCTGCTTTTTCACCCTTTTGCACAAAACATACCATTTGCAGTAATTATACATTTCTCCCCTTCAAACACCACTTTGTAACCCTCACTGGCCAGTTGGGAGACACTCAAAATACAGTTCTGCAAATTTGTCACGCACAATACATTATTAAACGATTTCCCAAAACATGGCACATGTGCAGTACCCATCTTCTGCACCTTGCTGGGTGCCCCATCTGCAAGGGAAATTGCTGTTGTATTTGGATTTGTAACATTACTCAATAGCTTTAAATTGTTCACCATGTGGTGAGTTGCACCACTGTCTAGCAACCACACACCACTCTCAGACTGTTCTTTTGCCACAAACACATGGCCTTCAGCCTGTGACGACACACCCCTCCGCTTCTGGGCTGTCTTCTTCCCTCTGCTCGGCGCTGGCATTCTGCAGTCCTTCTGGAGATGGCCGACTCTCTTACATCTGTAGCAGCATCTGGCAAAGCTGCACACGCCTTCTTCCTCCTGGCGACTGGCTGTTCTCCCCTCTGACTGCAGTCTGGAATCGAACTGCTTACCTTGGACTTCCTCCGAAATCCTCCCAGCTACCAAATCTACAGTCAGCTCTTCCTCACGCATACCCTGGAGGCTGTACATCAAAAAGTCCCACTCCTTAGTGAGGCTTCCCAGCAGAATAAAACTTTTCTGCATTTCTGGGATATTTACCCCCCTGTCGGCTGACTCTTGAAATAACTGTTTCATCAGCATGAGGTGCTCTCTTACATAACTTCCGGGACATAACTTTGTGTTATACAGTCTTTTCGTCCATAGCATTTTGGACAAACACGAGGAAGATTGATGCACACGCTTCAGAGCCTCCCAGAGCTGATATGCTGTGTCTGCAGCAGCAGCGTGAATCAACTGGGAAGGACTTAAAATAAGCAAAATAACTGCTTTGGCTTTTTCGTCAGCAACCCTGAACGCTGCTATTTGAGCAGCAGTTGCTCCTTCTGGGGGCTGTCCCTCATTTTCCAAAATGTGCCACAAGTTTTCCTTCATCAAAGCGGCTCTCACATAAATTTGCCAGCTTTGATAATTAGCGTCGGTCAACTTTTCAAAATGCAGATAACCTCCCTCAGCCATGCTGCTGCCTTTGTAAGGAAAATTCAACAAACAAAGCAGCTGGCCGCAGTGACCTTGATGAGCTCCGGACTGAAGATTAACTGTCTCTCTGCCAAAACACAGACTCCCGAAGCACCGGAGAGCCAGGCAAACAGTCAAAAACAGTCCCAGTATCCAGGGGAAAAACAACTACAGGTGCGCTGTGGATGCTGTGCACTCTGAGCCTGGGCCCATAACCACTGTTGGGGATGATAGGAGTTTCAGCCCCACGGAAACACAACGGAAAAAACCAGAGTTCAGCGAACCAACAGCAGCAGCCTTACTCCCCGGTAAGGATACTCACACACAGAGGAGTTTCTTCCAAAACAGGAGGCACTTCATCTAACAGCAAAGTTCCGTTATATACAAAACATAGGACAGACGAACAAAAGCTTGCGCCAGGTACCAGGTTTGGTCAACAGACAAATACATACTGGCATTGCTTTGTTATATACATATCTACAACCAATCAGGTAGAGGTTTGCACACCTCCCTCTACCATCTGCACATGACCCCAGTTTCTTATGCAACCTTGCAATTACCTACAGCTGGGGCATGATGCAACATCTTTGCAGCGGGCTGATCATTTTCCCAGGGTTCCCTGCCGGGAATCCCTGACAATGCGGAAGATCACACAAGCTAGGAGAGGCTGCAGCAGTTTGGCCATGCCGGCTGAGAAACCTTGGCAAAAAGGTAGCTTTTCCAGGCTCTGCTCTCCCATGGCCTCATCTACCTGAGCAGCCAGAAAGCTATAGTAGAAAGCTTTGAGAAGATGTTACCAGGCCATATACCCCCACTCCTTGATATGGTTTAATTAGCAAATATTAATTGACATGAAATCTATATTATATCCTGCTATGGCTGAGAAGCCTGCTGGCAAAGAGGAACTGGTTGCACATGTGCATTGCAAAACTAGGTCAGAACAGAACCTCAGGGCATGGCTAAGTCATAGTCAGGGAAATTCTGAAGATAATGGATTTGCAGATGTCCCTCAATGACTCAGCCTTTAGAAATAACAGCATCCAAAACTGTTTCCACATAATGACTGGTTGTTTTCAACACTCTTCCTCCATCCACCAAAACTCTCCTTTTGTCTCCTCACCTGTCCCACCATGAAGGAGCTATCACAATTCTCATCAGTCCTTTGTCACCTAATGCTAAATCCATTAGCTTGTTCTGGACCCCACTGTCTACCCTGCCAACCCCATTGTCTAGTCTGCCAGAGAGCCATTAACATGTTTCCCCTCAAGGTGGAAAAAGAGTATTTAAACACTGGCTCTGAGCCAGACAGCTCATAGTACTTTGGCATACTGGCTGTCACTCTGCAGCTGTGATTCCCATTCTGTACTACCCTTGGACCCTTGGTCTAAGCCACATCACTTTGTCTCTTCACTTCAGGATAGGTAAATATCATCCACTAAGCTCTCACAATCCAAAATTTCCTCCGTTTTCCTTCAGCTGCCTTGTGTGATTGCAAGACTGCTTGGATCTTGTGTATGTGATTGTTAATTCCCCCAATAAAACATTCTTTGAATCTCCGGCTGGTGTCCCTGCATTTATACTGATATACATAGGTGTAAAAGATCCTGTTAAGTTACCCTCCTTCTTGCAGGCCTTCCCTTTAAGCTAGTATTCCCCACTGTTTCACAGAGGCACTGGCATCACAGGTGGACCACTGAGTCACCCATGTTTTGGGGTAACAGAGAATTCCAAGAGTGGATCAGATCTGGCTTTGGATTTTACTGATCCAAAACCAATCTATTCCCTCAAGAGGAGTCCGGACCAAGCCCTCACCTAAGCTACCATGAAGCTGGCATGGGATAATTTTTTCCTACATTCTGCCAGAGACAATGGGGGTGGAACAATTTCTTATCACCTTCTTCTTCTATGAAGAGGTGAATTTGTCTAGGCCTTACTCCTCACACAATCACAGCACTTTTATTCCACTTAAACTTTTGTGGCTACATCCTGTAGAATCCTGGGTTTTGCAGTTTGATGAGGCACTTAAACTCTCTGGTTGAGAATTCTCGTTACCTCTCTTTAAACTGCAAATCTCAGGATTCCATAGGATGTTGCCATAGCAGTTAAAGTCAAAATATAGTGATATAATGCAAAAGGCCCTTTGGTTTCTCCCCCTCAACCCATGCCAAGCACTTCTTAGGGGTTTTTTTTCTGCAAGGTAGCTCCCAAAATTTGGTCCTCCAGATGTTTTGGACTTCAGTTCCCAGCATTCCTGTTGGCCAAAGCTGACTGAAGCTTCTGGGAGTTGAAGTCCAAAACAGCTGGTGGACTGAAGTTTGGGCACCATTGCTGTAAGGTATTTCAGCAATAGTTACCAGAATAACTGGAAAATTATTTCCCATGGCCACATGAAGATGTGAAAGTTGCCTTTCACAAGCAACAAAAGGAAGTGGTGGTGGAGAAGATCGGGAACATTGGAAATTCCCCCTCCAGACTCTTGGGGCTTTCTTGGATCAGAGGAATAGATATTCACACTTGCAGCCAAGTCTGTAAGTGGGCCATGTTGTTCCCTGTTGGACACCCCTCTTTGATGGATGTCAACAACCCTTGGAAATGCCCACGGGGATTTCCAGTATCCATTAGGATGTACTTCCGCTTGAAGATGTAAAACGTATTAGCTTGTATCACATAAATAAAGAATAAATAAATATCAAAGGAGCTCAAACAAAAGCAGTCAAACTAGGAAATTTTCACTTATAAAAGAAATTTTATTGTACACACATCTCCATCAGGGTTCCTGTCTGCCAGTACATTTTTTTTAATGCTAACTTTTCCTGTAACAGCTCTTTATACTTTGTTTGTGGAGCCATGTTAATATTTTATAAAGAATAGCAGACAACATGGATAAAAAGGAATCAGTTTGAGGATCAAACTACATGGATTTTCTTTCTTTTTAAAGAACCAGTACTGTAGATTACAGACATGACCCAGCTGATATGATGCACAGTTAAATCTCTATTGATTTAGAGGAGAAAGATTTCAGCATATATTTAACTGGCCCACTGAAATCCAGTGGGATCTAAAAAGCACTTTACTTTGGCTGGATTCTGTCTTCGGTATTTATCATGTAATTGCAGATAATACTCACAGTACTGTGATTTTTTTTTTTTTAAAAGGTTTCAACAATTCTAGGTCTGACTGCAGAGTCAGTGAGTGATCTATCCAATGCTTAGCGCATGTAGAAGCCCATTGAACCTACAACTGTGGACTTCTGATAGGCAACTGGCTGGGCACAGCATGCTGGACTAAACAGGCCTTTGGGTTAATCCAGCAGGGCATTTCTTATACTTTTTTCTTCTTTTCTCTTCCCCAGAGAAAAGCAGAGCAGAGGCGCTTGAACATACACAGCTGCAAGTTGGCTACAAGGTTGTGCAGGATATTGTGGCATTAAGCCAACCCTGCCATTAGAAGAAGAGTTGAACAAGACATTTAAGTCCCTTTTTAAAACCACACACAGTGAAGTATCAATACAATGAAACAGCAGGTCTGCCTGTTCAGAGTGGAATGATGGATTCAAATAGAGAAGCGGTTGCCTTGTTGGCGGTAAAGGGATGACACCAAACTGGATGAACTCTTTGGGGGTGAACTGTGAGGACTCTGACTTCAATTTGTATTTGTCTGGGGCTTTTTGGAGGTCTGTGTTGGGTCCCTGTTACTTCCAGGTCTTCTACTAGTCCTTGGAGATGTGTCAAGAGGGGAGGGGGGAAGCAGTTGTGGGGCATGGTAGGCAATGCAGATGCCATTTCTGAAGTAATAAGGAGCAGTGGGAGATATGGCATTGGAAAGGCCAGCTAAGAAGAACAGTTAATTTTATTAACAGTTTAATTACATTTGTAACTTTTATATTAATATTTTTAGCTATGTTTGTATTAGCTACTGAAAGCTGTCTTGAATTCCAAACTGGGGAAAATGCAGGATAGGAGAAAAAGGAGGAGGAAGAGGAGGTGGCAGCAGCGGCAAAGAGGAAATAGACAGCTAGTGCCTATCCCCTCATCTGGATGTTTCCCCACAGCTGGGTGGAGACTGATTGCCCTATCAGAATGTCCTCACATCTACTGGCATTATTAATTCATGCTGGAACAGTCCATAATCTTATCTCTATCCTCCATGATTTTCTTGCCTGATCTGCATTCTCAAGGTCTAAGTACGGAGGTCCGATCCGCGCACTCAGGTCTTTGGCAAAATACTGGTATAGAGATAAGGGTCAGGAAGGATAGATGCTATAATCTCTAGAAGTCTTTCCCCCCCTCTCTAGACTTCTTGTCTAGGTGAGTTTCAGTCTGCACAGTCTCTGTGTCCTCCTGGAACTGGACCCTCAGGACAAGTTAGCAATTCTCTTGGTGTGCCAGCCACATTGCTAATATTCTCCCTGTCTGAGCTAATAGAGGTGATCTGAGACTGGGACCATTTCTGCAATAGACTGTTACAGTGCTATTATTCTACTTTCAACATCCTATGGAATCCTGGGGTTTGTAGTTTAGGAAGCGCCCTCCCTAAGCTGCAAACCTCAGGATTCCATGGGATGTTGAAAGTGGAATAATAGCACCGTAACAGTCTAGTGTGGAAATGGCCTTGGTGATGACATCAACATTTTCCACACTCACTTGCAAAGCAGCTCAGAATGTCATGGCTGCCATTAAAATCATGAGGTTAGGAAAGACCATCTTGATTACGGTCTTCTGTACTGAGCAGAAGGAGGAGGAGATGTGGAAGTGAGGGATCTACCATAGATCCCATTGTTATTATCACATCACGTTCTATTAAAGTTTAGAATGTTAGCTCTTCTTCTCTATTGTGAGCATAGGGGATCTATTAGAATGGTAAAAAATAACCTCTAGAGAATGATGGAACCTAATGGATTCCTAAGGTCTTTGTAGGATTTTACTGCTGGTATGATTCTGGTATGATTATCAAATCTTCGGTTTACTGGGAAAATGCAAAGATGACCAGGATAGTTCAGACAGTAGCTCCTGGGTATCTTAGACAATACCAGTTCAGCACAGTGGAACTGAGCACAATGTAGCAAAAGGGAAGATAGTTTGAACGTAGATGGCTGAGGACCCATGCTGAATTGTGCCTAACACAGGTTAGAGCTCGTTACCAAGTCTACTTTGTGGCAGTGATGATGCACAAATTTCTTTTCCATCACCACAGCATCCTTACAGTGTTTCCCTGCAAAGCCTTTTTTCCCCCTTCCTGGTGGTTCATGATCTTTTAGAAGACGATCACAAGAAAGATGTAATTGAATCCTTGATTGTTTATTGTGATCAGTTTGTAGTGCACTTTGAAAATAAAGCAGAGCTTGGATCAACTCATGTGATTAGTGGCTGTGGTGGCTGTGGGATTCTGCAAATTCAAGGTCAAATAACCAATATTTCCAAGCTCTGGAATAAACTTATTCAGATAAACCATGATTTGGACTCCATACAGGTAATGCAAATGAAGTGGTGGATGTTCCTAGGGTACTGAGGTGTGTCCATGTCTGTTGAATGAGCTTCTGTTCTTGTGGTCAAGGACATGGGCAGAGTGCTTCGACCTATCAATCCAGTGGCCTGGGTACTTAGACCCAGAATGTGTTCAGTGCTTCCCTCAAAGATCGACAACAACTAATCTCTTTAAAAGAGACTGTGGTTTGGTTACTGCAGAAATCAACAATGTATCTAGAGGACCTTAATATATTTTAGACCAATGACCATTCTCCCATTTTTAGATCAAAGTGACTGAGAGGGTGGGTATGTTATTTTTGTGTGCATTCAAGTCATTTCCAACATATGGTGACCCTAAGGCAAGTCTGTCATAGGGTGTTCTGGGCAAGATTTATTCAGAGGTGCTTTTCCACTGCCTTCTTCTGAGACTGAGAAAGTGTTACTTGCCAAGGTCTCTCGGTGGGATTCCATGACTGAGTGGGATTTAAACCCTGGCCTCCAGAGTCCTAGTCCAAAACTCAAACCACATCACACTGGTTCTCCCAAGAGGGTAGTAGCCAGTAAAATACTCTCCAGTGTCCCAATTTGCAAAGGACATCACTGATTAATCTTATCTCATCCCCCTTGTTCAGCTGCTTTAAAATGTCCCATCTTCTCTCTCTTCTTCCCACGTTCCCCCTTTGTCCTCAGCTTCCTTCAGTTGCTACAAACTGCATTCAAAATGCAAAAGTAGTTTATATTCCATTAACTCAGCAGAAGGAGAAGACAGACGGGGTACAATCTCGTCCTTCCCTGTAGATTCAAGACAAAGGAAAATGCTGCAGTCTCTCTTAGTTTGTCTGTTCTTCCTCATTAATAACTTTTATCATCTTGACCACAATCTGATGTTGCTGGGCCACATTTGTCCTGGTTTTCACCTGTGAAATGCTGGAAGGTATGCATTCAGTTTCAGGCACTGCTATAATACTGAGCATCTGAACACATTTAAATAAACTTTTAGACATTGTTTTAGAGAGAAGACAACCTTGGTATATTGAAATTACATCTGCTTTTCCTTTAAACACCTGTGAACTGCATAAAAATAAAGCCTTACTGAAGAAACTACCTTCAAATGATAATTTTTGCTGGTATTAACTCAAAATTTCACCAGCAGTTGTTGGTTCATGACTTTGTCTATTGATTTGCTTTTCTTCTTTCCTGGAATGTATAGCAACTGAATAACTAAGTGTAGAAGGCTAGCCCAAATAGGACATCACGTGCAGTGATAAAGATGAACATGTATTGCCGGAAAATGTTCCCACAGGGTAATAATACCAAATGTTCAAGCGTAGGCAAAACCAGGAACTGTTTTCATAACATGGTTTGTTAATAAACAAAAAAATGTGCTTATTTAATGAAGAAGTTGTTCTATCTTATCTAGAGATAGTCCTACGCTGAAATTAAGTAAGACCAGAGCCTTAAGTTATCACCTGCACATTTGGCAGTTGTGCAAGTTAAAAATTACCCAGAGAAAATCTTGAGTGCTTCTAATTATTAACACAGTTTCAAGCACATCTTATCTGTTTAAATCAGATGCTATGATTTAACTTTGAAAGACCATAGACAGTATAACATGGATATCATGTTCTGTTGACACATAGAAGATTTGCAAATATGTCCATCAAAGATACTGTCTGCAAACATTTAGGCATGAAAAAAAATATACAGTCTTCAAAACTGAGCTTGCTGTGGACTCATAATTGCTGCCTTTTCAATAGAGTTCATCGAAGAACCTGTTCTCCTGTTTCAAGAAGCTAGTTGCAGAGAGGGCTCATTGGCCATCTCTGGTGTGATGTAAAAGGCCCCAAGTCACATTTTTTTTAAAAAAAATCTTAAAATCCAAACAGTTTGGGTTTTGAGTCAGTGAGGACAACCTTTGCAGATACCCTTAGACCAACAATGTTTTGCCCTGGCAAAAACTTGTCTGGTTGCCTGACCAGTTTAGGCAACTGTGGCCTAAATTCAATTGTTAGTCTCAACTAAGGCACTACTATTTAATCAATAGGAATATTATAAAGTCAAAACCTATGTAAATTTCATTGATTCTAGATGTGACTAATAATTGAATTTGGGTGCACTGCTATAGAAGCCTAATACTAGCACTGCCTCTAAGCATGTTCAGAGCAGTTATGGTACTGAATAACTACTAGTTATTCTACTAGTTCTACTAGTTATTTAGTACCATGCTAGCCTTAAAAGAGATTATTACCTGATCATACATCCAGGTAAATCTGAACTGTGCTTTCTCTTATTGTCACTTTTTTGTTTTGTTTTTAAAAATCTAGTTTGCTTCCTGGACTGCTGCACTAACTGAACAGAAGACAGAAAGGAACTTGTGGGGGATCTGGGCAAGGATTATGGTACCATGGTATGGCTGGCATTCTGTTAGTGGCATACCCAGGTGTGAGCCTGTCCTACACCCCCAATTTTATTTTATTTGTCATTGTGAAGGCTGGTATTTGCTGCCTCCCTCTAGACTGTCCAAAGCCCTCCAGGACTTATTGTTGCAATGTAGTAGTTCCAATAGCCGCTCTGTTCTAGTGGAGAGTAGAAGGGAACAGAGAAGCATCATGGTCCACAGTCAGGTGCAACCCACTGACATCTGCTGAGGCTTCTAGACAACCCCAACAGATTTCAGAAGAATGTGTCTTTGGTCTGCATTTGGCTATGAGGACATAGCCAGATGCTTCTCCAATCCCCACTCTCCACGAGCAATAGTATAGCCACAAAAGGTGTGCTATCACAGTGAAACAGTGAGTACTGTGGGTGGTTACATGGGAGCCAGAGCACAGTTTTACATGCGGAACTCTTATCTATGCTTGACTATGAAGGAGCTCAGTCCATATAAAAGTCAAAATTAAGAACTGGAAAAAGAAGTCTCACATAATAATCAGATCTTTTCAGCAATGCTCCTCCTCCACTTTTAATTTCCAGAATTAATTTATATCCCATTGCTCTGGCCTTCCTAGTTTTATATTGGGTATAAAAGTTCAGCTGAAATAATTGACTTTCTTGAAACAAAGGTGCATTCTGCTGATCTGGTAAATGATAACAAATGTAAAAGGATCCATTAATATCAGAGCTAATGACTACCTATATTGAGTGTAAATTGCTAATGTATCATCCGTATGCTGTAGGAGCTCTTGTGTGCTTATGCCTGATTACACGCATTAACTGTGTTTGCAGAACCAGACATTGGAGCATCCTCTTTAAAGCAAACTAATTGGCTTTTAGGACCTATCCAAGCGGCAATCAAGCCAACAAAGGAGAATATGAGATGAATGTGAAATGACTCAGAGTGGTAAAGATCATAATCCAATTTTTCTAAAGTAATGCACTCTCACCTCAGTTCCATTTATCTCTTTGCAAAATGGGTTTTTTAAGACCAAAAGCCATGGTTTTGCTTGTCCTAGGCCTTGTAAATTCTAATTAGTCCTTTAGCCCCCACCCCCAGTGATTCTGTTATTCTAGAGTATATAGTATTCAGTACATTTGACTTGTTCTCTATTTTTTTGATTTGTAAGAGTAATGCATACAGTACACATTTACACTGGTAAAATTATGTGGCTCTTCTAATGCAAACTACAGTGCAGGGAAGGACATTGCCTGCAATTTCAGGGCACACGTTATTCTCCAAAAATTAATTTGAGAGATGAGGGTGTTTTTTTCCCCAGTACAATTTCATAAACCTACCACATTGGTTCATAGTCACTGGTCATGTAATGGATGCAGTGAACTGATTCTGGGTTTTAATTCTCCCATATAATCCTCTATAACCTGCCCTATACACTCAGGTCCTCTGGGAGACATGTAGTCCAGTCAACTAGGACAAGAAGGGCATCTGTCCCTCAGGCGACTTCAGCTACCTCTAGACTATGACGGGAAGAGATTGAACAGTTGAATATGCTGTCTGAATTTAAATCAGCATTAAAGCCCAGACTCTTCTGAAAGGCCTATCCAGATTATTTTTAAACTATGAATTTTATATTATAGACTCCTTGTTTTAATGTATATAGTCTTATATGTTCTTTTAAACTGAAGTTATGTGCTTTTCAATGGTTTATGTGTTTTTAACTGTTGTACTTTAATCTGTAGAGCTGGTGCGGTGTAGTGGCTTGAACTTTGGACTACAGCCTCAGAGACCAGGGTTCTGTTCCCTACTTGGTCATGGAAATCCACTGGGGCACATCACACACTCTCAGCCCTAGAATACCCTGTGATAAGTTTGCTGTAGGGCTGCCATAAGTTGGAAACAATTTGAGGGCACACAATAACAACAATTTTAATCTGTTGTTGTTCTCTACCTTGATCCATAAGGAGAGGCAGGCAATCAATCAATCAATCAATCAATCAATCATTGTTGTTATATTGAGCTATCCAAGTGCTGAACCCAATCCTCGAAATAGGTTCAGCACCATGGATAGCTCCTATAAAGCCTGAAACAAAGTTCACAATGAATCCACCACACCCTTGACATGGAAGTCCTTGGCTGCTACTGAATTCAGTTATAGTACAACATCAGATCAGTGGCAGAAAACACAATTTGGATGTAGAAGGTCCCCTATTAAGTTTCAAACATCTCAAGAAGCTGCTGAGGGAAAACATCCCTAGAAAGTTAAGTTTTTTGGACTAAAACTCCTAGAATCTTCTGGCCAATGTGGTTTCTAGTGGTGCTGATCTGGGGATTGTTTGAGGTGTGGTCAAAAAAGGTATTTTTTCAAAGCTCTGGATTTGAGAGTAAATGGACACTTAGTCTGATCTGTTGATAAAAGGGACCAAGCTCGCACTGCTATTAAAACAAAAAACAAAACAAAAAAACTCACTGTTACTGCCCTGGCTAGTCCGAGCTTTGGGGATATTAAAAGATATCCCTTGATATCACAATTTGACTGCACTTCTCTATTCCTTTCCACGTGCTTGCGAGGCCACCGGACAAGCACGTAAACAAGCTCGGCCGTTAATTGCCGTAATATTCCTGGATAATTCAGGCAGGCCAGAAAATAGCTGACTCACTGCTTTAGGAGACCTTCAGGCAAGTACTCTAATTAAGTATGCACGCCACTTACAAAAGAGCCTCTGCCCCGCAATGGCAGCTTGATGGGTAAACTATGCAATACCCAAGTACTCTGCGTTTGCATACTGGCTACTCTATTGAGAACTGCTACGATAACTCAATCATTCAGATTTTGACCTTTCGGAGGCTTTGTCTCCAACTCCAAATCTATTGTTTTCCCCCAAGTACGGTATAGTCTGCAGTCACAATTCTCCTTAGAAAAACCCTTGATTCCGAGACCTTCCTCGGATCGCTCCTGAGTTTCATCCCACCTTGCTGCCGCATTGCTTGGCGAGCCTCCCCTCAGCTCCATGTGCTGAGCTACATCACACCCCAGCTTCGCTCTCTATTTTTCTGGGCTTCAGGACAGGTGAGGTATCACCCAACCAACAATCCCTCTAAAAATCTCTCAGTACCATTCCAACCTTTATTTTCTTTAGTTATCTTGTATGAGTGTGTCGCATACACTGTTTTGCTTGTATTTAATAGACATCATTTATTATTTCAACTTCTGTGTTCTCCTTGACTCGACCCGACCCCGTAGACATAGGGTTTAAGATCTCGCTATGTTACCCTGCCTCTCGTAACGCTAAGCAGTGCTCTGAGTTAATTTTCCCCACCTTTAGTTGAGCACATTTTGGTGTCCCTCCCAGGACCCCCAGTACACAAGGTAACATCACCCTAGGCAGCTAATCCTGGAGAGAAGCACGAAGAGATTACAGGACAATGTTGCATGATAGGCAGCCTATCCCATATGCCATAAGCTAGACTTCTCCTTGCAAATATAGAGGGTGATGTTGTCCTCTTGGCAGTATTGAAAGAGAAGTCAGTGGTCAGTCCACTTGGCTTTTGTACATGGAATGGGAGGTGCTGCCATTTTGTACTTTTGTCTCAGGAGGTAGATATAAGGTTTCTATGTTCATCAACTTCTTTCCTGAAGTATCTTTTCCCTCATTTCCCTTACAATCAAAACCCTAGGTAAATTTTTTACAATGCCTTGATTAAAATTTGATAGGTCTGCTGGAGCAGACAGAATTGCCCTGATGGCTCCATCTGGCCAGCAGTTTGCCAGTTTGCTATCTGTATCACAGCTAATGAGACTATGTAGTGCAACGCTGGATGGAGAAAGATAAGCAGAACTACATATTTATGGTAAGAAGTAGATATGATATCAATGAGTTCACACATGCTAATAGAAAAGAGTGTAGTGAGACAGACCTTGCCCTGAGCTCCATTGAGTAGTATCAGATGAACAGACTCATTGAACCAACTCTTTTCAAGGTATTGATAAATCACCGCTTAAATAAATCCCATCAATTCACTGGGTCGACTGGCTGGGTAATGATAGGAGTGAAACTATAATGTTGTCTGTGGGTCAGAGAGATGTGAGTTCAAATCTCCATTTGTCATGAAGCTTATTGCTCTACTCATTCTTTCTCAAGCTAATGTACCTCTCAGGGGTACATTGAGGATAACACGGGGAAGGGCCCACATATTGAATGTTTAGTTCTTTGGAGAAAAGAGTTGCTCCTTGGGTATTGCTTACATACTAATGCAGTTCACCCTCTCAAGGGAGTGCTGAAGTGCAACCTTCTTTCCTGTGGTGGGGAATATGCCCATTTGACTAGTCTGCCACAGAAATTCTCATCACTTTGAGCAGGAAAAAAGATCTGTCACTTTAAAGAGCGTATTTCTTTTCCCCCAGTGAAGTCATTGTCAATCACTCCTGTGGAAGAAGGGGAAGTTGTTGAGATGGCTTAGAAAACAGGTCCATTTTTTAAATGGCTTCATAACCTCTAAAAATTCACAGATAGAAGCCAGGACAGAATGAGCTCTCACATACCCCCCGCCCCCCATGTGCACACACACTGCCACCTCCAAAGCCAAAGGAAAAAAAAATCACTGTTGTAGTAACTGGCTCTCCTGTATAAAACCAACGACTTCTTCACTAGGTCCTCAGAGAAAGATCTGTGAAAGAGAGAAGGGGTAACTAGGAACCCCTGCGTTGTGGCACTGCCAGTTTTCCCAGTTAACCAAATCCCCTTCCAAACAGCCTCGTGTGGAAGGCCAAGGCATTCAGGAACCAAGTGGTCTTGTTACTTCATCTTGTTTGGAAGAGACAGCAGTGGAAGCAGGGGAAGGGAAGGAAGGTGTGAACAAAGCAAGAGGGTAAGGGGGGGTACCAGCTTGCATCTCCTCACCATCACTGTTGCTCTGCTTTCCAAGATTTCCAAGATTGTTTTCTTTCCCCCCTGACTTTCTTTTTCTTGCTTTTGCTGGGCAATGTGTGAATGGCTGTCTCCTTGTATATGCAAGGAAGGCAAAGCTACTTGGAAATAAAAAGGCCAGAGAAGTGAAGAGCAGTAGCATGGGGAATGAGCATGAAAGCCACTGCAGCTACATTCCTCATCCTCTCCTCTTCTTCCCATGACTAGGAAGGTGTGGAGGCACAGCTACCACCAGTGATGGGGAGGGAAGGTAGCTGCAACCCTTAGTAACAATTTTCAGTGGCTGACAGCAAACAATTACAGCAAAGCAAGCAAGACAGTGTCTAAGAGGGAGAAATGAAACATTTTAATGCCCACTGAAAAATTAGGCATGCAAAGGGTTTCTCAGTGGGTGTTGGGGTTAACTGCAGCCATGGCTTTGTCCCACCTCAAGTCTGTCCTAATAGCAGCTATTTTACTTTCACCCACAAAAAAGAAAGGAGAACATCAGAGCTCAGAAAAATTATATTTCAGGATTATAATTCCCAGAACCCCAGCCAGGCCATATTGTTAATGGTGTAAATAATCCAACATTCCAAGCTCTGAATAAACCAAAACAGAATACCAGGCATTTTCCTAGTATTTATAATACACTATAATTCAGGAATGAATGAGTTTTTTAAAAAGACGCCTTGGTTCTTAAAAATGAGAACAATTTGCTCATTAGGAAGTGGCAAATGAATGTGTCCAAAAGTACAGAAACTGCTTTGAGAAAAGTACCTACATTTATGTTGGGAACCAAACATCATGATGATGATGATCATGATGGTATTGATTATCTTGGGTCGAAAATTTGGCCATATCAATGCATACAGAATAACAAAAAATACTAGCAAATGTGTTTCTCTGCAAAAGAGTTAAAGGCATATGGATGTTAGCCACATAGTGGACATTCCATGCATTTGAACAAGAGAAGTGCGTGGAGGGGAAGAAAAGTAGTCCTGCCAAACCAACATGGGCAAACTGACAGAAAACTGTGGAGACAACAAAAAGACAAGAAGAGATAAGCAGGGTGAGGCAGAGTTGTAAAGAACTTTAAAGGTGAAGGTCTGAACCCTGAATGATAAATCAAGAGGAGTCTACGCAGTGGACAGGAATGCTGTACTCTTGGTATCTGACAAAAGAGAATGCTATTTCTCCTGTAGTAGATGAACAAACAGAAGGGTGGGGAAAGGATGGAGTATTATGACTAGGACATCCTTCAGTTGTGAAATGCAAGATTTGCAGCTTTCTCATACAACAGATAACACATTTTAACCTTTCCCACATTGTTTAATCTCATTTGGAGCAAGTGTGGCACAGTGGTTTGAGAGCAGAACCAAGAGTCTGGGAGACCAGGGTACAAATCCATCTTCAGACACGGAAACCCAGTGGGTGTCCTTGGGCAAGTCACATTCTCTCAGCCTCAGAGGAAGGCAATGGCAAACCCCCTCTGAACAAATCTTGCTAAGAAAATCCTGTGATAAGTTTGCCCTAGGGTTGCCATAAATTGTAAACTACTTGAAAGCACAAAACAGTAGCAGCAGCAGCAGCAGCAGCAACAACAAAAACTAATGTTGTTTATGGGGCAAAATAGTATCCCGCCAGGCATTGTTTATGTGGCAGCCCAGGCTACAGGACTAGCAGAATAGCAGCACTCAAGAATGGCTGTACATTGTCCGATTTCTGTTTGTAGCTTTAGATTTTTGCTGTTGTTTGTGAAGTAACAATTCACTCCAGTACATATCTACTCAGAAGTAAGTGCCATTCAGATCAATAAGCTTTAGACTTTCACCCAAGGGCAGGCAACTGCACTGGAGGCCATTTTTTCTGCCCCTTGGATCTTTGGTGGCTACACCATTGTGCCAAAATCAAAACTGAATTGATGTGACATCATTTCCAGTTTTGCTTGGACGATTATTCCCCTCCCCTCAGTTTTCAAGGGTTGGGAGGTTGGTGGTACATGGACCACAAACAGCAAATTTTGCACTGGTTTTGAGAAGTTTTAGAAGGTTTGGGGGGCATAAAAAAATCACCTATGGATTTAAAAAAAAACAGACTGAGGGTCTTGGGGTCTTGGAGACCCCAGGAGCACAAATAAGGGTCTCATATATTCTACTGGTTACACTTTCCCCACCTCTGGTGTAGAGGATAGCAATGTAATCCTATGCATGCCTGATCTGAAGCAAGGCACATTGAGTTCAATGAGATTTCTTCCCAGTTAAGCATGTATAGAATTGCTGTCTTAATTTTAAAAAAAGATTATTTTAAGCTTGGATTTTTTTATTATTAACCATCTTGGGCATCTTTATATAGAAAAGTGGAGTATAACTTACACTGAATAATCTAATATATATAAGTCAAAGTTTGTTTGTGTCAAGAGAAGAGCTCATATGATTGGCTGCCTGAGAGGATTCTATAGAATCCTAGGGTCTGCAGTTTAGGAAGGGGCCTTTAGAATTCTCAGTGAGAGAGCTCTTGGGCCTCAAATTGTGTCTGTCTTGAATAGGCCAGTCGCTATGGAGATGAGGCCTAGCAGCAAGGAGGAGGGCAGTGGTATTCCCTCAGGAACCAAACCTGTGTATGTTAACAACTCTGAATACAGATTGGATTGGGGAATATGGGGAAAAGTTACAGGTACTGGACAAGACAGTTTGGGGAATTAGAGGCACAGGATCTAAAATCTGTTGGCAGAAAAATAGCTTATTATTCTAGGAGGGGTGACAATAGATAATTGTTGAGGACAAGAACGTTGGGGGTGTCATATTTTATTGAAATGATTTTAAATTTCTTTTTACTCCATTTTGTTTTAATGTTAGAACTAGTTTAACTGTGTTTAATATTATAACTTTTTGTGAGTTATGCATGCACCTTTCCTTTTTTAAGCCGGTCTTGCCATCAGCTGCCTTGAGTCCCAGTTTTGGGGAAATAAAGGCAGGATATATAAATTAAAAAACAAATCCAGCAAATAAATAAATGATGCACTTGAGATGACAGCTTGAAAAAGTAGCATTTCCAAGCTAATCTTGACAGAGGGTGTAATTTAAATTTCAAAACAGGGAAAGTTAAAAAGAACATAGGAATACAATGGAGAATTCCCCTCTATCCCCTTAAATCCGCACTCTCTCATTAAGGAGTCATTGCTGCTTCCATGTACATGCAGATATATTCCAAAGGAAATGGTTTTATTTACTTAATTATTTCCCAGAGAGGAAATTCTGGAGGCAGGGCTGAGGCAAGGGAGAGGGTTGCAATGCTCCTTTTGATCATGCTATCTATCCTATTACAATCTTTGGCAGAACAAGGTGACATCTGATGAACAAATTGTTCCACGTCCTTTAAAAACATTCACTTTAACACTAGAGCTCCCTAGAGGTAGCTCATCTTGCAAAGGCTCTCTCTGGGCCCAGCTTGACAACCCTGGCTGTTTCCAATACTGTACTTTGACATCTCTTGGGCAAAAGCTGTTTCCTTGTGAATGAAGCACAACATATGCCGTATCCAGCATTGGACTTGCTGAATTGTAAGTCTTCAGAATTCTAAGTCTTTTTTTTTTCCAACTTGTTATTCAGTCATCATCAATGGTTTTTTAAATGATTAGGTTATGGTGCTAATGTGTCATTACTGGTATATCCTCAGCACATACTTTCCTATACCATAGCAATGTGGTTTAGCTGCAAGAAATGTCCTTGTGTGAAAATATTAAATTTTAAAATATTTTTTGCTTACAGAAATGCTCAGATGCAAACTGTCAAATCTACACTCATAACACTGGCCATTTCCACACTACATTGTGGAAATATATATATATATATATATATATATATATATATATAGTTATAGTTATCCTACTTTCAACATCCTGTGGAATTCTGGAGTTTGTAGTTTAGTAAGGCCAAAGAGCTCTCTGGCTGAGAGTTCTAAATGCCCTTCCCTAAACTGCAAACCCCAGGATTCCACAGAATGTTGAAAGTGGAATAATAGCACTATAACTGTGTAATGCGGAAATGGCCATTGTGTTTTTATCAAGCCTCTCTTTTTCTTTGATTCCAGTAACTGGGAAGAATTTATGTTTGAAAACTGATGTTTTTAGACCAGTGTTGATTGCAAAATTTTAAACCAAATGGATATAAAACAATCTAGTCACAGGTTGTACTCCAACCCTGGCATTTTGGAATCAATTTACACTCTTAATTAAAAACAATCTTCAAAGTCAACTGACTTGATTGAAAAAAAGTGAAACAGTGAACTGCATGGTGTACTGTAAGAGAGTTGAAGAGCTGGTAGGATTGAAAAAAACAATGAAAGAACACTGCCTACCAGGAGGTCACCTTCTAAGCACCTCTCCTCAAATAGATAGGAAAGGGGCACAGCGTGGTCCTCAGCAGGTAGGCTACTGAGTTCTTTGGAGCCCAACACAGGCCCAAGCATGCTGAATATTGACTCCAGCATGCACTTGTCTCCTGCACTGTGAGGAAAGCATGCAGCATCTTCCATACTAAATGAAGGCATGCAGCTTCTGAGTCAGCAGGCATAGAATCAGAACTCAATACACAGGATCGAGAACTGGACATTCCTTCGAAAAATTGTCCTGTAAAGACTCCATAGAAATGGATGGAGTATAATGGTGCTGTTAGGGCAGGACTTTGGGACAGAAGTTCAGAGCCCTACTAAATGCAACAGTGTTGACAGACTCCCTTTTGGTGCAAGTGAAGCAATGCACACTGCCATCTAAAGAGGGGCACACTCATTAGGAAACTCCCCACCACCACCACTTCTGATGGGATCTGAACAAGAGCAATATGGTTTTGCAGCTGCTCTTTGTTTCCATGGAGTTTCAGCACAAGGACTTTCCAGTGGATTGGGTACTTTGTGTCTTTAAAAAGCTAACAGGAAACAGAGAAGTCAGCGTGCAACAGGAATTGCTACTGAAGAACAGGTTTCCTATATCCTTCATTATCTCGAGGAAAGGAGGTACCAAGTAAAAATTGCGGAAATGGGAAACAATTACAGCCAGGAAAGGTCTCACACCATGAAAGCATCCGCTTTGCCCCTCCTCCTCTGCTGTAAATAAATTGTCAAGTCCACATGCCTAAACAAAGACAAAATGTCCCCAGGGAATTCTCTAGAAAATGAAAAATATCCTGTGCTTCTCACTTTTTTCTGAAATGTCTATATACATCTTACAGAGAAATTTTCTCTGACTTGCTAAAGTAATTTACTCATAACTTACTCTTCCTGAGCCAGGTGGGTCCACCTTGAACGCAGCCTGCAACACAGGGGCATATGTAATATTTTGACCCTGTATGTCTACCCTTCTCTTTACCAAGGCTAACCACATGCAGTGGATACCAGGCCTTTGGTACCATTCATCACTGTGAAGAAGAAGGTGTTTTAGCAAGTGCAGCATTTCTAATTTCTCAGTACAGTCACAAGCTGCAGCTGCCACAGTTCCATTTTCTGCATCATTGTGGGTAGGCAATAGAGTGATGCTATCTACTTAACCTCCTGAATCAGCTTATCCTGAAGGGCTGTAGAGAAGTGATGGAGCAGACCCTTTTACTCAGAAAGTCTCATGTGCAGTCCCTGGAATCTCTAGGCAGGAGTGGAAAAGACTCATGCTTGAAACCCCATGGAGATGCTGCAACTCAGAAAATACTGAACCAGACAGACCACTGGGATACGGTGTCTCTTTTTGGTGTGGCTGGTGGATGCTGTCTGGATTTTTATTTGCTTTCTGGAAACAGCAACATCCTTCATCTCCAGCTACCACGAGGACGATGTGGGTTGTAGTCCCACCCATCTGCAGGGTGCTGTATATCACATACATCACTAATAGTCAGAATGTGTTTTCTGATTGTTTCAGTGCTCTGTAGAAGCTAAATCTGCAATTATCTCAGGCTTAAGATAAAGCACTCTTTCTCCCCACACCCTTCAAAATGCCTCAAGGCAAAATGAGGCACACACAGACTAGTTTGCCTTCATAGTGGCAGCTGGGGGCTTTTGTGATAGCAGAGGTGGGGTGATAAAGGCAGGATGCAAAGGGGAGAATAAAGGGAGAGCTTATTTGTGAAAGCTTAGGCAAGCAGAATGGCATAGATAAGTAGAACCTTGTCATCCGGGCTGTCTCTTTTAGCATCAGAAGCCTTTTCCACTCTTATCATTGTCCTACGTATTCCCAGCCTTTGTGTTCTTTCTCTACAACAAACATGGTCTTTCTCGGTATATTATTTGAGACTTGCCACTGGAATTATATTAAGCCATACACAAAGCTTTTAAATGTGTTTCCACAAACTACATATGAATAAGGATTATTACTGAGGGTTAAACTAAACATAGTACAGGTATGCCACACGTAACAAAGTAGACGTATTCCTGGGCAGTACTTCTTGAATAGAAACTTTGTACTATAGGCATTCTGATCCTGATGCCTGTTTAATTTATGCAGGGAGAAGCCTTCAATTGAAGTGTTTGGGGGTTTTATTTCTTTTCTAGAGACCATCAGTAGAGATAATATACAGCTATAGTAAGGAGCCAGCATGGTGTAGCTTGAGCATTGGACTATGAACCTGGTTTGAGATTTGAACCTGGTTTGAGCATTGGACTATGAACCTGGAAACCAGGGTTCACTTCCCTGCTCAGCCATGGAAACCCACTGCGTTACCCTGGGTGTGTCACATACTCTCAGCCCCAGAAAATCCCGTGATAGGTTCACCTTAGGGTTGTCATAAGTTGGAAACGAAGACACACAACAACAACAGTGACAGCCAAAGGTAAAGAGAGAAGAAACAAGTGTGGCAGACTTAGCCGCTTGGATGCCTATATTTAGTCCATTCCCAAGTATTCATTTTTAGGCAGTGAACATGTGATTGAAAAACTTCCTCTAAACTTTTGAAGAGTGTGCCAAGACTCCTTTGGCACATAAGTCACAGGATGTATCTGAACTGCATGGTACACTGTAAGAGGACGGAAGAGTTGACAGAAGCCTTGTAGGCCATCAGGTCAAAAGTTACTGTTTGAGACTACAGCTCCCAGAATCCCCCAGCCAGCATGTTGGTTGTTTTGTTGTCGAAAAGAAATCAATTGGTTTGCCAACAAAGTACACACAACTTTTTTTTGTCCCAATATTCTATCGTCTGGGACAAAAAAGCTCCCCAGTGGCAAGAAGGAATAGATTTCCAATGTTTTTTCGTTTTTGTTTTTTAAAAAAACACTTAGGCTTTTCAGAATTCAGCAATAACAAGCAATCCAATCTCCACTACCCAATTGGTCCAAAATTAAAAATACAAAAATATGTCAAATTCAGTCACATGCACATATCATCAAATCGCTTACAAATAATATATCTATCTGTCTAGTCATCTATCCACCCATCCAGCTATAAAGTCTATGGTCGTTTCTGCACTAGCCTGTTATAGTGCTGTTATTCCACTTTCAACATCCTATGGAATCCTGGGGTTTGCAGTTTAGGGAGGGGCCTCAAAGGGGAGCCGCTTGGATGCCTATATTTACTCCATTCCCAAGTATTCGTTTTTAGGCAGTGAACATGTGATTTAAAAACTTCAAAGGCCCCTCCCTTAACTGCAAACCCCAGGATTCCATAGGGTGTTGAAAGTGGAATAACAGCACTGTAACAGGCTAGTGCAGAAATGGCCTCTGTTGCTCTATTTCTGTAATATATTAATATCTGCTACGGCCAAAATAGATTAGTGGAAGGTTCGGTTCTTGAAAACGCACAGTGACTTGCTTTGGTCCAAACGAGGGTTGTTGTTTTTTGTTCCCTTGTTTTCTGTTTGTTTTGATGGGAGGAAAAAAAACCCGTACGTGGCAAAACGCCTGAAACTCACGAACAATATTTTGACCGGGGCCAGCGCCACTGTCCTAGAAAGTCTGTTTCTGTGCGGATTTTGCAGCCAAGCGGGCCTCTAGGGGACTTCAACGTCCGGCCCTGGGGCACCTGAGGGCTGGAGAGAAGAGAAATAAAGGGTTATCCCCGTTGAGGAACGCGGCTGCCAAGGCCAGGCAGCCGCTCCGCTTGGCAACCGGCGGCAGGCAACGCAAGAAGGCGCTTGTTGCTGCCCCGCTCCCAGCTCCTCCTCCTCCTCCTCCCGCCGCTCCTGCCAGAAGCCGAGCCTTATTCCATAGGCTGCCGCCGCCGCCGCCGCTATTCTTAACGGCGCCTCTCCCCCTCGCAGGCGGCAGGAGCCGCCAGGCCTCGAAGCCTCTTGGGCTGGGACGCGAATTTACGCTTCCCACGGAGCCGGACCGCGTCCGCAAAAGAGCGCGCCGGCTGGCGTTTTGCCACAGCGGGGTCACCGAGGGCGCGCGGGAGGCCCGAGCTGGAAACAAAGCGCTTCGCCGGGGACTCGCGGACCCCGTCCTGACCGGAGGCGCCGCCGGGCGGCTCGAGCTCCCTTCCCGCCACCCTCCCGCGGCGGTCTCCGGCTTCCTCTCGGCGCCGCGCGGTCCCCTTGGCTTGGCTCGCCCGGCCGGGGAGTGGGGCTGGGCCGGCGCGGCCCTCCCGGCACGGCGCGGAATGGGGTAAGGACGCCGGCGGCAGGATGAAGGAGAAGCGGCGGGCGAAGGTGAGGAGGATTTTGAAAAGCAAACCAAAAATCAGCCGCGGCGTTCCCGGAGGTGTTTCTGTTTTTCGAGGGGTGTGGGAAGCTGGCTTAGAGAATATTGGGAGGGCGAACAGGGCGTCTTTTGGGCTGAGGGGAGAGACCGTCCGGCCCTCAGCCGGCTTCTGTGAGAGTGAGCCCCGTTGATTCTGAGGGGACTTTTCGGCTTTAGCGTGGCAGCCTTGAACCCGCTGACTCGCCGGCACCGGGCATTCCTTTGCCTCGAATTCGCCTTCCAAGGAAAACCTGCTCAGAAGGGAAAGCCTTCCAGATTGGCGGTTCCAACTGCTCCGCTTTCTCTTTCGTTTCGTCGCACTCCCCCGTGTACGCGTGTGTGTTTGGGGGGCTGTTTTCGAAATCGGTGGTCCGTCTGTAGGGGAGACGCACACCCCCCCACACACACCCACTCCTGTTCTGCCTTTTCTTTTACGCCGCCGCCTCCTCTCGCTGCGTGGATATTTTCCTCGGAGAGAAAGTCACTCTCCTCTTTCCCACCCACTCCGGTTCAGCGCCCCGTCGCCCCCCTGAAGGACTCGGCGTGGGAGAAGAGGTACAGAGACGGAACTGTAGCCCACTCGGCCACCCCCTCAGGGTCCCCAGATGTCAAAACCTCACCGTCCCCAAATGTCAAACAGCTAAAAGCTTGCGATGATGCATCCTTGACGGATGCCACCCTAGCTGGGCGAAGGGTGGCATCTGCCACCCTTGGCAAACCGCTTCCCTGCCTAATTTCCACCGGTTGAAACCGTGGGTGCTAATCCGATTCCCTCAAATATTATGCTTGAGCTCACTGGAGGTGGGGCGGGGGGCTTGTGTCCGAAGTTAAAAAAGATGAAGAAAAGTTTTTAAGAGTCGAGAGGAAAGATACAACCCGCTTTAAAAAAAGCACCTTATGTTTGTCTCGGTGGCGATTTTGTTGCGGGGTCAGCTTGTTTCCCTTAAAAGTGAAATCATATTTGGCGATCTGGGGGACGGAATTTTCGAATGACGGCGGCTGTGGGTTGCAGCTGGGCAATGACACGTTCGCAGGCGGCGGAATGGGGGCAGAGGGAGAAGGCAAAGAGTGACTCAGATCTTTCTCTTTTCCTCTTTGTGAGCTCCCTCCCTGGAGAGATCGTGTGGAGGTGGTGCTGGCAGAACTTCCAGTGAAAGTAATCCTAGGGTCATGGCCAAGGACATTTGGCTCCGGCAGTGGTTACAAAGATGATCCAGAGTGGTGTCTGGCTATATCAGTGAGCCATTTTTATTTTTATTATTATTATTATTATTATTATTATTAGTGATTTGAAAAGCAAGAATGAGCAGTTTGTGTCCAAATTCTGGGGTCCTAGTGTCATGGCTTGGAAGTAAGTCTCCTTGAGTTGTCTTCCTTTTGACTGAGCATGATATGGGACTGCAGAACCAAAGCATCTTGAAAAAAATGTATTCTGTGGATTACAGCTCCCAGGATCTCCCATGACCATTCTGGCTAGTTGATTCTGGGAGAGGTGGTCCAAAAAGCAGCTTTTGTGGTTTCTTTTCAGATAGTATAAATCTTTTGCCTTTTTGAAAGTTTTTATTTTCTACAGGGTTTTTCTGCATGACTTTTATGCTGCTTGTCTCAAAATCCTGGTGTGAAGAGTCAAGGGCTTTTGAACTGTAAACATGATTTCTTTCCAAATCCAAAACCAACATAAAGGGGAAACACTTCATAGTCATGAGGGGTTGGAATATTTCTCAAATTGCCTGAATTATGCTCAGAATGTTGTGGAACTGTAATTCTTTCTTCAGCTGCTTCTGAAAACAAAAGAAGACATATAAAATTAAAAACCTCAAAAACTTAAAACATTAAGTACTTTTATAGAATACGTAAGTTTACATTCAACTATTTTCTTAGGATTCAGCCAGTTGCAGAATATATCTTTTGTGAGCATGGTATGTGCTGGCCAAACAGTTTCACCAAAAGTTTACATTATTATTGCATCCCTGAACTCCTTTGAAAAATTATTTGGCCCCACCAATATATAAATTAATTTTGAGTTAATGTTTTCATATATTCTCTTGTATTTTTAGAAGGTATGGCAAAAGGAATTCTAATTCAGAAGTACGATGGGCATAATAAATAAGTCAATAGTTCTTTGACCAAGAACAATTTTTCTCTGTTTCGTCTTCTAAGTGCTGAGAACCACATTCTCTCCCTGCCATCAACCTCACATGAGACATCAAAAGCACCTGGAAGTTTCTTTTGTGCTATGTAAATATTTTTAATGTGGGAAAGAATGTGGAAGAGAACTAAATGCACTTTTAGCCAGTTTAGGTGTTACAGCCAAATTTAAAATGAAGGAAATTAGAATGAGTGTGAGAGACAGTCATTTATTTTGTAAAAATGGTCTTTGTTGTTAGTATTCCTTCAAGAGATGTTGGTTTATTTAGCAGTTGATTTGCAGCATACCTCAGATTAGCAATTTGTTTTCTTAGAAGACTGCATGAAGGCAAGGCCAGCCGCACTATTAGGCAAATTGGAGTGGTTTTCCCAGGCAGCAAATGCTGGGCACCATTCTCCTCACTTGAAAGACAGAGATGTCGGTCAGGAAGCATGCTTTGCACTCCCTATGGTAGCTTGCTGTCCTTACAGTTTGGGAAGATTGTGCCTCGTTGTAAAGTCAGATTCAGCTGCTGGTGCAACCACCCTGGTCTGTGAGGTGGGAAGGGTGATGCCTTGGTAGCTTCCTGCAGAAAGAAGTCTTGCAGTGGTCCTGAATGAAAGATTTTGGGAAAATATGCAAAGTGACCTACTATCTGTTTTGTTTTGTTTTTTCTGCAAGTCATAGCAGATGTCCGTGCAACTTTTGCCTCTAGGTGGGTGGGAAGTTATCTCAAGTTAGAGTTCTTTATTTTGAGGGTGTTCCAAAGAAAAGGAATGTGATACTGGCTTAGGGACCACGTCCACATGCACGCAGCCCGTTTCCTCTTTGGATACTCTCTCTGTTTCCTCCCTCAACACGGGAAAAATGGTCTGTTATGGGTATAATTGAGGAAATGGAGAATGCTCTCAATTTCTTCCTCTAGAGATCTTTATGATTAGAACCTTTTCTGGGTATCCTCCTGCAGCAATCATGATATAGATTGCTCATTTATCACTGCTATCAGCAGCAGGAAACGATTATTTGTATGAAATCAGCAAGAGGCAGATTTGATGATGATAGGTGTAGGGAGCAAAGCGTCAGTGTTTGGGTGGTGGTTATGGGGAGAGACATGCACACGAGAGGTCCTATCTTTTGCTAGATTGAAAAGTGCTGCTTATTGGGCAGTAAGTCCCACTGGCATGGAGAAAATTCTGCTGTTAAGGACCCAGACTCAGCTCTGGAGCCTCCATTTTCTTAGCCCAGTTCTGCCCTGTGATTCTAGCAAGTGTTAAGCAAGACCTTTCCCTTAAGTGCTAAGGCAAGTGGATCTATATTGCTTAAAATGTGCCAGTTTATGTAATAGTCCTTAGGATGCATCTACAAATAACTATAAATTCATGGTAAGAATTGAAACTTTACCTCTCGTTAATAATTTACTCTGTTGCAAGAAGTGTAGAAGAAGTTTTTGTTTTTTAAGTCAACATGAGGTTTGAATAGTAAATTTTGTGGCCCACGTTTTTTTCTGCAGGGGAGACACAAGGCAGTTTCCAACAACAAGCAAAACAAATTAGCGTAATAACAATAAAAAAGTTTCAAATATAAACAAAGAGTAATAGGAAGCTAAAAGGATCAGCTACAGAAAGTACATTGGAACCATGCTGTCTCCTGCCTGCTTAAAAGCAGAGAGTCATTAGACCAGCTATATCTCTCTAGGAGAAGCTGGTCCATAATGGAAACTCATTGCCCTCATCCTTGTATCTGTGAGTGAAAGGACTGCATAAGAGGACTGACTGTGGAAGCAAAATGGAATCCCCAGTCTACACAGGTTCATTTGGGTTGAAATCAAAAGCAGAGATTGGGCTAAGAGAATACAGAGAATCTTCAGAAATGAATTTCCAGACTGCAAAGTGCCAGACGGGAGGGGGAACGGGAGGTGGATTTAGACACAGAGCTCTGAATTATATAACTGGATCTGTACTTTGGCAGTGTCAATTAAGCTTACGTATTTGACTGGTATATCGATATATTTTCATTAATATAAACATTGTGATATTGTTGAAGGGTTGAGGGGGGCTGAATAGGACTCAAGTATAGAAGTGAGAAACAGGACATCTTAGTATAATGGAATCCAGGGCAAGAAGATGAGTGACTGTTGCAGTAATAACAATTCAGACTGCCAGATATACATTGACAAATATATTTTAGAAACTGTAAGATTTTAGGTTATAAAAGATGGAGGGTTTAAAAAATACATGAGAGGATAGTGGAAGTTTAAAAGAGATAAGTAGAGAAATGAGAACACACCGGAATTTGACAATTAGAGAAAAGCAGAATGGAGTGACAGCTGGGAACTGACAAGTGAGAATGACTGTATTATGATTGTGCGGGAGAGGGAAATGCATGTTCAAACAGTTGAGATAATCATTCTATTGTGATACATAAATATAACAAGTGGAGTGAATTACGGGAAATGAAGACCAGATCAGAGTGGAAGATCAGAAACAATTCATGTAAAACTACAAGTTAAAGAATTTTTTTTTATTTGTGAAAATTTAATAAAATTATTAAAAAAAAAAGCAGAGGTTGGTAGTAGCCTCTATTAGTATTGAAATGTTACAAGTGCTAAAATGTTACAAAAGCAGTTCCAAGGCAAAATATGCTTTCAGGATCTCAGAACTCTTCATCAGTCATGGTGGTGCAAAAATTAGAAGATTAGGGAAGAAACAGAAGTTCCAAAAATGTTTCTGGATGGATTTGCAAAAATTATGGTGGTGCAAAAATTAGAGGATTAGAGAAGAAACAGAAGTTCCAAAAACATTTCTGGATGGATTCGCAACTGCAATATGGTTTCATCCAAACTTGATGAAGAGAAGAAGTACCAGTTTTCACCTTGCTGGATGCTGCTGTTAGTGGTTTCTCTCCATTTAAGCTGACCAGAAGGTTTAACAGTGCCCTGAAAACTGCTAACTGATTTTTCCCCAAAGCTCTCAGAGTCCTCAGATGTCTGGAGGAGAGAGATAAATATGGGATAGAATGATTCCTTAGAAATCCTAACCATTGACCAGGTGTGGGCAACCATGGTGTTCCAGATATTTTTGGTTCACAACTCCCAGCAACCTTAGCCCACTTAACTAGTGGGGAGGGATTATAGGAGTTGTGTGTATGTGCGCACCCTTTCAAGTCACCTGTTGGCTTATGATGACCCCATGAATTCCATAGGGTTTTCTTAGGCAAGGCATACTTACAGGTGGTTCTGCCAGTTCCTTACTCTGAAATGTAGCCTACAACACCTGATATTCTTCGGCAGTCTCTAAGTGCTAACCAGGACTGACTCTGCTTAGCTTCCAAAATCAAATGAGATCTGGTGCCTTTGGCGTATATAAACCAAAACATCTGTAAATTCATAGCTGCCCATGCGTGCCATAGATCAGTACTATTCAAAATGCTGATCCATGGACCGGTGCTGGTCCATGAGCCACCAGTTGCTAGCTCCCTGATGAGTTCCCAAGAAAAAAATAAACAATTGTAGCCAAATATAGTACCTGTCCCTAGCAGCTTGGCACACTGGAAGGAAATAACTGTCCATCTCCCATATCAGCTCATACTGCCATAGGTCATTCCTGGCAATTTAAAGGTGAAATCTAGCATGCTGAATTCCATCTGGAAACAGTCCAAAGACTTAATTTGCTTCTTTTGCCATCTGCCCCATGAATGCTGCCCAGATGGAACAAAAATGAAAACTGTAAATTAGTGTAACTGTGTTCTGACTGTGACATTTGTATGCAAATAAATGAAAGATGGTTTCAGTAGTGTACTAGTTTGGATACCCACTTCCTGCTCATGTTATTCTAGAGTGAAGTAAACATAGCCCTAGAATGTGCCTCCAAACGAATAGTTATTTTTCTCTCTTTCCACAGTTCCTCTTTGAGTTGGTGCAGGGATTTGTTGTTATGCTATAGTAGATAGAACGTTGGATCTCAGCTGGAAAGACAGGCTCCAATTCTTCTCTGCCATGAAGCCCATGAACCTCATCCTTGAGTTTTTAGCCTAACTCAGCCTTACCCAATCTAGTGCCCTCCAGCTGTGTTGGACTATAACTGTGTTGCTTTCTGGAGATGATAGTAATTGTAATCCAGCATATTTTAAGGCATTTTTTTAAAGTTACCAGTTTGAGGTGGATTGGCTTGACTTCACTGAGGGAAGACTGGCCTAACCCAACAGGAAAGATAAAATAGGACATGCTGTATTGGACTCCATGTGCAAGTCCATCACTCCGTGTAAGTCCATGTATAACTCCGTCACTCAATGCAAAAAAAAAAAAATCCCTGATTAAACAGCAACTTGTTTTTTTGGTTTTGTTTTTAGGAATATAAACAGCTCTTTAGGCTCTAAAGCCCAATATTGTTTATGCGTCTTGTACCACCTTAAAAAAAACAACAGAAATTAATCCTGGAAATTAAATGTTTCTTACAATTCTACTGGAGGAAAGTTCAGATTAAAAGGTTTTGGCATGTATGCCCCAATTCCGTAGGGATCTAGACATTCTTGGACTGTAGTTTCCATCAGTCTTAGTCAGCATAGCCACTGGTGATAGGTGATGTAAATTTCAGCAAACATCTGGAGAGCTGCAGTCCAGCAAACATCTGTAAGACTGATTTATATCACCATTATATAGTACAAATACTGCACACTTTTTTCATTGAAGTAATGTGGAATGTTTTATTCCCACACAAATAGCTTGTTTTTATCCTGGAGAGATGCAGCATTCTAATTCTCTAGAGTCTTGGGAGGCTGCTGGACACATGTCTTCACATTAAGATGGCTTGATTGTAGCCATCCACTTTGGTGGAATATGACATGTTCTTATTTGAATGTCAATATAAACAGAAATACAGACTGGGCAATAGCATGGTCATACAGGCCAGAATCCTGCTTGGGTACTATGCTAGACTTCCGCAAGCAGTTGCGCTTTCTTCGGGGTTGTATACATGTGCTCCTTAGTGCAACCGATCAGCCTGTAAGGACACACAGCCCTCTGTTTCACATTTGACTGGGTGGATAGGGAGATAATAAACTGTTGCATAACATGTGGGCTCAAGGTTGTGGCCTTCTCTGTGCATTCAGTTGCAAAACTGAGTAATCCAGTTTTGCTATGCTGGGGTGTATTTATGCTATGCTTAAAGTATATAGAATCTTGATATGTCTCTGGTTTATAAAAAAATACCAGTAGGATGAAATCAGTATTTGTTTTTACCTTGTGAGATAATGGCAAAAGCAAGAGTGTTATTTTTTAGAGGCTTTTTTTAACCCCTTAATCGTTTGCAGAAAGAGTATCTTGGCTCGTTTGTTGCTGGTTAATATAGATCTCTAAGAACGTTACCCACTTTGATGCACTTTTTTCAATCATTTTAACTTCCCCCAATATGGCTAAAAATTAGGATGATATTTGAAACAACATAATGATAATTCTCTGTACGGATTGGTATAGTGTTTATAGAACATGAGAGTTTTCTTTAAGACTGTGATGGTTTCAGTCCAACCTAAAATCTATTATAGGTAAATATACCTGAACTCTGGGAATATAGGAAGCTGCTGCACGTGAAGTCAGGCACTATTACATCTTGCTTGTTATTGTCCATACCAGGGGTGAGAATTATATGTCTCAGCAGAGACCACATCTGGAGGCCAACAAGATCTCAAGTGTATGCCAGCTGGAAGTAGCTCTCCAATCTTGAGTAGGAGTGTTCTCAAACCTTTAGTAGAGATTTAACTGTTTGCGTGTGAAGCCTGTGTTCTCGGCCATTGTATTCTTTGACTGTATTGTAATCTTTTTAGTACCAGCTGGTTATCTTGTAAGCTGTTTCATATTTCTTTTGCAAAGAAAAGCAGGATATAAACTAAAATAATAATTTCTAATCTGTCAGCTGCTGTTTCTCTCAGACCTGAATGGAACTTGAATCTATTTTTTGTTTTTACATTGCAGAAAATGATTCCAATGCAAATCAGTTAAAATTGTTCAAATTATCATTTGTATGTGCAGTAAAAATGAATTTGAGGGATCATTTATTTAGTTTTTATTTATTTTGTACACCCTCATTTGTTCAACTGGGTTTTATTCTGCAGTTTTACTATTGTCTCAAATGCAACAGATCAGCCTTCCTGAAGATAATGCCTTCCAGATTGGTTGAAGTACAATTTTCACAATTTCAGGTAAGCATATTCTAATAGCCCAACTCATCTGTGGGACACCAGGCTGAGACTGCAGAAGTAGGTTATCTGCCTATAAAATTTTTAAACCATAGCGACATTGTTACTGTTTCTGAAATCTAGAAATGTATCACCTGCTTTTCAGTTAATGGTAATTCTCAAAATGGAAAATAGTTGTAAATCTTTATAAAATATAGCCCTGTAATAAAGCATTGGCTTGAATAGAACAATCTCATTCACAATCAAGTTGTTGCAGGAAACTTACAGATGTACAACAGTACCAAAGAAATAATCTGACATTTAAAAGTTTAAATGACTACCTTAGGGGTTATCCATACTGCACCATTTATAGCAGTTCAATACCACTTTAATAAGCATGGCTCAGTCCTATTGTAGGATTTGTATTTTAGTTGAGGTACTTAGAACTCCCGGGTGTAGTTCAAGGAAGTGTGCGAAGGTTCTGTTGCAAGATTTAGGATTCTAGCAGAGAATCTTATACCCCTTCCCAGATTATAAATTCCATGATTCCATAGAATGGAGTCCTGGCAGTTAAAGTGGGATTAAACTGCCGTAATTGTGCAGTGTGGATACACCCTAAAATAAGAAATCTAGATGCTGCTGGATTGCAGTTTCCATCAGACCTAGTCAGATGTGAGTGATGCTGTGAGTTGCAGTCCTATAGCACGTGAAGGACCACATAATTCCTACTACTGACAAGATAATTGAAGTGCCTGAGTGTGATAAATGGAAAAGAATTCTAGAAATCCATAGACTTTTTTAGAGCAGGGGGCAGTGCTGCTTGTTGAAGAGGACCTTAGCTCCTGATAGAATTGTTTGAAGCTGTACTAGATCCCAGTGAACAGGGAGACTGTGCCACGCATCTCTTTGTGGTTACTGTGACCAGATAAATGTCTAAGTCTTGACACTTTCCAGTTGTGATAATTACACTTAGCATTTATGTAACAGCCCTTTTTCAAGTGCTCAAAGAGCTTTACAAACCTTAATTTAGTAATCCTTGCAAGGCTGGTAGGATTGTCCCTCAAATGGCAGAGAGAGAGGGCAGATTGAGAGAGAGAATGACTTAGACTTTGTAGTAGGGGAAAGACTGGCTTCTGTGTCTGCTCTAGAGTTTTTACAGAAGACTGCGGGTAGGAATGACTCTGCCAGCAGTCCTCTCATTCTGTTGGCAAATTAGGTGAGGGAGGAGACAGCTGTAGCTGCTTCGTTGTTGCCACTCATTCTCTCCTCCACCTGTTTGCTCCCAAGAGTCAGGCAGCTCACGTGGTTGGCAGTGGCTCCCTGGCTGAGGCACAGATCTTGGCAGGAGCCTGCCAATGATGTTCTGCACAGAGGAAATTCTACTGCATTGCTGACTCATATAGCCAAAATGAAATTCCCACTCCCTAGCAAAAGGGTTTATTGGACTACAGTGGTCCTTTTTGTGGAGTATCTTGCATGTGGATTGTTGTTAAAAAATGCTAAACCTACAGCTAGTTTTTAATGCTCACCGTAATAGTATAGCATACAAGATACGGTGAGGTTGTTACAGAGATGGCTACTTTAAATCACACCACGATGACTGGTACAATGTGCTGAGTTGTTTGTGTACAGAGCTGACCATGTGAATATAACAGTTTTGTCTGTGCCACAGCAGTGGAGACAACAACACAACAACAACAATAACAACAAAATAGATAAATATTCTGGGATAGGAGATGAAGGGAACTGCAGGGCCTCTCTGGTTTGCAACTGTTGCATGACAAGACTTCTATAATGTGTTATAAAGTAACTTCTACGTGAGAGACATCTTGGTTTGTTTTCCAAGGCTTGATAGTAGATAAGGCAGCATTTGAACTAAAGTGTATGTCCACCGTTCTTTATCCAGCTAATGGGAGCTAATAGAGAACACTGGAGTCAGCACTGAATTTTCTCTTGCTAGCAATTGGTAGTTAGTGAATTTATTCTTGTTGTGTGCTTTCAAGTCATTTCTGACTTATGGTGACCCTGAGGCAAACCTATCACAAAGTTTTCTCAGCAAGATTTGTTCAGAGGTGGCTTGGCTTTGCCTTCTTCTGAGACTGAGGCCGTTTCCACCCTACACTGTTAGTGCTATCATTCCACTTTCAGCATCCTGTGGAATCCTGGGGTTTGTAGTTTAGGGAGGGGCCTTTAGAATTCTCAGTCAGAGAGCTCTTTGGCCTCAGTAAACTACAAACCCCAGAATTCCACAGGATGTCGAAAGTGGAATAATAGCACTATAACAATGTAGTGTGGAAATGGCCTAAGAGAGTATGACTTGCCCAAGGTCACACAGTGAGTTTCCACGATTGAGTAGGAGTTTGGACCCTGAGTCCAGAGTTTGGTAATGTTGGTAAATTTAAAGGCTTCTAGTTTGCTGTTTATTTATATTCAAAGGTGTTGTTTTATATGAGATTTAACACAAAATGTGTAAAATTCAGTGTTTGTGGTGAAATTTGGAGAAATCTTCTTAACGTGAATTCTTAGTAGTATATATCTTTTAGCTGACAATTGGTGAGGGTAGAATATGTTGTGATTAATTCTGAAGAAGCTTTTGATATAAGTGCTTACCAAAATGTGGGAAGCAAGCCTGACTTTTAGAAAAGGCATTCTTTCTTCTCCCTAGAGAGGAGGTGCCTCTTCTTTGATAGAACCTCATTGTGCACTTTATTGGTGAACAAAGTGGGTATTGACAGAGCATCAGGGCTGAGAAGCAGATCAGTTTCAGAAAAGATGGGTTTTTGTGTAGCTTTGTGGATGTTGCAGGACTGCAGCTCCTATCATCTGTTATCATTGGCTGTATTATCTGGGGTTGATGTGACTTTCAGACCAATAGCTCTTGGAGGGCCATAAGTTTCCCCACTCATGTGTTAGAAGGAGAAAGGCTTTGACCTACTAGCCTTGCTCTATTCTATTGCAATATATATCCCACACTCAGTAGATTGGTCTAGATCAGTAGCTATTATACAGTTTCTTTTGATAGGGGACCAGTTATGTGCAAGACAGAATACAAGGCAACCAAGTGATATTCCTTTATGTGTATTGTTAGAAACTGAGCTAAAGCTAAATCGGCACAATGAAGGAGGTTAGAGAACGTAGCTAGTTGCCTTTGTGATGCAGCACAACATATTTTGCCAGCAACATATTTTGAGGCCTGAGAGGCAAAGAACAATTTGCGTCATGCTGTGTGCAGAAGGTAACTGGACTGGCAGTTGAATTTTAGGGTCCTCCACCATGATAGAGAGTGGTAGGCCAGGGGTTCAGGACAGGCTGTGTGACACACACAGCTTTGTCCTTCAAGAGAAGGAAATGCCCAGGGGTCTTGGAAGAAATGGCTGGGGGAGGCATCTGCTGTCTGAGAGAATTAATTTCACTCTACTTAACAGAGAGTCCTAAATCCATGTCCACATTTCCTCCACAAAAGAAGGAAAAAGCAGCTTTGATTACTTATGATGATGTTACATCATCAGCTTGGTAGCATCCTTATCTTTCTGTCACTACATTATCCTTGATCAGCAGAGATTATGCAGAAGAAAATAGCACAAGGTACATACAGGATTGTGGGGATGATGAGGTGTGTCATCATCACCATACACTTTTGCAGCTTGTCTCCTCCTAAGTTAAAATGTCGGACAGTCCTTGAATAGCTCACCAAAGGGAAATATGTCAGGTCAAAACAATGTTGAAGATGTATTTATTTACTACTTTTCTTTTCATTTTTCATTGGGTTAGAGAACTTGGTTATAAAGAGCCACGCAGGATAACAAAACTCCAGGAAATATGTTCTAGACACCCATCTGTCCCATCAGGTCTTCTTGTCATGAGGGTGAAGTTTTGCCTGCTAGCAGAAGGGTGTTGGAAGACCTGGCAAGTCCTGCCTTTATAGTTTTAAGAGACTTTCAGTACAGTCCTAGGGATATGTACTCAGAAACAAGTTGCATTAAGATTTTGTTCTGTTTCTATTTTTACCACTGCCTATCCAGTTCAGACTAAGGCATGTCAGAAGTCTCTTGATCTCTTTCCATACACTTGATTCTGTTTTAGCATATAGTTGAGTTCTTTTGGGTATTCTGGGAACTGGGTGTGTATGGGCAGGCCTCAAGAATCACCTTGACATTCTTGCTTAATATAGACTTTTAACCTTGCTGAAAAGCTGATGTTGTTGCTGGAGGGCAGAAATTTGGGAGTTGCTCATTGTTGGATTAAAAATAACTTTTTCTGTGGTGGGAGAGGAGGAGGAGGGAAGAATGCCAAAACCCAGTTTATTAGGCAGTGGGCTGTAAAATCAACTTGAAAACCATCTTCTTGCTAGGAAACTCAGAAGGATTGTTTCTAAAGTTTTAGTACCAAAGTAAAAAATGGATTAAAAAAAAAGGAAATATTTGGGAATAGCTTTGGTAATTGTAGTGGGGGAAGACGGGTAGCCAGGCCCGGAGGCCTGTAGATTACTTTAGCTGTAGAGGAATAGGATAATAACTACTTTTGTTTCTGGGAGCCTGGGAATCTGTCTCACTGCCATCCACAGCCTTGGTATTTTTCTTGCCTAGAATTTTTGGTATGAGAAGAACACAGGGTTGGCATATGATGAGCTTAGCTCTGCAGATACTAAATGCAGTGCTGTTCTCATGGAGAATCTTGCTTTCTCTTTTCCTCTAGCCAAGGTTATAGTGCTGCCAAAATACAAAGGGAAATAAGCAAGTGATTACTAATCTTGTTGAATGTACAACACACATCCTGTATAAGTGTTTCTGTTCTAATACATTTAATACAATGCTTTTAAGACTTTCGAGTGAAATAGATATGAAAATCGTCACATCCTGATCATGATGGTGAATTTAATATAAATATATAGAAGCAAGTTGCTGAGACTTCACTGCTACTTACTGCTTGGAGACGAGAGGAGCTCAAAAGTTTGCTTCTTTGTATACTCAACTTATTATATGATATCGAAAAGCCAGAGATCTAAGCTGTGCTATATATCTATACTTCTGGGACTACTGCTGAATTCTGGGTATTTTTTCCTTCAATGTTCCCTTTTTGTCTTGTTCAATTTGCCAGTTCCCTTTTTAAGGGCTTTGTGTTTCTTAGAACTTTATTCTTAAAATTTCCTTCCAGGATTTGAACATTTTTGACCGAAGGCACATAGCTGTATCTTTTACCCAAAAGGATAAATGAATGTTGAAGAGCTTGGTTACTTCTATTTTCACTATCAGTAAGGAGGTTATTCTGTTATTTTTGACATTTTTGCAATGGTTCTGCAATTTTTCTCTGCTATTTTCCCTTGCTCTAAGTAATGCTAAAACTAATTTGCTTAGTTCTGCAACAAAAAAGATACCTGGAAGCATAGGAGTGCGTGAGGACAACTTCTTCATCTTCTTATTAATACCCACCCAAACTCTCCCTGAAGGAACCTCTCCAAAAAATACAAGTCATCCCCTTATATAGAGCTCCTCTTCAGAAAGCTCAGCCACTCGCATGCACCAATGGGCTGAGTTCTTCTCTTACTCAGAATCCCTTGGGTCCCTTGGCAACCTATTGCTAAGGCCAGCCTGCTGTTCAGACTAACCACACCCCCCAGGCTCTGTCTATAAATTAAATTAATAAATAGATGCCTGTTTTTAAAAAAATAGACTATAATCATGATAGAGTACTCATGGCATGACTTCTTGAAGGACTGAGGTCTGTTTAAAACAGAGCAGCTAAAATAGAAGCTTTGGATTCTGTAGGAATATGTTATTATACCCATCATCCCCTCCAGTGTGTCCACTGGCACTAGGCTAGAGAATACTGATGTAGACATTTCATCCCTGCAGTGAATTTTGGAGGGAACAATTCAAATAAAAGGTAGCTTGTATCCAGAATAGTAAAATAAATGCTTCCATGAACTGAATACTAACTAGAAAAACTCCCTTCTGTGATTCAAAATGTTCAGTTAAAATGACTGTTCCATTTAGTTGAACATATTATCCTTATTAGCTTTTATTTTGTCTTCCAAGATACCTTGAAATTGGACATCTTCTTAATATGTGTTTTGTATTTTGTCAATCTTTTATTTTAAAATATTAATAATAAGGAAAAAAAGACATTGGACATCTTCTTTTCATTCCTGTCATACTGGGGTGTTGGACTTAACCAGGGCTAAACTTTTATTTGATATGGCCTGTGCTATACAGATATTGTATTGTATCCAAACTATTTTCAAAGTTCTTTTTATTTTTTTATTTTTTCATTTATTTTGCCTGGAATTATCAGCTGTACAATGTATATTTTGTTCATTTCTTATGACCGATTTCTTTCTGGTTGCCTGTGTTTTCTATTTCATCCTCTTTATATATTCTGCTCAATTCTATTTGGTAGTATAAATTCTACTATGCTTCCTCATTGGTCACCCCATTGATCTAGAAAATTTTGAACATTCTGAGGTAAATCCCATTTCCAATGCTTGTATTTTTGTTTTCATAGCAGCCTGTTTTAAGGTCCATGATTCCATGCTGTGCAGTAGGCCAGTGAAAATTGGTGGGTACAATATCAGTGTGGTGGTAAATCTGCTGTGGGTTTTAGTCTGAAATTTAATGGGGCTAGTCATTGCCCTGATCTCTATCCCCTGATATTATATATGAAATAAACAGTTACCTTTGGGGTGGGAGGAATTAATGGTACATCACCAGAGATACGCAGCTTGCAAATAGCATTTCCTTTCCTGTTCGTGCATGAAATAGTATTTTTTAAAAAATCTTTAGAAAAAGTGGCTATTGCAACAATAAAGTTTTTTTTTTTTAATGGCAATCAGTATTGCGTGAAATTGAAGGCACATTCACCCACATGGTTACTTTGATGTTGTGTGTCCAAATGATTTCTGACATATGGCAAACCTGAAGTGAACCTATCATAGGATTTTCTTGGTAGAATTTCTTCAGAGGAGGTTTGCCCTTGCCTTTTTCTGAGGCTAAGAGAGGCCCACTTGCCCAAGGTTACCCAGTAGTTTTCCTTGTTTCTAGGTATAATAAAATCAGTAGCATGGAGATATCATCTGACATTTGGAGATAAATATAAATACCTCAGTTAGTTTAGACTTCATTTGTTAAACTTTGGTGTGTTTTTTTTAGAACTGTTTGCTCTTTCTTTTATTCCTTCTTTGTGCAAAATATCTTTGTGAAATTAAACATCAGGAGAGAAAATTTCAAGCCGTCAATATAAAACATAACAATTTGATGCTATTAGATTTGCTAGGGTTGAATTCATTGTACATCTACTATTCAGCAAAAAAGTCTGGCAAAAAAATGCTGGGGATTAAAGTTTTGATTATTAGCTTAACTAATGAGTACCTGCAATGTTAAATATTGCCACCTAGTGCTGCAGTAAAGAAAGTTGGCAAGCGGAAATCCTTAGTTAAACAAAATATTACTCAGTAGTTACAGCTAGTTTTATGGCATGTGTTTGCCATGTCAGAGTCAACAAGTCAGTACATTGATGATGGTAGATAACAACAAAGGCCATTTCCGCACTACACTGTTATAGTGCTATTATTCCACTTTCAACATCCTGTGGAATTCTGGGGTTTGTAGTGTACTGAAGCCAAAGAGCTCTCTGGCTGAGGATTCTAAATGCTGCCCCCCCTAAACTGCAAACCCTAGGATTCTATAGGATGTTGAAAGTGGAATAATAGTACTATAACAGTGTAGTGTGGAAATGGCCAAAGATCAGTGGGACAGAGTTGAAGTGACCTTACGCAGTTTGGTACAAAAGCACCTTTCCCTCTGCAGAATCAGAGTCTCGAAAAAGCAAACAGTTGTGTGAGTTTGCGGCACATAACTGTGAACCTCGGTGCCAGTTTGCTAGTACTCATCGTGCAATCAGGATGGCTCCCCCAGGCCTCCAAATGACTTTGTAACTTATTTCTGCTTTTCTTTGATATGGTGCATATAATCCTAAAATAACAATAACCTATGCCTATAGCCTATGCTTCTATCCTTGGTAGATAAGGGGAGCAGTGATTCTTCCTAATAGCCTTATTGTCCACAGGGCAAGAGGATATGTTTATCAGTGGCATCTGGTCAAGATAGCTGTATATTAGCTCCAGTATCAGAGGCAGCATCTCTCCGAACATCAGCTGCCAGGGAACATAAATATGAATTTCCTGTTGTGTTTCTTTGGGCTTCTCATAGGCATCTGGTTTGCGGCAGTGGGAACAGAATGCTGGACTAGAGAAGCATTTGCTCTGATCCAGAATGAATCTTAAGATTTTATGGCTCTAGTATGGTTACTGTTGGGTGTAATAAATATTACAACAAATATTTTGCTTGTGTATTTCAAGCTGAAATTCACCAGTGATCCATAGCAGTCATACTCTCCTCCAGTGGAGAGAGAGGTTGTGTTGTGCCTCCCTCAGATGGAGTGGCAGACACAGCTAAAGCTACAGGTATGCATGTCTGGGGAGTGGCTCAGCACAGAGTTGCCCCAGGTGTGGCTGCTTGAGAATTGGTCTCTGCAGAAAATATGGGCTGATGCAGAAGGTGATTGCTGGGAACAACCATCACACAGAGCTCATGAAAGACATCCCTCTCAGCTCAGGTACCTCAGCCCTGGTCCTTCTGATTACTCATCTGCTCATCCTTCCACCCATTTGTTGTCCGTAGGTTTGGACAAATTTGATAGACTTTGTGACCCTTGGACTGTTTGTCTTACACTAATGGCATTCCCCACAGAATACACAGGTACACTCACTAAGTTGTAGCAGTTCATACCTCCATACTTCCTTTCCCAAAAGCAGCTGTTCCTTGGTGAGCAAGCCATTAGATTTTCCATGTTTGATGGGCATCAGTGACTCATGTCATAGTTACAGAATGCATTTATACCGTAGAGTTACAGAGGTTTCATAGTGATTGAACTGTCATGGCTCCATCCTATGGAATCCTGATATTTGTACGTTGGAGAAGGACTTAGGGCTTTTCTGCACTACATTGTTATAGTGCTATTATTCCATTTTCAACATCCTATGGAATCCAAGAGTTTGCAGTTTAGGGAGGAGCATTTAGGATTCTCAGCCAGAGAGCCCTTTGGCCTATGCTTTTAGTTTAATTAATTTTAGTTTAATTAATTTTTTTCCTGTTTTAAATTATTTTAAATTGGTTAAATTGGTTTTATTTTCCACCACCCTGAGATCCCATGCTATGGGGTAGGATATAACTATTTTAATAAAATTAATAAATAGGCAAACTTCCTAGGCAATTATGAGTGTCATGGATCCCTTCTTAACACCTACCTCATCACAACTTTTCTCTTATATTAAGCTTACATATTTGTCCTGCCATAGATCTTGTGTAATTATTTGAGATTGGGAAGAAAATAATAGCTCTTAAACTCCAGATCTGCTTTAAAACACACACACCCTTTCCTAACTTTTCGTCTGGATCTTGTGTGTGTGTGTGTGTGTGTGTGTGTGTGTGTGTGCCTTCAGGTCACCTGTTGACTTACGGCAGCCCCATGAATTTCATATGGTTTTCTTAGGCTAGGAATACTCAGAGGTGATTTTGCCAGTTTCTTCCTCTGAAATATAGTCTACACCACATGGAATTCATTGGTGGTCTCTTATCCAAGTACTAACCAGGGCTAGCCTTGATTAGCTTCCACAGTCAGACAGGTTCTGATGCATTTAGGGCATTCAGGCCCTCTGGAACTTTTACCAGGAGTTTAATGTGATATTATGACCAGTTGCAGTTGGTGGCTTCCACGCCAGTGAGGTGGTGAATCTTCTCTGAATTTCAGCACAAATATCAAAGAATCTATCCAAACCACTGAAGTTCTTTGGGAGCTAGGGTTCAGCACCTTGGATGGCATCTTTAAGGTTCCAGGGTGGATTCACTGCCCTGTTAATATGGAAGCCATTAGCTATCACTGATTATCAATAATCAGCTGGAGAAGTATGGCTCCAGAAGGGATAAAGATTGCAAATGGACCATTGTGAAAGAGCAGCAGTGAAGGATACTGCTAGTGATAGCTGTGAAGGATAGACCAGATTCTTAGATTTTACTATAGTGGCTCCTCATTTTAAGGGCATTTTGGCACTAACAGTGTATCGATACAGTAGAAATTCTTGAAATTGTTATACATGTGTTAAAAATTCTAAATAATTTATTGTGAACAGGGCATTGTGGTCATGGAATATCCTGCTAGCTGAAAGTGGTTTTTAGAGTCACATTAAGGAATGAGAGCCACTTACGGGAATTAAATTGATTTCTTAGTATTCTACAGATTCCTGAAAGCATAGATCTATACTTTCTCTTAAATTACCATGGGCTTAATCTTTTTCATATCTCTCAAAGCTAAAAAGGTATGTTTACCTGCTCCTATATTTGAAAGAGTAGGATTTAAACTTGACAGGATCAATGACCCTGGACAATTAATTCTTCCGTGGCTATTGATTATATAACTAAGGCAGTGGATATCAAAATAATGGAGCTGGCTCCCCACTAAGAGAAACACATGACAGTTAAGAGTAGTGGGGTGAAAGAACTAGCAGATTCCAGGAACTGAAAGGCTTCTGCAGCAGGCGGAGCCAAACTGGTTTTTTCCTTTCAATAGAGAAAAGATTAACATTAACAAAACTCTCTACTAATCATGGATGCTGTAGAAGGGCAGGGGATATTCTTGAAATTCTGGCTAAGTCAGTGCCTTCCTTATCTGCTGATCTCACATTAGAGGTTGAGATGCCGTTTTCTACTCCCCTTCCAATGTCAGATGTGGGTTAATGATACAGTCCACATGTTATATCTATATTGTTCACACCATGGGGGGAGGGGGACCTGCTAGCCAATGGATTGGATGCAGCATGTGGAATCTTTGATTTTGTCCTGTACTCTGTCCTACTCCATCCTGTTGCCCCAGTAATGAATGATCACTGCATTTATTTTTCTACCAAAGAAACAGTGGTCAGTGGTCTAGGGAACTTGGATTTTGGAGGAAGTTCAGAAGGAGATCCAAGCTCAAAAACACTGAATGGAGCATCAATGTCTTATTGTTCATTGCTTGTGGAAATATTTTCATTTTATGCTTTCTTGTTCATTTCTATTTGCCTTTTTCTTTCCTTCTACCTAGTAAGAATAGCAAAATGTAAACTTCAGTTCTTGCCTGAAATTGAATACCACTCTTAGTTTTCAACAGGTTTTCAGAGTAACAAAGGTAGCTATTTACCTCATGCCAAACACTCCTTTAATGGCCAGTCTCTCAAGGTAGTTCTCTGAACACTTCATGCCAACAAGTTTTTTTTTACCAGTCCAAGCATTTGGAAGCAAATCATAAAGGGAGTCATCTTACTGTAGCTGTAAGTTCTAGTTTCGTTTGACCTCTTTATGAGGTTTCTTTCTCTTTTCCTCCAGATTGATAGATGTGGCCAGTCTTCTTGTAGCAAAAACAGTCTTGTAATAAACAAAAATAAATAAAATCTTGTGACACCTTAAAAACTCAGGCTGAAATCTTGTTGCTGCCCTTTGCCAGCATAACTACATCAGCATAGGCAGCAGGAGAAAAGAAGGCAGTGGCAGTGGCCATTGAATGAAGGAGGCGAAGCAATCTCCATTGTTGGGAAAATAAAGCTGTTGGTTTGGACCAAACTGTTTCTCCATTCCCCATCACGTGGAGCGTATTGAGGTGTTCCCCAAGGGACCCCAGAAATCAGGGTAACAGATGCCGGCCTTTTGGATGGGTCCTTGGGACCAGGTTGTTCTGGGAAGGCTGCCTTGGAAAATTACCTACTTTGAGGCGCAGGTGATTTTCAAAGGCAGCTTTCTGAAGACCAACCTAGAAAGTCCACTCAGAAGCCAGGCATTGGAGAGGTCGCCTGCTTCAAGTGAGCAGTGTTCTTCTCCCATTAATGACAGAGGCAGCTTTGCCTGCAGTTCTCTCGCAGCTGCTGTGTTAGTGAAAAGACTGTTGTCATAGCTTAGCCTAACAAATTTATTGTGGACTAATTGTTTATGGACAAGAGTCCACTTCACCAGATACATGACATACCCTAATTTGTTGTTGTGTGCCTTCAAGTCATTTCTGACTTACAGCAACCTCAAGTTGAATTTATCACAAGTTTTTTTGAGGGGCAAGATTTGATCAGAGAGGGTTTAGAATTGCCTTCTGCTGAGACTGAAAGAGAGTGATTGACCCATAGTCACCCAGTGGGTTTCCATAACCAAGTGGGGATTCAAAGTCAGGTCTTTAGAAGTCTCACTCCAACATTCTAACCACTACACCACACTGGCTCTCTCTACAACACACTGGTTCATCCCAGTGATATGACTACCTAAGAGTGAGTTTGTATTATAGAATGAAAAATAATACTGCTTTTATCCTCATGTTTGTCTTCCGTTTGTAGCTTATATGTACTCGTTGGGAACTGGTGCTATTCTATGAACAGAGTCTGACATTTGACTGCAGTGCCCTGAGAAGAGAAAATGCAGTGGATTTCCAATGTGATAGGCTTCCAATTGCATATTTTTCATGCAGTGTAAACGGAACTTACAGTGTTTTGATTCTGTTGCTAAATTTCTCACTTCATACTTTGCTGTGTTTTATCTGTTATCTCCCATGTCTCTTAATTCTATAAGGGACTGAATGTGGGTTTTTTTTTTATCTTGCTTTGAGCTGTTTTGCATGTCTGTCTGCTAAGTCAGGAATGTGAGCTTTTTAAAAAAAAAAATCAGTAAGCAAATAGCAGGGGTGTCCCACCATAAAATAAGATGAAGAAGACAAAAGCAAGGGATATGTGTGAGATTAATGTAAACCTGGTTTGCTGATTTTCCAACAGGTTTTGAAAGATAATTCTGGCTAAAAGAAAAACTGCTGTTTAAACTAACTCAACCGTATTTTTTTGCGTGCTACCTAAGCCATGGTTTAACAAGCTGTGTATAGCCAGCAAGAAGCCACCATGCAGTGTGAACTGGCACACTTCTCCTTTTTCTCCCCTCCCCTCTTTGTGCATGGCTAAAAGACGTTATTAACTTTTCTAGCCCAGGAATCATAATTTGTGCCTAACTCTGGTTAGCGAGACAAGACTGCTTCAGAAATTATGGCCATTTCCGCACTACACTGTTATAGTGCTGATATTCTACTTTCAACAGCCTGTGGAATCCTGGGGTTTGTAGTTTAGGGAGGGGCTTTTAGAATTCTCAGCCAGAGAGCTCTTTGGCCTCAGTAACTGCAAACCCCAGAATTCCACAGGATGTTGGAAGTGACACTATAATAGCACTATAACAGTGTAGTGTGAAAATGGCCTATGACTTAGCTTGAATTTAACTTGTTTGTTGTAATTCATGGTCCCTGATCTGGGTAACATGACAAGTTAACATTCAGGGGACCTGATGTTGGTGGGGAGCTCCCAAACTCCTCATACTTTACTGGAAGGAGACCAGCAGCAAGGCAGAGGAGCATCTGGACATGAGGCTTGCAGTGGCTATTTCCTACTCATTTGTGACTTGCTCAACCGTAGTGTAGTGTGACATCCAAACAACCAATTATTATGAAAACCTCATTGTGAATACATTTGGCTCTCTATCAGCCACCATAGAACAGATAAATTTTTCCAGCACTTTTGTAATTACAAAAAAGAGTAGAGACATAGAATTCTCTTCAACATTGCCAATTATAAACTTACTATCAACAAGCCTGGCTAAGAATGATTTAAATTAACCAAGCCAAGTTTGAAGAAAGAAAGCTTTTTAAAAAACATATATAAATACCAGATAAGAATAGAATGCTGCAACTGTTTTAATAACTGTTGGACAAGTTTATCTAAACTGGAGTGGGATGAGGAATACAATATTTCTTTAACAATTTTTATTGTTGAAAGAGTTCTTTCCTTGAAAAAGAGGATTATATGAGTGGTTTCAGAACCTATGTGGAATAGAGTTTTGCATGTTGGACTAGGATTCTTTGTCTTGTGGCATCTTAAAAAAGTCCAAGCAGTCTTAAGGCGTTTTACAAGGAAAAACACTTATCCATTTACAAGAAAACACTTATCCAAGGGAAGGCAGTTTATATTCAAAGCCAACCAAGTTCATTGAGCAGCTGAGGAAGAGTTTCCCACCAAGATCTCTCTTTCTCCCCTTTTTCCCTGGTAGTAAAAAAAAAACAATGTTAATGAATTAAATAATGGAAGACATTGTTGCCCTTTCATGGTACCCAAAATCTATTGCATGAAGATGGCTGCCTTATTCTACCTAATGATAAGACCGCCTAACAGTATTACTGTTGCATATGCTTTCATGGGTAGGAGCCCACTTTGTCATTTGTATAACATGTGTTATTTCTCAAGTCTCTCTTATATAACATTGTAAGTTATTGGAATTCTGAAAAAAATAGAAAGTTGAATGTTTTAAGGACTGAGATATGAGGAATACTCAGTGATAGTGATTTCCAGCAAAAAGCAGAACTGGAAAATATTTCAGTGCTCTGAATGGTGCTATCTGGTTTAGTCTGTTTGGTTTAAATGTTATATTCAAACACATTCAAAGTTTTATGTAGAAATTATTTTATCAGAATATTTGTAATAATTTAACAATTTCTGAATAGCGAAATAGAGTAAAACAGAAAAAAAAATCATACAACGATATAAAATAAGCAAACCGCTTTGCGGATGGAAGAAATTCTCACATGCTATGCTCCCCCCATCCTCATAGCTGCTGGAAGAAAAATATCTTTATTAACATGGGACAGTATGGCAGTGTATCTCTCCTGCATTCTCAGGCTTTGCATCTTTAATGGTTCTGCTAAATCATGCCTCTCTAGTAATGCTCACTGCCTCTTATTACATTGCACACATCACATTACAAAATTCTGTAAAAACAGAACTGGAATGAAGATGCATGTTTCAAATTTGTGTGCAAAAAATAAAGATGAGCGCATAACTGTGTTGCATCGAATTCTGAATGCAGAGCTTAGATTTTATTGAAGTAGAGCTTTTTTCTTTCATCCACTTTAAAATGGGGGTGGGAATCATGTGGCCCTTCAGGTGTCATTGAACTTCAGCTTCGAGCATTCCTCAGCATAGTGAATGCTGGCTAGGGCTGTTGAAACTTGGAGTCCAACAATATCAGGAGGACCACGTGATTCATACCTGGCTTTAAGAGCTCTTGTCTAATCTGCAGGATACCATCCTCAAAGCCATCTTTGTATCCTAAGTATGTTAATGTTAATTCCTTCCCCTGTGCTCCCCTGCCATGGATTTTGTTTTCAGAAGTGTCAAATATGCACACAATTATGAAAACATAGCATAAATTAATACCTGTATAAATGGACTTAAAATGTGACCTTGAGGAGGCTTAATAGGAAGGAAATGATTAAAATAAGTGGGGTTTTCTCCTAAGTCAATATGCTTAGGAGTTGGTTACAAGTATAATTTTTTGGGTACAATTTTTGTGTTATTCCTGCAGACATATTATTTATTTTTTACATTTATATACTGCTTTTCCTTTGGTGAGCTCAAGGTGCTATACATGGCTCCTCCCCATTTTATCTTCACAGTAACACAATATTGTGAAAAGGTCCAGGACACAGAGAGATTGACTGGACCATGGTAATCAAGTAAGTGTAATAGCTTAGTGTGGATTTGGAACTAAATATTTCTCATCCTAGTAAAATACTATAAACCCTGAGGTGGACATGTGTGTGCAGCAGGGACCAATTTTGGCCCCTGGGGTGGGATGCCCCAGTCTACCCCAGTGCGCTAGAAGTAATATCATATCACTTCCTGTTCCCGTTACTAGCTGGAAAAATGGTTTGGGGTATTTGGGCAGCGAGGGGCAAGCCACCACATCTTTTGCACAATTTTTATGACTTTTCAGGTACAAACTGTCCTGAAAAATCACACTGAATTTCAGGTTGGGAGGCTTTAGGAGTCACAAAATTGGAGTCTGGAGCTGCTTGCAGCCTGCAGACTTCACTTTTTATACTTGCGCTCCTCTCATAATACCACAGTGGGTATCAGGGGTTTTCTTTGCCCCAGTATTAGATGGAGAGATGTATCCAGCTACTTTAGCTTTTACTATTTATTTGGATTCCACACTGCACATGGAAATTTCATCTTGAAGGAATGGAGACTTCATGTTGGAGCACAGCACTTTAAATGCCTTGCCTTAGGTACGGTAACCCATTTCAGATAAGTTGGCCTGGCTCAGATGTAACAGTAATCCATGGCTTTCCTTCCTTCACATTTTGCTCCAGAAATTTTGCGAAGGTTTTCCATCAGCTCAGCACTAACTAGTAATAACGCTTGTTTGTATCTTTGGTAAAGCTTTTGTGGTTGTCAATAATTAATAATCTAGCCATTTGGACAAAATGTCTTATGGATGGTGATACTCTGTTGGATTTCCCCTATGAGAGACATGAGAACTGTGTGACCCTCCAGATGTTGTTGAAGTGCAGCTGCCAGCATTCCTCACCATGGGTTATATTGGCTAAGACTGCTGAGATTTGCATTCTGGTAACATCTGGAAAACCACACAAGTCCCACACCAACCATATGTCCTTCTTTGATTTAGGGCTTTTGCCTACTCAGTAGCAGCTCCACTACTTGGATGATAGCAGTTGGTCCTTTTGCTTGGTTAGAATGTAATTGTCTCAGAAAATGAGTATTAATTAATGTTAAAATTGGCCTTGCAACATCTGTTACATACTAGGTGGTTTCCAAGTTCTTTAGAAGAAAATGAGGAAGATGACTTTGACTGGAAAATGCTCTATTTCTCTTGGGAGTAGGGAAGGGAAGACAGTGGAAGTGTGCTAAGTGTTCTCAGCCTGTTGACAAAAGGCTTTCCTGTGAGCTTTGCTCTGTTTCCAAATCCTCAAATTTCTTTCACCTTTGTGACTGGCTTGGTTCATCAGATAGGAAAAAAGGGAGTTCCAAACTGCCATATGGTCAGGGGTTATCGTGTTGAAATAAGCCAGGCACAAGGTTTGAGGGCTCGTTCTTTTCTCTCCAGCTGTCTTTCTGTTTGGTTTGTCCTCAGACCGAAAGACAGTCCCTTATCAGTGCTATAATTAGCTCTTATCGACTCTCTGTCAGATATAAATCCTATGAGGGATTCATTTATCTCAGCCCACAGGAAGCTGTATGGGGATGGGTTAGACAAAAAAAAAGTACTGGGTATAATATTAAGCTTCGTTGAACTTTGAGAATTAAAAGAGCCTCTTTATGATGGCTATGGAGTTTGTCAAAGTGATTAGCTGTGATCTAAATCTGTTTCTGTAGCCCTGAGATGCCAAAATAAAGGAATGAGAGTTCCTTCCGGAATTATATCCTTGAATTCTGGTATAGCATAGACTGTTGCAAGGTTAGATTGAGATAGAGGACAATGGTATATGGCAGTGGCATTGATTATGATTTCTGGCTTGTAATAATAGTAAGTGAACAAGGCAGATTACCACACTGCTTTTGTCGGTGTCTTCTAGTTTGCTCTATTAAATTTAAGTTATGAAATATTATCTTGACTATGTTCATTCTGTGTCTTACTCTTTCTCAAAAGAATTCGCAACATCATCCATGGTCTTCTTGGTTTATCAGTGTAGCATTCTAGTGATGTAACCCTTCAGAAGAACCTAGTCATTAGGTGCCTTCTCCTAAGAATTTTATCAGGATGCTTAGGAGAAATTCTTTTGTGCAAGAGTATTTTTAAATGTTAGTAATTGCTTTTTTAACCCCTCTCCTTTTGGCTTTTACTTATTATTAACTAATAAGATTTTAACAGTATGTTGTTGATTTTAAATGAGTTCTGGAAGAAATCTTAAGAAGGCTGACTGTTTCTAAAGGTATAAAAGTGTCTCTAAATAAAAATAATTAACTTGTGGAGTAGGAGGAGAGAGTAGTCCAGTTCAAAAAATAATATCTTAATGAGCAATAGGAAACAAAAAGGAGAAGACTTGCTCAGATCATTTAAGCTAAGATATCTTATGAAAATAAGGTACACTAACTCTGAACACAGGGAACGACTGGGCTAAGATGGATTACATAAAAAAATGTGCCTGACTGAAGCCATTTCCACACTAGACTGTTATAGCGCTCTTATTCCACTTTCAACATCCTATGGAATCCTGGGGTTTGCAGTTTCGGGAGGGGCCGGCCAGCCCCTCCCGAAACTGCAAACCCTAGGATTCCATAGGATGTTGAAAGTGGAATAAGAGCGCTATAATAGTCTAGTGCGGAAATGGCCTGAGTGATTTATAGAACAAAATGGGGGCCTGAGCCTGATTTTTCTTGATCTAAGGCCACGCTGGGCAGAAATAAAATTGCCTGTGGAAGTGCTCTATACAATATAGTCATCCCTCCACATTCTCTAGGGCTAGGGGCTCAGGACCCCTGTGAAAGTGAAAAAACAGTGAATAGCTCTAGACCTTCCCAAATCATATTTAACACACAAAAAAGTATGATCAGCATATTCAACCCACCGTGGATTCCTTTGAGGCATCAGGATTCCTTCACGAGGCAGAAGTGGGTGGCTGGTGGGGCTTACTGCCACCTCCACTGCTGTCCCACACCATTTTTATAGGGACTTACAAGCCCCGTTCACAGTTTCTCAGTCTCATGAGACTTGCAGGCCCTATTAAAAATGGCATGGGGAGGCTGCAGAGGTGAGAGCAAATAATCCATGAATAATCAAATCTGTAAAAGTGAAACCCGCAAATGTAGAGGGCTCATTGTAGTAGTGACTGCACCTTAGAAATGTCAGTGTAGCTAGAGAAGATATAGAAAACAGTGACCAAAATGATCACACAGCTAAAGAATTCCCCTCTGAGGAAATATTACAACCTTTAGGGCTTTTAACTGGGAGACGGGAGTCAAGTAAATGATAAGTGACAGAGATTTATTATGGCCCTTTCCACACCTTACTTTTGTCCAGTGCCAGGGCATGGGGATCACACGAGCAGCCTCTTGCAAGAGGCTCTCGCGTCTCCGCTGCTTTGGCTCTGCAGCAGCTGCCGGCTGGCCGGCTGGCCAGCGACATAAGGACTCTGCCTCTTCCTTCTGCAATACAGCCAGGTATTTTCCCAGGCTGCGCTGGGGGAGGAAGCGCAAGGGCCACAGCTCCCGATCTCCGCACGCAAGATAAGTGCATGTGGGGCCCCAGAGCAATGCACGGCTGTGCACCATTTTCAGCTACAAGCTGAAAATGAAACAGTGCGCGACCGACACCTGCCAGCCCCGGCAGCGTCGCGCGATTGCGAAGATGTCGTCTGAAACACTCCTTGCAATTGCGCGATGCTCCAGAGGCCCTTTCGCATGGCAAATGCCTTGCAAAAAGAGCCAAAATCACGCATTGTGAGGAGAAAATAGACATGGAATTTCTTTCTCGTTATTCTAGAGCTGAGAATTATTCAGTGAAGCTGAATGGTGAAAGATTAGGAATGGACAGAAGGAACAGTACTCCTTCATATAATCCATATAGTCAAAGTATGATAATCCTACTGTATTGTTCTAATTGTCTGTGGCACCTTTGTGTGCGTAGTTAGAGGTGGGGGCTGAATGTGGATGAGTGTGAGTTGTGAGGAAAGTGATTGCCTCATCATGGCTTGATAGGGGGCTGTCCATAGCTGGTACGAAGACCCCAAGGGGATACACTCCTTGGTTGGGGTACAGGGAAGGTTTTCCTCTGACCACTCCAGCCTAGAACTGCTCCCACATGGAAATCTGTTTTGAAAGGTGTGCAAACATTCTCAAGTACTATCAAATTGTGAAAGATGAGAAAAAACACTTTTTGAAAACTTCCACTCTGAGCTTTATTTTGAAATAATGTAGTCGGCTGAATGAATGATAACAGAAATTCATTCTCATGACAAATTAGAGCACAAATTAAGTTTAATGTGATAAAGTATAGAAGTCTGGGACTAAAAACTGTAGGTCAGCAACGTTTGCTCTTAAGAAAATAAGTTCATCTTCTAATTCTGTAGCTTTATCTTTACTGTCAGCCAAATTGGCAATTTGCTTTGGTTTCCCAGAAATGTGTGCTACTTCTGGCATGGACTTGTAATTAGGGGGAATTTTTGAAAGCTTTTTATATTGGTAATGATAACAAGATACGTAGTATGATACATGTATCTCTTGAAGCCTTCCTTTTTCTGCTAAAATAATGATTATAATATATGCACACATACATGCAAGTATTTGTGTTATATTATGTGTATGTTTTCCCTCTTAACTCCTTCCTTAATAGCAGGGATTTTTCTGAAAGAATCCAGTGTAATCTCTTATCTTAGTTTAGCTAATTAGCACTTACATAACCTTTAGCTAATTAGTACTTGTATAGCCCTTATCTTAATTGCAGTTAGCCCTTTATGTTAAGATCTTCAGTGTGGGAGAGAGCCTTCTCTCTGGCTGTTCCCAAGTGGTGGAACTCCCCAACATGGGAGATCTAGTTGGCCTTGTCTTTCCACCAAGAGCCAAATTTTTTTTTTAAATTTAGCATTTGGTATAGCATTTTATTTAGCATTTGGTTTTTATGCTGTTAAAGCAAATGGAGCTAATAATGGGGGATGCTGTGTTCCTATTTTATTATGTTTTAAATGTGTTTTTAAATTGCTTTTAACTTGTATTTTCAACTTGTGTTTTTAAAGCACAGCTGTAACTCAGTTGTGTTTTAACTTTTGTATTAATAGCTTTTTAGTCTACAGAACTATTTTTTTAAATGACTGTAAGCCACCTTAAATCCTGTGTGGGGAGGGGAACATAAATACAATACAATACAATACAATACAATGCAATACGGTACGGTGCAATAGAAGTCAGTTCAGATCTTTTCAGGAATGTGAAGAAAGGTAATACTTCCTGGTTTAGCTTTTCAGTCATCTCCTATTTTTTTTAAATGCAATATGACGTTTAGAAACAATTGCTCTGAAGCTGTTACATGGATAGTTGGGAAGTAAATCAGTGATGATATGAGACACAAGCATTAGATCACCAACAACCTGTGCTGCGTCTTTCATAACATCCACAATCTGCTGCCTGAGGTGGCTATCTCATGCTACCTGATGGTAAGAATAGTCCTGCCTGTCACAAACAGCATTATTCAAAAATCAAATGAGAAGACACTGAACAGCCTTTTTCCCCCAGCATTTCTCCAGGAAAATGGTGTATATGTGTTTGTGTGACAGAGAGACAGAAAGAGAATATGTAGGAGCAAGTGAAACAATTAAAAATGTAGGTTTTTCCCTGGCCACTATAAATGTCTATCATTGATAATGAGGTGTTCAGGACATAGCTGCCAAATTACAAATATGGTCATGATTAAAATTCCACTTAATTGTCAAAACTTAATCAGCATGGCCAAGTGTTTCTATTAATGTGCATGTTCATGTACAGTCTTCTTCTGAAAAATAAAAGAAAGCAGTGGAAATGCAGTAAAGGATCATGACTTTTTATTACTTTTGAAACAATCAACCATTATTCCTGGCGGAGAATCTTCGTTATTGTCTGGTTTGTGATATTTGCAAAATCAGCTACAGTGGCACCTCAGCCTTTGTTTGCTTAAGATACAAAGTCAAGATATTTAGTCAGAATAATCCAGTGGCTACATTACTGTGTTATTGTGTGCCTTCAGATCATTTCTGACTTACAGCAACCGTAAGGTGAACCTATCAGAGGGTTTTCAGTGGGCTGAGAGTGTGTGACACACCCAAGGTCCCATTGGGTTTCCTTTTGTTACCGCAGTTTCTAGCCCGAGCTTGTGGTATATATTAGATATCATTTGATATCAATAATTTGGCCTTCTCTATCATTCCTCTCCACATGCTTGCGAGGCCCCCAGACAAGCACGCGCACAGGCGCGGCCGAAAATAGCCAAACCATTCAAATCCCAGTCCAGGCAGGCCAGTAATTGCCGAATGCAGGTTTAGGAGACCTCAAGGCAAGTACCTTTTTAAGATCACATTATATATGCACGCTGTTTACAAAAGATCCCCTGCCCCGAGCAGGCAGCTTGATGAGCGGACTATACAACTCTCAAGCACTCCGCGTTTGCATACTGTCTACTCCATTGGCAATGCTGTCATAATTCAATCATCTAAAGTACTGACCTTTCGGAGGCTTTGTCTCCAGCCCAAAACTCATTGTTATCCCCAAGAACGGACTAGCCTGCGGCCACACTTTCCCCTATAAGAACCCCTGACTTTGAGCGTCTCGTTGGGTCACTCTTGGCTTCCATCCCGCCTTGTTGTCACTTCGTCCAGTGAGCCTTCCCCTCAGCTCCTTGTCCTGAGAATCCTCACTTCCACGGACTTCGTCTTCAGACTACTCAGGCTTCAGGACAAGTGTGGTATTTCCCATACTAAACCTCCTCTTAAAATCCCTCTATCCAACTCCTACCTTTATTTCTACAGTTCTTCGTGTGAGTGTGCTGCATACACGTGTTTGACTGTATATCAATAAAACAACAATTATTATTTACCTCTGTTTGCTCCTTGACTCAGCCTGACCCTGTAGACATTGGGTTCAGGATCTCTCTACGTTGCCCTGCCTCTTGCATTGCTAACTAGTGGTCTCAGCTAATTCCCATTCCCCATTATTTTGAGCACATTGAGGTGTCCCTCCTGGGACCCCCAGAAATCAGGGTAACACTTTGCCAAACTGGGGATCAAACCTTGGTCTCCAGGCTTGTATTCCAGTGTTCAAACCTCAACACAATGTTGGCTGTCAGTGGCTGTATGCTTGTGCACGATTGCAAAATGCAACAGACCTGTATGTCTGTGCACAATAGTGTCATAGAATCCTTCCAAAATCAGCAGTTTTGTCTGTACAGGAAACTTCTGCTTTTTGACACTCCGTTATCTGATGGCTCACTCTTTTGATACTTCCAAATTAAGGACAAGTTCCATCAATTCAATGGGGGTTCCTTTCTTTAATCAGTTTCTTCTTGCCTATAGAGGCTTTCTTGGAACCACTTGCACACATGTGCGACTTGCAAAATGAGCTAAGAGGGTAAAAAAAGGCACCAAGCCAGCTGAGAGACTTTGCAAGCAGCGCAGGTATGGTCATTCCCAAGTGAGCCTCTGTTAAGTCGTTCATGCTCGCTACAGTAGAGTACATGGGTTCTGCTTTTCAAGCAGTGCTCCAGTCCCTAGCCTGTCAGATAAGTGGGAGAAGACTGTATGTATTGTCATTCTGTTGGACGTTGCAGGGTGTCAGGATTGTCTTTTGTAATTCCACCTTTAACAATTTGCCTAATTGAATCTTTTTTTCCCTTTCTCGTCTCATTCTTGTGCAGTTCTATTGGTCATTGCTCTTCTTTTTGTTGCTGCTGTTTGACCATGCTAGTTCCAAATGTACAGGCTTTTATTATCTTATTGTAGAATTATGAAGTTGGAAGAGATCATCCAGTCCAACCCCCTGCCATGCAGGAGTACACAATCAAAGCACCCCCGAACAGAGGGTGGATGGCCTATATTTTCAAAGAAAAGCATGCAGTAAATGAAGTGCCATAGCTCAGTGGCGGAACAAATACCTTGCTTGCACAAGTTCAGTCCTTGGCATCTCTAGGTAGAGCTAGGAAAAATACCAGTCTGAAACCTTGGAGAGTGGCTGTCAGTCAGTATAGTCCAGAGGGGAAAGAAGCCTTGGCCCTTTAGACAGGTGGTTCTTAAACCAGCATAGCCAATAACAAGGGGAGCTGAAGTCTAAAACATATGGAGGATGAAAGGCTGAGAACCTCTGCTGTAGATGATGCTAGATGGAATCTCACATCATTTCTGACCATCAGCTGGGACTAACAGGAATGGTAGAAAACATCTGTAGGGCATCCTAGATTGGGAAAAACTGCTGTAAGGAATATTGTGTTGGGTGAGCCAATGATAGCTTCCCATATTCCTGTGTTCATCTTATGGAGAAAGGGTTTAGCTGATTGTATTGTATTTATTCCAATAACTGAACCAAAGCATTCACGGCAAACAAAACTTAGTGAATTCCAAGCCTTCTACTAGCCATTTACCTAAGTTCTTCCTCAGTCTTGCCCAGACTCCACCGGGAAAACGTAAAAATAGGTTCGCAATGATGCAGTGAAGCTTTCCAGCAAGCAGAGCTGTTTATGTTGTGTAAGATCTGAGTTCCGCCTTCCCCAAGAACTGAGCTTTTTGAATCCATCCCAAAAAGCAAAGTTTCCAGCACAGTCTTATATAAATATTGTTGTATATAACTCCTTAATTATCTGCCTGTGGAATGTGCTGTTTTTGTAATACAAGACAGATAACAAGGATATGTAATAAATGTAAACCTTACCAGATTTGACGACATCTGGCTTTATGAGAAGGTTTTGTGAAAACTAAGACAAGTGTGTACAAATTTGTTAACTGGGTACTTGGATCTGATCTTCAAAGGCTCATAGTGCTTCCCTCCAAAACTGCTTTAGCTGAGCTTTAAAAGCTAAGCAGTGAACAGTTCTTGGTTTGCTACCACCAACCAGTGCTCCTATTCCATTTAGATTTCTTGTACTGGCCAAGAACCATCCCCTCCCCCCCCCACTACTGAATTCAAGACAGAAGTGGGAGTCCCTCCCTCCCTTCACTGATACCGATATAAAAGGCTCTGTTAGCCTTTGGGAAATGTAGTTTATTCTAAGGGCTACTACAGAGTCATGGGGCCTTGTGGAGAAATTGAATTTTTTGAAGAGCATCCACAGACATTCTTCCTGGCCAACTATTACAGAACAGGAGAAGCATAAGAGGGGCTGAAGGGGAGACCTCTCTTTCTCTGTGAAGCTTCTTTTTCCTGGCCAGGATTTGGAATCAAGAAGAAGGCAACCGGACGTGGAGCTTGGTGAGTGGCTGAAAGGGAGCTTCAGGTTCTGTGTACTGGTGAGCAGTAACAGCTGGTGGCTTCCATGTCAATAGAGTCGTGAATCTACTCTAGGCTTTAGTCTCAACTTTAAAGGAGCTATCCAAGATAGTGGACACTGTTTCTAAATAGCAGGTGAATTCAGCCTGTTGAACAAATAAGCTGGGGTCCTTTCTGATTTTGAATTTGTCTCGGAAACAAACACCTGACCGATCTTTTATATCAGTCGTTTTCTCTGTATTTTTTGTGGTGTCTCTGTGTGGCATTCACTCCCCTCTACCATTTTTGCATTAATTGCATTGCCAGCATTTTGAATGGCACATCAGTCAGAACAGAGAGGGGAAACTGCCTTGGATTTCATTAGTTCCTTGTTATTCTGGTCTGTTCTAGTACAGGACAAGTCATGATAAATGTTGTGGTTCTCAGTGTTGTACTGAATGGTAATAGAAAAAATGTCTGCTCACTGGGGTTGGTGTATTTTATTGTATTTTAAGCTACTTTCTTCCTAGTTCTAAATGATCAGTAGAGGATGTAGACTGAGTTCGGTCATAGTATACATGCATGGAACCATAACAGGCACAAGAGCTCACAATATCAGAATATCAGATTTTGTGGTACATTTTTTCATCCATTAAAATTAAAAGTTAAAAATCCTATGTTGTTTGCAAGTGACGAAGTTACATTTTCACCTTCCTTTATGGAGGATCTAAGACCAATATGTGTTTGTTTTATCTCCATCCTGTGTTTGTAACAACATTGTGAGGTAGGTGGGCTAGAGAGTGGTCACCCAGTAAGCCTCAGAGTAGAGAAGAGAGAGTCTCAACACTAATTTTCTGATAGTAATAACAATTGGCTCTTCCTGGAAGAAGTCTAAGGGCCTTTCCGCACTATACTGTTAGAGCTCTTTGGCCTCAGTAAACTGCAAACCCTAGAATTCCACAGGATGTTGAAAGTGGAATAATAGCACTATAACAGTATAGTGCAGAAAGACCCTATGAGTCTGATTGTTTTCCTGATTATTTTGGCTTCTAGCACCCATCATGCCTGACTGATGGCCATACTTGCTGGAACTGATGAGATTTGTGGGCTCTCAGGAGGTACCCAAATTGCAGAAGGTTGCATTGGGCTGTTAAGCTTTAGCATTGTTTTGGTTAATGGGGTTCTGTTGGGTTTTGTGTCTTTAGAGCATGGATAACAATTGAATGATCTGGGGGAGAATTTTTGGCTTCTCAGACCCTTTGTGGGTCATGCTAGACCTGCAAATGCAATTGCCCCAAAATGTTGAAACCAGAAGAAGTCAGATATTCTGTTTTTCTCATGGAGAGGGCTTCAGGGGCTGTCTGATCTCCAAAACACAAATCCACAGTTCCTGGGTCCAAAAACTGTGGGGTCAGAGGCAGCATTATGGAAGTGCAAAATGGCCTTAGAGGACTACATCTGGCTTGGGCACCACATTTTGCTCACTCTGTTTTAGATATACCACACTTCCTCCTGGCTCGATTGCTCCTGCATCATAGACTTTCTTCTACTTTAAGTGGCATTCCTGTGGTTACATTTCACTAGTCGTGGTTAGCAGATTGTTGTTTGGATGTAAGCTGCAGCTGTTGAGTCCAGGTGTGGGCAGCAGTCTAATAATACTGAGATTTGCAAGGAATAAAAGATGCCAGTTTGAGACTACAAGTGGGTAAGAGCACAGGGTAGGAAAGAAAAGTGTGTGTGATTTTTTTTAGATGTTTGTTGTTGCTGCTGTATGCCTTCAAGTAACTGCCGACTTATGGCAACCCTAAAGTGACCCCCTAAGGCAACCCCCTTTCATGGGGTTTTCTGGGCTGAGAGTATGTGATATTTCCAAAGTCACTCAGTGGGTTTCCATGGCCAAGCTTGGTTGTGGTCTTCAGGGTCGTGGTTCGGTGCTCTAACCACTACACCATGCTGGCTCTCCTTGAGATGCTACTGAGTGCTTAACCATGGTTAAGTGAAGAAATGATATTAGGACTTCACTGAGACTGTAGGACCTGATCCATACATGCAGACAAGAAGTGATATAGTGGACTGTCCAGTTGAGAGAGCAGTCATAGGAATGTTTTCCTATAAAATACCAACCACTGATTCAATCATGAGGGAGAGAAGTCGTAGTCCAATCCATTCCAATCCCTTGCATGTTAGTCTTCTACTTTCAGAGGGGGCCTTAAAAAAAGTATGTGGAAGACTATGGTGAATTAGTTGTGCTGAGTTATAAGAATTCTGTGAGGGTCAAAGGCAGTGTTGTCTTATAACTGATAATCATAATGCCTTACTTGTAATAAAGCCCACAGATGTCACACTGTTGCTGAAAAACAGGTTCAATGGGAGTAAGGTAAACAGGAGCTGAATTATAGGCTCTGTTTGAGCTAAAACAGAGACTCCTTGAATGCTCTTGTTATCAGTGCTAATGTTTTATGTAGGTAATCCCTTAAAAGAATACAGTAATTTTTGTTTCTATTTCTTACAAAACAGGCCATTTGTTCAAACATGCAGTACTGAGTCTTGATACATGTATTTAACAAGTACCCATTCAACTCTGTGACAAAAGCACACATAAAGAGATTTGTTTTTCTCTTGCCTCATCTTGTCTGTTCCCTGCAAATGGTAAAACGTATTATTTGTAGGATCATGTATTGCAATTGCATACTCTTCGTTATGGAAAAGTGGATATAAACAATCTGTTTTTATAATTCCCCTCCAACTAACTAAAGGCATTAAAAAATATCATGATGTAATTTTTAAAGTGTCCGTGTCATTGCTAGTTCATTGCTAGTCTACAAAAGGGATAAGGAAAGTCCCACATTCCAGTTACTTAAACATGTTGTCTTCTGCAAATGTTGGCACCTAGCAAGTAAATCTTCCATTCTTGCTCGACTGGGATGTGCATTAGTCATTGCTCCTAAAGTGGCTCTCTTTTCACTATATCATCCTGAGCACACCTGCTTTCATTTGATTTGGGTCTGGACCTGGTTGGTACTTGGGTGGGAAACCATCCAACAGGGAAAGAATCATCTCCAAAATGCTGGAAAACTGGGGCTTGTCAGAACTGGGCCATTCAGTACGAGACAGCTTCCTTTTTCCCAGAGTAGGACCCTAGGTAGCTTCCAGAAAAGTTAAAAGCATTTATAATATAATTTAAAACAATTAAAATAACTATATAAAAATAGTGTAAAATCATTATGAAAGTATACAAAAGTTTTTTAAAAAAATAAATAAAATATCTCAATTTTTTTAAAAAAGCTCACTTGCTTACACATTAATAGCCTGCTTGAATAGGAATGTCTTTGTCTATTGGCAAAGGGTAAGCAGGGAGGGGGCCAGCCTAGTCTCCCATGGAAGGGAATCCCAGAGGCTGGGAGCAGCCACCGAGAAGGCTGTCCCCCATGTCCTCACCAAGCACGCCTGGGATAGTAGCAGGACTGAGGGAAAGCCTTCCCCTGCAGATCTTAAAATTCTGGCAAGTTGTACAGGGAGATACAATCTTTCAAATAATTTGGACCTAAGCCATATAGGGCTTTATAGGTCATGACCAGCACTTTGAATTTTGCCTGGAAATGAACAGTAGCCAGTGAAACTGTTTTAACAAGTGAGTTATATGCTCTCTATAACTATCCCTGGTCAGCATTGTGGCTATTGCATTTTGAACCCACTGAAGTTTCTGAACAGTTTCCAAAGGCAGCCCCATGTAAGAGTGTATTGCAGTAGTCCAATTGAGGTGTAATCAAGGCATGTATAACTGTAGCGAGATCTGACATCTCAAGGAATGGGCACAGCTGGTGCACAAATTTTAACTGTGCAAATGCACTCCTCACCATTGCTGAAACCCGGGCATCCAGGCTCAGAGCAGAATCCAGGAGAAGACCCAAGCTGCAAGCCTTAGATTTCAGGGGAAGTGTAACCCAATCCAGCACAGGCAGAGTCCATATTTCTTGATCTGCCTTTTGACTAACCAGGAGCACCTCTACTTTGTCTGCATTGAGCTTCAATTTGTTTGCCCATATCTAGTCAAGACATTGGTTTGGTAGCAAGAAGCTTCCTTGGAGTAAGGCAGAAATGAGAGATAAAGTGGGATGTCAGCAGCATAGCCAAAACTCCAGATAACCTCCCCCAGTGGTTTCATATAGATGTTAAACAGCACAGGGAACAAAACAGAACGCTGAGGGACCCCACAGACCAATGGCCATGGTATTGAACAGGAGTCCTCCAACACTATATTCTAGGATCGGTTACAAATGACACTTTCATCATAACTACACCATTCCAGATGCCCATAGTTACTCTTTGCAGTGAGCCAGAAGATACTGTAAAGATAGCTCTTTATTGAGGAGGCAGCATAAAGTTATAGTATAATGGTAGCACAATGTTATATTTCAAACACCTCCTCCCTCCCCTACTTTTACAAAATGGCTTTAACCCTCATTAAGGCAGATGGGACGTTTTAGTCCTCCAGAGATTCCTTCTGTTTCAGAATTCACTGGAAATAGAGTTGCAAAATGGGCAGAATTTACCTAGACCTACAGTAACCTGAACATACTTCCACACATCATCTCTGAGTTTCAGTCACCCACCACATATAGTTTTTGTTTTTGTTTTTTTACAGACAAAAGTAACTTGGACAAAAGTTGTCCAAATAAGCTCATTGCATTTATGCTTGTTAATTTTCTTATTTTCTACTTATTTATTTGCAGAAGAGGGAGACTGACAGCTACTCAAAATAAATGTTCAGTCTCATATGAATATGTGTTTCCTAGCTCTGGATACCATGGGATTTCTTTATTTTGTCCCCGTAATCACTCTTGTGAACATGGGGCATTTTCATTCCCAACAATACTTTGGGAATCTCATTGAGGTCAGAAAATATTCCAGATCCCAAGAGTAGGGTAGTTGGTGGCAGGTTTATTTTTTAAAAAAATCTGTTTGGTTGAGGTTAAGGTAAAATGAACCAGTTTATGTGAATTGCATGAAGGACACTCTTCATAAAGTCCATGCCATCTAAGTGGTTGGATGGCAGGTTGCAAGGCCAGCACTATCATTGAGCAGAGTGAGCCTCACAACTCAAGGTGCAAAAATGGCTGTACCGCATGAATTCTTTTTTGTCTTCTGTTAAAGGGCAGAGCTGCGTATGCCCCACCACCTGGCTCACCTCATACATTAAATTCCTGCCTTAAATGTGGTGTAGAGTGTTATCCCATTGTCATTTCTGATGTTGGAGCATTCAGCTGCCACTCCAGTCAGCTTTAGTACATGGACTGTCAAGGGTGGAGTGAAATGAAAACCAGCAAAATGTTGGAGGAACCCTGGGTAATTGGCTCTCTTTGTGGAACAGAAGGTAACTGGTTTTTAGGTGCTGCAATACCTTTGGGCTCTAGCTGAGTGGCGGGCAGATGCTCAACAGAAAACATGTCTCTCATTAAAACTTTGGATTTATGGGCTTGGAAAGATACCACCAGTCATAGTTGACAATACTGGCCTAGGCTGTAGCTAATAAAGAGACCCAGTGATTCAACTTGATAGGAATTGTCATGTTTTCAGCAGAATGTAGATTGCATAATTGTTAATTGACAATGGATTGCTGAATGGACTTTTTATAAGTGGCATGTGCTGTGTATTTTTCTTTATTATTATGTTTTTGTATTATTTTAAACCTTTTAAATTAATGATGCCTTAATATGATGGTGTGTTTAATTGTGTGTTAGCTTTTTATAATAATGTTTTCAGCTCTATCTGGTTTTAGCCATTTTGTAAGCGGCTTTGTGTCCTACATCAGGATACAAGGAAGATATAAATAAAATATATATCATATAAATGTAAAATGTAAATAAATAAGAGTACGCTCCAGCATCTCTAGGTAGGAAAGCCAAGAAAGAGCTTTGCCAGACTCTTGGAGAGCTGTTGCTAACTGGAGAGGATAAAAGTGAGCTAGATGTACTATTGCTGTGATGGGATATGACAGCTTCATATACCAACATGATGTCAAGTGGTTATAATATAGTGAGTTGAGATCTAAAAATATTAGTATTCAAATGGTCTGGTGCAAGGCATACACAGACTCTTCTCTCCATCTAAAAATGGCAGTAATTGTTAGCTGAGATGTTAGGGCTGTGATGAAGATGAATAAGACCTGGGCCACTTCCACACTAGACTGTTATAGTGCTATTATTCCACTTTCAGCATCCTGTGGAATCCTGGGGTTTGCAAACCTCAGGATTCTATAGGACACTGAAAGTGGAATAACAGCACTAAAACAGTCTAGTGTGGAAGTGGCCCTGGCTAAACACATGTGGAAAGTCAGAGTCAAACTTTGCAGATCTCTCAGTTAGTACATAGTTGTATATATGAATCCATGTGCCTGTCTGCTTTACAGGAAATAAAAATACTGATACTTCTGCTCTGTGAGAAAGCCTTCCTAGCATTTTATTGAAAAAGCAGGATGTTTTCTTAGGAGAAGGGAAGGAGAGAAAGCTTACCAAAGCATTCTGCTTTGGAAGATTTACATGAGACATTTAGTTAAAAGAACACAGCCAAATGGGAGTAAATTGCAGACCAGCTGCCAAATAATTGAATCTTGTAGAGTCATAGTTCTTAAAAAAAAATAGTGTGTTCCTTCTCCATTGATGACTTTGAAAGCCAAAGCTTGACTAAACTAATTGCAAAGAAACGTTTGGGTCAAGAAGAGTCAACCACAATGCACTTGCTTTGCTGGCAGTGATTTAAAAGAAAATACAAACTCTGCCCATAGCAACAGAATATAATGCACTTTGGGCTGTCTTATAAATGTTGGTCAAAACAGAAATGATGTGTGAAATCCTTGACTGGAACTCCTGATGGGTTTTATTTCAAAGAAAACCACAGAGAAGGAAGGAGTGAATTTGGATTGGGATAATGGTACAGGGCTGGGAGCGGGAGTGTTTTAAAGCTTCCTCTGGCCTATTTATTTTTCTAACTGAAGTCAACTGCCCCCCTCCTCTAAAAGTAATATTGTACATGTCTTCCTTTCTCTCCTGCAGGGCCGGCAAATTAAGGAGGGTGTGTGTCATGATTTTCCATGTTAAAATACTTTTCTTTCCTTGATCTGCTGCCCAATTTTGTTCAGTCTTTCACCCCCTACTGCTGTTAAGTTTTTAAATGCCACTACTTTCCCACATCACTTGTGCCTTGCCCCAGGTTTACAAAATTGCCAATGAACAAGTTTTACCAACCATATGTACTTTTAAATAAGCTGGATATGCAGACATGGCATCAGCCCCAAATGTATTAGTATTAATGCTAATTATTTTTTGCAGTTGGTGTATAAACAAACACTCACCCTGTGACATGTTAATCTTGGGCTGACAGTAAGTAACAGATTTATGCCATTTCTGCACTAGACTTTGAGGCCCCTCCCTAAACTACAAACCCCAGGGTTCCTTAGGATGTTGAAAGTGGAATAATAGCACTATAGCAGTCTAGTGTAGAAGTGGCCTTAATTAAAGTTGCTCCTACTGGTAAGGCTTCCAAGGTTCATGACTGAAATAGACTTTCTTTAAGGCCACACACACACACACATATATAAATAAAGAATAATAAAGAAAATAAGCAGGACAATTTGTAAATATGTTTCATAGCTTGCAGCCCGCAGACCCCCGGGAATTTATCCTTGGGCATCATATACCTTCCAAGAATATAAGCCTGTAGTGTTGTAGACATTCACAACTTCTTGTCTTTCTTCTTCTTCTCAGAACCTCTCAGTGTGGACAATGATGCTCTTCCCTGCCTGAGGTGAACCGTTTTTCAGACTGAATTGTAGAAGAATGTGGATTAATCGAATTTGGTGCTGTCTGTTGGCAGTAGCACATTTGTACATCCTGAACCACTTGGTCTACAGTCAAGAATCAGGTTGGTGCACTACTCTGTTCTGCTTTGGTCAGATTTCTCCTAGAATACAATATCCAGTTCTGGGCCTCACAGTTGTAGAAGGTTGTTGGCAAACTGGAATGTGTCTAGAGGAGGGGAACCAAAATGATAAAAGCCCTGGAAACCATGCTTTATGAGAGGCTGCTTAGGGAGCTGAGTATGTTTAGTCTGGAGAAGAGAAGGTTAAGAAGTAACATGATAGCTATGTTTAAATATTTGTAGGGATGTCATATGGAGGGTGGAGTAAGCTTGTTTTCTGTTGCTCCAGAGGCTGGGGCCCTTTTCGCATGGCATGTGCCATGTGAAAGAGGGCCTGGAGCCTTGCGCAATTGCGAGGAGCAATCTGCATGATGTCCTCACAATGGCATAAGGCTCCAGGGGCTGGCAGGCAACGATCGCACACCTTTGCATTTTCGGCTTTCAGCTGAAAATGCTGCGCAATCGTGCATTGCTCCTGGGCCCTGTGTGCACTTACCTGGCGTGCAGAGCCGTGGGAGCCGGGCCGGTTGCGCTTCCTGCACTGCAAAAGGAAGAGGCGGGGCTCTCTCGTGAGCAGGAAGCTTCTGCGGAGCTGAAGAAGCAGGGGAGCAAGAGCCTCTCACAAGAGGCTGCTCGCGCGATCACCGCGCCCCAGCTCCAACAAAAGGTAGGATGCGGAAAGGGCCTAGGACATAGATCAATGGCTTCAAACTTTAGGAAAAGAGGTTCCACCTAAACATTAGGAAGAACTTCCTGGCAGTAAGAGCAGTTTGACAGTGGAACACAGTGCCTTGGAGTGTGGTGGAGTCTCCTTCTTTGGAGATTTCTAAACAGAGGCTGGGTGGCCATCTGCTGGTAATGCTTTGCTTGTGTATTCTTGCACAGCAGGGGGCTGGACTAGATGGCCCTTCACATCTCTTCCAGCTCTGTGATTCTATGATACCTCTTGCTATTGTGGTTTCTCTGAATGCCTTCTGTCTCATAACATTTTAGGCTTTGTACCAGCTTTCCCCAACATGGCACATGCTCTAGTCAATATGGCCAATGGGCAGGGATTATATGAATAGCCTTCCCAAAAATCAAGAGGACACAGCTTTGGAGGAAGTTATTTTATGATGTAATGTATTGTTTGTTGTTAAAGATTTTTTTAAAATGAATTGTAGTCTATGTTATAGAAAGAAGGGGAGGAAGGAGGAAAGAAGAGTACTTGTGGCACCTTTAAGACTACTTGATTTATTAGGCTGCCTGAGCAATCAGAAAGACTGGGTAGACATGTAATAAAACATGTATTATTATTGTGTTTACTATTATTATTGCGTGTATGAGGCAAGCACACATTCTAAAAGTGGTTTTTAGAGTCCTGAGGAAATTTTGGTGTAAATTTTTGTTCTCCTAGGGCTTATGATCTTGGTATAGGCCCTTTTCACACCTTACCTTTTTCCAGGGTCAGCGCAAGGGGATCACGCAAAAAGCCTCTTGCGAGAGGCACTTGTGTCCCCTCTGCTTCTCCTCCACACCAGCTTTGTGCTGGCCAGAAGGAAGCGTGAGCACTCCGCCCCTTCCTTCCGCAGCGCAGCCGGGTACTTTCCCAGGCTGGAAGCATGATGGCCACGCCTCCGGAGCCTCCACACGCAAGGTAAGTGCGTGTGAGGCCCACGAGGGATGCGCGATCGCACATCATTTTCAGCAACAAGCTGAAAATGATATATTGTGTGATCATCACCTATTGGCCTTGGAAGCGTCATGCGATTGCGAGGACATCATGTGAAACAGTCCTCGCAATCACACAACGCTCCCAAGGCCATTTTGCAACACAACTGGCGTGTGAAAAGGGCCATAGACTGGAACAGGGAAGATGTCAGGAGCTGACCAGGATATATCTATAGGGCAAAGAGAATAAGGGAAACAGAAATAAGAAGGGGCAAAAATACTAGCCATGGAAACAGCTCCCAATGTAATAGCAGCATCCTTCAGGCTTTGAAGATATCTGAATTCCTGGAGAAGGAGGAATTCAGGATGACTTGATGAAAAGATCAGGTCTCCCTGTTGAAAGCTTGGTCAGGTTGCACCATACACATCAAAGTCTTGGTGGGGAGGCTGTGTAATTACCAGTGACTCATTGTGGTGCCCTGGATTATATTTAAGACTTAGTGATGTGGTTGGCTATAAATGAGAGTGAACTTTTTTAAAAACTTTCTCCTGGATGCTTCCTTTTGAGCCTTCGAGAGTTTCTTGAAAGCTGTGACAAAACCCACAATTCTGAGGACTGTCATATTTCCTATCCACAGGAGTGGACCACCAAATTTGTTTGATGACAAATTTTCTGGAGATCACACAGATTATCAAAAATGGAATAAAAATCTAGGAAAAAAAGCCAGAAGTGGCCAGAAAATGGAAAAACTGGTATTTTTCAAAGAGTTAAATAGTGCAGGGTTTTTAAAAGGCAATTTTGTTGCTCCTGGAGGCTTCCAGGAAAGGTAATTTACCCCCTTTTTTTTGGCCAGAGAAAAGGTGGTCGGGGGAGTCTGGAGGATTTAAGGACCACAAAAACAGTCTTTAGTTGCCCCGTGTTGCCCTAAGGTTGCAGTTGGCCCACCTCTTATGTTTGACTGTCCTGTGAGATGTGTAAAAAGCACAGTCTCCTGCAACATAGGTCTTATTAGGATATAATCCTAACACTGTAGTAATCCTCAGCCCTATGTGCACCCCTCTCAATCACAACAGCAAAGAATTTGAAAGCTGTTGCTTCTGATTCATATGACATTTAGCTTATTTGTGTTTGTGTGGTTAATATTAACTATGGCTAGTGTGAAATAAGGTAACATCAAACCACACTTAGTTTATAAAGTTGGCTACACTAACCATTGTGAACATTAACCACAATGCATGGTTTGTACAGTGTGATAAACTGTGGTTAATCTAATATAAAAGCTGCTAATCTCCTCCTTGCAGGAGCAATGTATGAGCACAAGGCTCACCTAGACTCCTTCCTGAGTCTGTAGTTCAGCATTGACTCTAAACACAGCTGTAATCTGCCTTGCTGGATCAGACAAAATGTGCTTCTAGATCTGCATTCTGTTGTCTTTACTCATTGTCCTGAGACATCTAGGAAGCTCCCAAAGAGAAAAGGGAGGCCTTCTCCTCTTAAGAGGTTCCATCATTTAAACTTCAGAGATACACTGCCTTTAAAATGAAAATACTACTTACTGTTTGGTAGACATAACCAGTATAAATACAATAGGAGATTCTAAGAAAAGATACTAACCTATTTGAAAATGTTTAAACAGTGAAAGATTAGACTCCAACTCCCATACTCCCAACATGGACATTTGGGCTGGGGAATCATGGGAACTATATTTTATAAAATTAGTATTTCCAGGTTGTAGTAATGTGTTTACATTCATTTACTGTTTGTTTGTTTGTTGTAGGCATAAACATAAAAACTGGAAGATAAGTGTCTTTGATCCCTTGTGGGGCATTCTTCTTTGAAACTTGTCTTTAGATTTTGATTTGCACCATATCCCTGTTGACCTTTTATTCAATGCAACTAAAGATTGGCTCTTTTGATTTATAGCAAAACCTCTATCTGTGTTAAAAAGAATGAGGCATTTTATGAGGTACTATGTGCCAAAACACATTCATTCTGCTTGTTCCCTGGACTGAGAGTTTTAGTTGTTAGTGTGCTAAGCAGTGGCAAAATGAAACAGAAAAGCAGCTGTACTCAAAGATAAGAGAGGTATAGCCAGACAAATTTGGTTTGTGGAAATATGGTTCCAATTTCTGTCTTTGTAAGTGGAGCAGGAGAGATGAACACCATTTCAGCAGAGATAACTCTGAAGCAGAGATTGTTGTTGAATTGCAACCCTGCCCATCATAGTTGCAAAAGATTATGGGACTTGAAGTCCAACAACATCTGGAGGGGCCCGTGTTCTGGTGTTCATCTCTGTTCTGGTGAGCTATAATATCTTGAAACACCGTAATTGTGAGTAAACTGTTTTGTCTATAATCCTGTGTAACTGCAGCACTGAATTGGTTGCTGGCATTACTAATCACGGGTTATGCTGACTGTGGCTGATGGGAGCTGGATTCCAACGACAAGCAGAGGAGTAGAGGACCTTCTTCTCTGCTTTGGAGCAAGCAGAGTGGCATCTACCACAACAGCTACAATCTTGATTAGGGTTTGGCCTTTAAAAAAGCACAGTAATAATTAGTTTTGCAATATTATTGTTGGCTTCTTGTCCAGTTTTGATAGGGAAAAAGGTCACAAGTGGCTAATGTTCTCTTGATTTGTTAAAACTGGGGATGTCGCTTGATTAAATAAACATTACTCAAGGAAACCTGTGAATTCTAGTCAGTTAATCAATTTGCGTATGGCCAAAACCAGGGATGATGATGGGAAAATAATAGTATTTGAGGCCATTTAATGAACTATTACCTTGAAAATAAAAATCAATTTGTTATCGTGTTTACAGAGTACTGATTTGGAAGACCAAACCAAATGTGTATTCAGCACAAACTTATACATTTGCCTATAAAGTTTAGGGGGAGTCACTTTAAAGGTTCGGCAAAGTGCACAAAACTTTTGTTGGGACACTGCCCAATGTAATCAAACAATGTGTTAATTTTTCCCTCTCCTTCCAAAGCTCCTACACAAAGAGCATGAAGGCAACACTTCTCCTTTGCTGCATGACTTTCAGAAAACTATCAGGAAAAGATACCTTTAGAACTATGATTCTCTGATCTCCCAACCAGAAGCCATCCTGGCTGGAGGAGTATAGTCCAAAAAGTACCTTCTGATTTTCAGAGACTCATTATTTTTGGATCTTCTTACTAACTAAGAATGAAGCATGTGCCTTCTTTCTCCCTTTTTTCCCCTCATTCTGCTGCTTGGGACAATATAATAATTTTCTCACAAAGTCTTTTGGTATCATGTTAGAAACTATATGGCAGGGAGGAAATGGTCTTGCTATAGCAGTGCATAATAGATCTGTTAGTGCTTTTATCTTTAAAGAAGTCTGTCACATTTCCTGGGAGCATCCCAAGGCAAAGAATACCCTGGAAAACTTGTATATTTTTAGGCATTACAATGAATTAGAGTTATTGCTTGTTCCTGCTTTCCTTCCCACTGCAAACAGAGTTGCAGGGTGTTAGTGTGTCCTGAAGTCATATTATTGCAACGTCTTCATTAGAATGTCACCATTCTGTGCTCGCCTCTCTGACAGTGCTACCACTCTGGTCAGAGACCCTGGACAATGGGGTTTTGGATTCCTTATTAGAAACCTTCACTGATAGGTAGCAGTAGAGTTGAGTAACAGCTTTGGAGCAAGAAGAGGCAAAATGATAATAATGCATCCCACTCAGTTACCAATCTCACCATTGTTTATTGTAATAACTTCTCTGAAACAGTAAAGTTGCTCCATGTCCCATCTGGCTTCCTGCTAGGCTAGCCAAGGAAGGAATCTGCCAGAAAACCTCAAACACAGTTTCCAGCCAGCATACATTCTCAATGGACTTATATGGAGTCTGAGAGCAGAAAACTGCCCAGTTAATCAGGGGCCCCTGATTAAGCAAGACACAAAATATTTAAGAGGTTCCTTATTGAGAGACTAAATCTTGCAGCATTAGTTAAAATGAAGACATTTTGGATCCTCTAGCATACACTACTCAGAGAAGAGTTGACATAAAGCAGATTAATAATACTGCCCTGTATTTTCACACTTTTTTTCTTTTAGTTCAGTGGTTTGTGGTTTATGCTGTAGTGTAACAAGACAGTTTTGTATTACATACCAATGCTGGCTGGTTGTCACAGAGAGAACAGATCTCTGTATCAGTTTTAAATAACAATACAGTGCATACCAAGTTTTTTCAATTAAATAATTTCCTCTACCTTTTGTGATGTTGTACTTGAAAGGTGAAAAGAAACAACTTATTAAATCTACTTCCTCCACTGCAGGGTGTTGTTTAGTTGGGATACTTTTATCATGATCATTTTTAGGTAATAGTACCTTTTTCACTGTTTTAAGTTAACATTCTTAATATGATTGTTTATTAAACAATCTTATCTTATCCATTGTTTCAGCTGTATTCTGTTTTAACTTATATTGTCATCCATTTTGGTTTCCATAGTGGGAGAAAGATCAGCTATTAAACAAACAGACAAATAGCTAAAATTGCTTACATTGGCACAACTTTCCCACCCCTATTGTAGGCATTCAGAGTGGGTTGTTTGTTGATGAGTCTTGCTTTTGAGCAGTTGACCTCTCACACAGCAAGTAATGCACACAATGTCCATGGAATTGTAAAATACAGCGTTGTGCTGTTTCTTTTTTTCTTTAAATGAATATCCAAACTTTTTGAGAAAAATTGTGCTCAAGGCAGCTAATAGTGATAAAATACAGATTAAAGCAGAATCTTTTCAGTGTAGAAAAACAGGTAAATTAAATGTGCAGCAATAAAAAGGAATAAGTAACAACCAATCAGCTAGAAGCCTCTCTAGCAGTAAATGAGCTGAAATGCCTAGTTGTCTTTGGTAAGAAGTTTGAGAGCCTGTCTTGTTATAAAGGAAGTAGTATTAGCCCCTCCTAATGCACTGGTGAAGTGCTCCAAGTTGGCCCACAGTATTGGTGTAGTGATACAGTCAGGATCCTGTTGGTCCAGGACTCTTGGGAATTCGCTGCATATTGGTGTAATTCAGCAATTTGTTACAATAATCTGTCTTGGCTGTATGTCTGCTAGGCACTGCTTGCTAAGTACATCTCAGGCCCTTTTTGCATGGCATTTGCCATGCGAAAGGGCCTCCGGAGCGTCGTGCGATTGCGAGGAGCATTTCAGATGGCATCCTCGCAATCGCGCGACACTGCTGGGACCAGCAGATGCCGATCACACATCGCTCCGGGGCCCACGCACACTTACCTTACATGCGGAGCTCTGGAGCCGTGGCCCTCGTGCTTCCTCTCCTGGTGCAGCCTGGGAAAATACCCGGCTGAGCTGTGGAAGGAAGAGGTGGAGCCTTCATGTTGTCTGCCAGCTGGCAGGCTACTCCTGCAGAGATGAAGCAGTGGGGACATGAGAGCCTCTCACGAGACGCTGGTTGTGTGATCCCCACGCCCCCATGCCGGAAAGAGGTAAGGTGCAGAAAGGGCCTCAGTTTTCAGTTGTTCGGTCCAAACTCCGTTTAAAGATTACATGCATTTTTAAAAAAAACTGCCCAAAAATCTGGTTTTGTTTGAGTTGTTATGACTGGAGGCACTAAAATAATATGCATGTCAGTTTTATAACACTTTGGTTCTCCATGGCTATTCTCAAAGTCTCCCATTAAACTGTACTTTGGTGAAGATGCTGAGTATTCAGTAGAGAATCCTGCCTCCCCTTCATGGAACTGGAATTCTCAGAACTCCTAAGGAGAGAGAATGATTATTAAATGGTTTGCCATAGTATGGCTATGCCTAAAATGTATTTGACATAGTTGAGTATTCTGGTTAGGCTACTGAACAGATGGGTTTAAGCCTCAAACTACTTCAAATTCATTTGCTTTTGTTGCAAAAGTCACTGGATGGAGGAAAGTTGGATTATTTATATGATAAAGGCTGTGTTTTTATAACTTTCAGAACATAGTTTTATGTTGTTCAATAAAATTCACACTGTAGTTTCAGATTCATCATATAAGCCTCAGAATTTGACATGCATAACACACAAGTTTGCTGAAGTCGTCTGCACCTGGACTACAGACTCTACAGATAACCTTGGGTTCAGTTATGAATTCTGCTATAAAACAAGGTAACAACAGATTATTTCCTGGGAAAGATGTTATATAGGCTTCACTTTCACTGATAACAATGTATACTTCAGTGAGCTGCAGTGTGGAAGCAAAGGGACTGAGGTGCAAAGCAGGAAAGTTTATTACTTGAATCTTCTCTTCTGTGAACGCCTTAGGTGATATCAGATACATTATTCTCTCTTGGCCTCATTTCACAAATCCACAATATGGGGATAATAATAATCACTTACCTTACAGGATTACTGTTAGGACTGCAATAATGCCCACAAAGTGCCTTTGAACACTTGAAAGCACTTTAGAAGTGAAATGTTATTAGTGTAGTTACAAATAACTGGTTATATATCATTAATTGCTTGCCCCAATAATCAAGGTATAACTAAGTCACATCACAGTTGTAACTTAATGAGGGGTAACTCTTGCAGTGTAGTTATAATTTTAGTTACTTTTATATCAGTAGCGGTATAGCCTCACTAATTGGTGGGTGAGGATAACACTGTAGTTCAAGTACTGGCTTGTGCTGCACCTCAATTCTCATGTGGGAGCTGAGGTGATGATAAGACTTAACATCAAAAATATTTTTTTTTCTTTTTTCTTTTTTGTTCATGCAACCTCTGGGTGCTCCCAGAGGCAGAACTTGGCCCTAGATCTGTCATTGTTAATCTATTCCTGTTGTATAAGATGCGGTGACAGTCAACTTTTATGGCTTTGGAGGGAAATGCAGAGATTCATGGAGAATAAGGTCAGCCATGGTATCTCATTATGGCCCCTGTATATTGCCTCTAGAATCAAAGATGATGTGCCTCTCAGTACCAGTTGCTGGGGAATACATTTGGGAAGGGATTCTTGTTTTCAGGCTTTTCTTGGGGACTTCTCATGGGTATCTCATTGGCTGCTGTGTAAACAGAATGTTGGACTGACTAAGCTTTTGGTCTGATCCAGCAGGACTCTTCTTAGCTCCTTTAATAGCTTTAACTGAAGGTCTTCCTGACTAATCTGGAACATGACTAATCTCATCTTCCATCATGTATGTCTTTCAGCACTTCCTTTGACAAAAATTGTTCAGTAACAGAGGAGAAAAACCAAACTTTTCCACTGATGACATTTGACTCTTTTCACATAGAGATATCTACCTTGAATTCGTCTGAGGATGTGAAAAACCCAATAGCTACAAATATATTTATGCTTACTGAAAAAGATATTAGTAAGTATGCATTGCTTTGGTACAGGTACCGACCTTATGTCTTCATTTATAGTTTAGCATGATGAGAGAAAGCCTAGCCAAACCTCAGGCTGGCATTCTCCCCCACCCCCATTTTAAAAAAGTTTTAGATACACTATTTAAAATTTAGCCAATTTGAAGGTGTTGCCACATTCCTTATTTTCATTAAGCTACCTCCTCTGAGGTAAGAACTTTACGCAAGGCATCTTTCATTTCTTCCACTCGTATACCAAAGTCATTTTTTTATCCAGCAATACAATATGTTTCTGGTTTTGTAGTTCTTTCTTTACGTCATGTTCACATCATAGGTATTTGATACAGAAAAGAAGCTATTTGTTATGGCTTCTACATTTTATTTTGTACAATTTCAGTGCATGGCACGAAGTGTGTGTGTGTGTGTGAGAGAGAGAGAGAAAGAGAGGGAGAGAGAGAATACATATATACAGACAGACACACACACACAGACATGCATGTCTCTGAGAAGAAATATAACCTACTTTGTTTTTGTCTTTGCATAAAGTCCTCTGGTCATACCTGCTGCCAAAATGAAAGGGCAGCTCTTTATTGTGAACATACAAAACTTCAGTAGTGAAGTAAAAAAATAAATTCCTACCTTGGAATTCAGCCAGGCAGTAATCTTCCAGAAGAGCATCTCATCTTTCATAATAATTTGGCCTCTATTTATATGTTTGGAAGCAGCCCAGTTTTGTGTGAATGCAAAGCTCCCTCTTGTGTGCTTTGAAGCAACAGTAGTATTCAACAATATGGGTTTTATTCACGGCTTTGTCATAAGAGATTGGTTTGGACACTGTTGCCAGTTCTGAGGTGTTTAAACTAAACATATGTGGAAACATACTGGTAAGTTTCTTAGCCAAACATAAAAGTCACTGAGCTCAGTGTAACCGGTGTTGAACACTAGTCCATCTTACAGATTTTTCCCGTGTACTTAACTCTCTTTACTGGAATCAGAGAAACTTAACTATGCTTTATGGCGGCTTTGTTTTCTTTTTCTTCTTCCTCTTTTTTTCTCTTTTAAGGAAGCAGGAATGCTACAAAAGTAAAATGTGAGCACATGTTGGTCCAGGGCTCACAGACTGGAGGACCCCAAAATGAAATCATCACATATACTTTCCTATCCTCTTTCCCCCATATGTACCTTCTGTCTGTCTGTCTGTCTCCCTCCCTTCCATCTCCTTTGCCTTTTTCACATCCTATCCTATGTTTTCTCCTCCCTTTATTTATTAGCATTCTTTTCTGCCTCTCTTGCTTTCTCTTTTTCTCAAATGTGATAGGAGGGGTGAAGAATACGGACTCTTCATTTCTTCTACATGTACTCAGAAGCACTCTGGGGAAAGCAAAGTTCTGTGTGTGTTTGCAGCTTCTTCTCCAGCATCTCCTGGTGCTGCGATGGAAGCAGGGAGTGAAGGAATGAAGAGGAATAGAGAGCTGGGGGTATGAGAGGGAGGAGAGAGAGTGAAAGTGCAGAGCTGCAAGGAGAAACACACACACATACAAACTGTAAGCCCAGGAGAGTACCAAACAGGGAAGAGGGTAGAAGAGAAGGAAGGCAAACAAGAAGATTCTTGTATAAGAAGATTCTTGTAGATTCTTAATGGAAGAAAAGGAGAACATAATGGTACAGAGGGAAATAGAGGAATGGGGTTCTGAATGTCTGTGTGTGTATGTGTGTGTGTGTGTGTGTGGCCATTTCTGCACTATACTGTTATAGTGCTATTATTCCACTTTCAGCATCCTGTGGAATTCTGGGGTTTGTAGTTTACTGGGGCTAAAGAGCTCTCTGGCTCAGAATTCTAAATGCCCCTCCCTAAACTACAAACCCCAGGATTCCATAGGATGTTGAAAGTGGAATAACGGTACTATAACAGTGTAATGCAGAAATGGCCTGGTGAAAGAGAGAGAGAGAGAGTGAGAGAGATTGAGAGAAAGAAAGAGAGAGATTGGGAACAAAAGATAGAATTAGGGGACCATCAGCCTGGCAGCATTTTGGATCAGAAGGCTGCTTTATTGAGGCAGAAACCCTCCAGTTTTAACAAATGCAGTTACGGTATTTAATCTGTGAGCTTTCACTGAGGAAGCTGCCTAACCTGGACCCTTTCCGCAGCTTACCTTTTTGTGGAGCCGGGATGCAGGGATTGCGCAAGCAGCCTCTTGCAAGAGGCTCTCGCATCCCCGTTGCTTCAGCTCTGCAGCTACTGCCTGCTCGTGAGCAGGTAGCGTGAGAGCCCCTCCTTTTCCTTCCACAGCACAGCCTGGGATTTTCCAGGCTGCGCTGGGGCAGGAAGCGGGAGCGCCGCAGCTCCGGAGCTCTGCACACACGGTAAGTGCGCGCGGGGCCCCAGAGCGATGCACGATCGAGCACCATTTTCGGCTCAAAGCCGAAAATGAAATAGTGTGCGCCCGCGCCTGCCAGCCCCTGAAGCATCGCGCGATTGCGAGTGCAGACCACTCCTCACAATTGCACGATGCTCCAGGGGCCCTTTCGCATGGCAAATGCCATGCGAAAAGGGCCCTCGTCAGACTGTCTATCCAGATAGTAGAGTCTGCTCTGGCTGTTAGAAGTTCTCCGGAGTCTAAGACAGAACTCTTTCCTATCAGTAGATCAAACTAGCCAGGAGTTGACAAGTTTGCCGGTTTTGTGTTTTTCTTTCTTTTTTTTTTTAAACCCTCATTTTTACAATTTTAAATTTGAGTTATTACATTCTTAAATATCACTTTGAGAATGTGTATCTGAACACACATCAGTAAGCAAGGCCTGTGATTGACCTAGGAAGACAATTTTAGAGTCTTTTCCTTTTTACTCATCAGTTACTATGTCATCAGTTCTTAATAATGCCTGTTATTTATGCCTTGGAGAGCTGCATTGAAGTGTTTCGTAGGAACGTAGTGAGTCAGACTGGTGGTCTATTTTGCTTAACATTGCCTTCTATACTGTCTGCCAGCATTTCCTGCATGCGTCTTTGCGTCTTAACCCACTGAAAATGTCAGGGATTGAAGCCAGGATTTTCCAGTGTAGAGAGCATATGCTCTACTGCTCAGCACTAGAATATGAAAGATCAGATACGTTCTAGGCTCATCCAGAAAGCAAAAAATTCTCTGGAAGTACCAGGGATTCCCAGTTATTTTTGTTTTGACTTTACCTGCACATTCCTCAGCTTGCATCCATATTCTTTCTTGAAATAAACTAAGTTTCCTTCCTTCCCTTTGTGTTCTTCCTCCTCCTGCTCTCACTGATCACTTGTCACATCTAGACTCAGGCAGCATTCCATAAATTGATTTTCAGCAATTTCCACAAAGCCATGATGATGATGATGATGATGATGGAGAAGGAGAAGAAGAATCAGGAGTTATAGCCAAAGTGCTAAAATATTTACGCAATGTTAAACTGATTTAACATTAGAATCATTTTGTTTTAGTCCTAAAATTCCTCTTTCCCTCATTTGATATCTGTTGAGTTTGTGACCTGTAAACAATAGCTGTGTCTTACGGGTGGCAGCCATTTTAGCTCATTCCAGAGTAATGCAAACAGATAGTCAAGGTGAGATACATTTCATTTGGAAAATACTGAATTAATTTAAACTGATCTGGGTAAAAGGAATGAAAAGTCCCTGATAATGCTGAGAGTTCCCAGGAAATTTTTCAGGATGAAGAAAATGTAATGTGGATATCCAAAATAAAATCAGTTTCTACAGAAAAAAAATCTAGGACTTTTCAGAGTTTTTTTCCCCCCTCACCTGGAAGGACTCTCTGAATCCAGGCTGGTTGTTAGGGATGTAGAAAATACTCACAAATTTTCTCATACTCAAAAAGAAGAGGTGTCTGGACACATTAAGGGGCTCAGCTGGCAAGGTTCACATCCCTGCTCAGTCATGGAATCTCACTGGGTGATATTAATTAAGTTACATTCTCTTAGCCTCAGAGGAATGGCAAACCCCCTCTGAATTAATCTTGCCAAGAAAAGCCTGTGATAGGGTCACCATAAATTGGAAACAGTTTTGAAGGCATACAACTACCGATTGAGAAAATGGATCTCTCATTTTTTTGGGGGGGGGGGTTGGGAACGAATGATGAAAATACTCTATTTGCTGGCATATAAGACTCACTTTTTTCCCTGAAAGATACTGTTTGAAAATGGGGTGTGTCTTGTACACCAATGTGTCTTATACACCAGCAAATAGTATTTGCTGACTTATAAATGGGGTGTGTCTTATACTCCGGTGGGCCTTATATGCTGGCAAATACAGTACACACACACAAAAGGTAAAAAATCTTGACCTGTGAAAAATCATTGGGAAATATGGACAAGCTCTAGTAATGTTGCCCAGCAGGGAGAAGTATTTAAAATTCATTGTTCTTGCATGTGGGAATGAAGTAATCAAAGATTCACATCCCAACCAATTAATCACTGTGTGTGACCAGAATGTTCAACTAGATGGGCCCTTGCCTGATCCAGCATGGCTTTTGTACTTTTGTGATTATTTCTGCTTCATAATTACAGAAACCTTCCTTTTGGAATAAGATAGTCCCTTATGAATAAATGTAAGGATATTAAAAATTTTGTACAATAGGGACTGCATATGTTTAAGGGCAAGAAGATGCAGTAGTAAAATATTGCATCGTAGCTATGTATATTGTATAGTTCTGAGTTGGTTTGCATTTCTTCTTCCTCCAAGAATTTGTTCCTCCTACTCCACATATTCATAGACTGACCCCTGACTACATATCTGACACCTTAAAACTAGAGTGGTATGATGACGGTTCGAACTTTCCGTATGAAATGGATGCTACCTGGGAAATACAGATCCTCTATAAAGATCCCATGGAGACAGTGGCATTAGTAAGTTGTTTTTCTTTACTTTTCTATTCCATTTCTCTTTCCCTTTTCCTCTCTCTCTCTCTTTATAAATCTAAATCCTTTAAAGGCAAATCTTTTTAACAACCCCTTCAAAACAATTACAGTCTCAACAGCCTCAGTTTAGACATGTTTGCTTTTAGCAAGACTTAAAAAACTGCTGCTTGAATGAAATCCTCAAGCACACTTAACTAATAACACCAGAAAGTGAATGGGCATCATTTGTTAATAGAGGGTGTCAGCTGTGATTGTCAGGAACATGTACAGCATCAGAAACTGGACATTTGTGATTTGTAGATGCTTAAGGCATTATCATATTTGCTAACATGGAAGGTCTGTTAAATAGATGGCTATTGAGTATCCTGCTTAAGTTATTGACCCTTACTTCCAAGTTGTTAAGAGCAATGTACATGGTCTCCCCCTCCCATTTTGTCCTTACAACAGCCATGCGAGGGAAATCAGACTGAAAGGCGTATAAAATCCCAAGATTGCCTATGAGCTATATGGCTGAGCAGCCATTTCAACCTGCAATTCTCCAGTCATAGTCCAAAACACTGACCACTATACCACACTGTTTTTTCTATGGAAACAAAAGATCTGCCCTCTAAGCAGGATATCAAACCCCAGACCTGTTTTGTTTCTACTCAGATGATTATAAAAAGCAGCCCTGTGAACAGAAGTGTTGTTGTTTGGTGCTCTGTGGTAAACCATTTGCAATAAAATTAGTCTGTGACTAAGAATGAGTCATTTGGTGCATGAATAAATTCATGATTTAATATTAGAAATGGAAAGTGATGAGATAGAGGTAGGAGACAAGAGAGGAAGTTGCAGCATAGTTGTTGAGGTAATTCAGTGCAAAGCTACAGGTCAGTTACATGGTATGAGACCAGCAGACGTCAGAAAGTTACAGTCACAATAAGAACCAGTGTGTTACACTGATTAAAGTGGTGAAATGGAACTGGGAAGGTTCAAACTTACATCTTCACTTAGTTGTGAAACTCACAGAGTGACTTTGAGTCACTAACCATATCCCTGAACGTAAATTTATCTCACAGGGTTGTTCTGAAATTGAAAGAGGTAGATGAGAGCCTTTGAATCTTGAAGTTATCTAGCCTGAAGTGTATGTGAAATTCTCTCAGTATAATATCGAGAAGCAAACGCTGCCATTTTTGCACATACTGGATAACTACACATTTGTTCCTGTACATCAGCAACATTGTGGTGAGGGCTAATACAGGGTTAAACCTCCCTTATCCCAAATACTTGGAACCAGAAGTGTTCTACATTTTGGATTTTTTTCCCCAGATTTTGAATATTTCTTATCATTCTTTTGATGCAGGGTCCAATCTTCTGTTAATTCTTCTCCTCCTGGCTTCTTCCTGTAGGGAACGTGAGAGAATTACAGAGGCTTGCTTAGAACTGTGCATGTGCAAATTCTCTCCATTGGCTTTGTGCCTTTTTCCCCTCTCACTTCACTCAGCTTGCTTGGGATGGAGACTCAGTTGAGACCATGCATACTACTTGCAAAATCAGTCAGCTTGCTGCCATTTTCCCCTCTCAGCTTGCTCAGTTTGCTTTTCCCCTCTCAGCTCACTTGAGACACACATGTGAGCCTCCAGAATTCCCTCATAGTCTCTACTGGAAGAAGACTGGGTTCCGCTTTTCAAAAGTTTTGTTTTTGGAGGGTTTCAGATTTCTGGATGAGGGAGACTTATACTGTAATAGATAAAGACTTGGAAAAGGCATTAGAAACTACAAAAGAAAACAGAATTATGCTGAAGTTTCTGAGAAAAAATATACATTTGATTTTTAGGGAATTTCTTTGTACTTTTTAAATCACTCCCAATAGAATTTATCTGTGTATAGTTTCCACCACCATAACATTGAAATTTCAGACTAGATTGCATATGGCCTTGATCCCATGCATAAGAAAGTATTTTGTAAATTAAAACACTTAGGCTTAATTCCAAGTTCTACTCCCAATTTAGTAGAGTATATTCATGGGTTTCAGCTGCTGAAAGGTATGTAAGCGCTTACATTAAGTCCATTGATCCAGTGAGGCTACTCCAGTTAGGATGAGCAACTAGATTTAAGTCCGTTTCATTAAAAATTGTATGAGAAATTTATGGAACATGAATAGGCAATATAGACAAGAAACTGTAGCTGGGATGTATCTAAAAAGTGGGCTTCTAGCTCTGGAAAGACATTTATTTATTTTAAGTGTTCCACTGGTACTGGTACTGCGTTAGAGAACAAAAGGATTTTGAGCTGGACAGTGTGCTTAGATATTTTAGAACAATTTGGACATGTGTACCACATATTATTTCAACTTTGAATTATTCATGTGTACTCTGAAGGAACTCTTAGTAGGACTTACCAAATGATGTTTATATCTATGTGTGTACATGTCTGGTGGTGGGTATTTATTATATTTATTATATTTGGAGTTCATGAGATTCATAACAAAGTTATTCAAACAGTAATATTATGGCTTTGAGAGTATAATGTTCTTGGCTTCCTAAACCATGTTCTTGGCTTCCAGAGACTGTTGTATGAAACCAACTTCTTTAGAAAGTGATCAAAATTTGTTATAAGCCACAGTGCCTGGTCTGGAGGATGCAACAAGATTCAAATTAAATAAAAATAAGCATTGACTGTGCTTGCACATCATGACAAACAATGGTTTGTGTTATTGTTGTGTAAACCATGAATAGTTCAAGCAATCCATAACTACTTTCCCCCATGTCTGGTTTGTTTCTTCCTAATCCTTTGCTCAGCTTCTGGCTCAGGCCATGCAGCTGAAGAAACAAGCCAGGGACAAGCTACAGTTGCAAAATCAGATGTATGAAGTACCATAGTTCAAACAAGCTGGAAACGTAACCCAGCAACAAACCATAGATTGAGGTGGTGATTTGTGATGAGCAAACCATGGTTTGTGAGCAGATATGGAGTCGTGAATGAAAACAAGCCAGATTTTTGCAGTCTGTAACATAACTGTGACATATCAGGTCACTGCCAAAATTTTCATTGTGGCAATGGATGGAGATGCAAAGGTAGGAAGTCAAAAGGCTTGTGGAAGCTCCTTCCCGTCTGCTTATATGCTGCTAAACCATGTTTTAATGTGATGTGCAAACTGGGCTAATGTTGAAAAACAGAAATATTGCTCATTGTCTATATAGTAACTTGATCTATCAAATGACGTAAGAGTTCAAAATATTCAAACAATGAACTTCTTTAAAAAGATATTTTGAATAGTTTCTTTTACATTTGTAGATAAATTATACTTCAACACTAACTGGCAACGACACCCTCCTTTATTGGAAATGGACGTCAGATCTGCCTTTTAACTGCACTACACATTATGTAAGGATTCGTTGTTTCATTCGTGAGACTACATTTGCTGGAAAGAAGGTTTGGAGTGAATGGAGCGAACCTGTGGAAATTCCTGGTAAGACAATGCTGTTGAATACAGTGCTTGAATAAAAATATCTTATCAAAATTGCAATATTGATGGTAGGTAGAGATATAGAATGAATAGCTTGCTGAATCATATTTTTTTCACTACACTGTTTAGTAAAGGGTTGTAATCTTTTGCTGTTTTATAAGTGAATCTAAATTATATTGTAACTACTCATCGCCACAATTACGAGAGGTTGTGGTTTAGAAGTTGTACTTACATTTAGGGAGCTAGACACCATTGGATACTAGAGAACAGACATGGGAGTTGTGTGACCCCCAGATGTTGTTGAATTGCAGTTCCTAGCAGTTCTAGCCAAGGCAGCCAATGATGAGTCATGTTGGGAGTTGCATTTCAACAACATCTGGACAATCACACAATTCTCACCCCAGTGTTAGAAGAAGTGTTAGAGCCTGATTGACTTCACCTCCCAAATGGATTTCTCTGTTCACTTCACCTCTTATATGAATTCCTTTAGAGCTTTCTAGCCTATATATACGAGAATAAGGAATCCAGTTTCGGAATGAGTTCATTTGCAAGAGCGTCAGCGCTCTGTCAGACTAGCCATTCATTTGGATTAGCTTGTTTGGGAACAATAGCTAAGAGGTAGAGTCTGTAAAAGCAATCAAATATGTAGCTGTTAGAATGAAATGGATAAATTACCAAATACCATAGATCTTTCCTCTCTTCACTTTTCCCCTTTTCATTACAGGACAAGATACAGGCTCTTCTGGCAAAATGTATCCTCTTGACAAAGTAGTGCTGGAAGGCTCTGATGTGACTTTCTGCTGTGTGTGGCGAAAAGGAGAAAGTGGGTTTGAGCTAAACTATCCATCGTGTTCACCTCAGCGGTGTCCAGTTGCTTCTCTTTCCAACTTCAGCAAGCTAATCCATGTACAAAATGTCTCAGCATCACAGTCGTCTGGAACTAACGTATGGTGTATAGGAAAATCTGCACCTGGATCCAATGATCCAGGTTTTTATGGAACTGTCGTGTTTCCAGGCTGTAAGTATATAGAATGAATCAGGTGAACAGACATTTTCTGATGGCTCCAGATTTTAGGCGTGAATGTAGATCCACCATCCCAATGGGGAAGCTTGTGATTTATTCAGGCTTGAACTCAAATCTTCCTTGTAGATCAAGCACAGCTTGCCCTAGGTTTGTTAACATCAAACCCTCTTTATTGGTTTCCTCCACTCCAAGTAAATGTCCTTTTGAAAGAGGAGAAAAAAGGAGGGAGAGCAAGAAGATTTGACACCTTCCACACCTGCAAAAGCATGGCTTTGTGAAGGGAGGGTCAGGTAGAGCAGAGGTATTTGTGAAAACAGGAAAACCCTTGTAATACTCAGTCTTGAAGCTTGGTTGCTCCTGGGCATCCCAAAGACTCTCAGATCAATTCTTTCTTAGGAAATATGGTGTTCCCTAGGCTTCTCAGCCAGAAATCATTGAATGGGGAGATATATATATATATAAATAGAATTGCCATGTAGCTTGGCCAAGTCCCTTTAAGAAGCCCTCCCTACCTCTGTTTCCCTTATTGGCAAGGATTAGTTTGAACAGGGTAGACATTGGGGGGGCAGGGGGCCTGTTGATGAGGCCATGTCTTACTGAGATTTTTTCATGAGAATGCCTCAGAAAACAAAACAAAGCCAAAGGATTTTCATTATTTCAGGCCCTCGGGGCAAACCTGAGATCTATGAGATGCCCTGTGATATCATAGTGGGTATGCTGTATTGATACTGAAGGAGGAAACTATAAAAGACAGTCCCTGGTAATTCCATTAAGTACAATACCTGAAGCATTAACCATAATTGCACTAAGATCATTTCCGCACTAGACTGTTATAGTGCTATTATTCCACTTTCAACATCCTCAAAGGCCCCTCCTTAAACTGCAAACCCCAGGATTCCATAGGATGTTGAAAGTAGAATAATAGCACTATAACAGTCTAGTGCAGAAATGGCCAAAGTATGGTATTCAAGTAAAACCCTTTACAAATGAGGAAAACACACTTTTGTCAAAGAAGTGCTCTTGCCCTGAGATTCCTTTCCCTTTCCCTGAGGGCCACAGAATAGGAGTTAGAGCCTGTGAGCTGAGAACCCTAGTGTTCACCCCCAGACACTTCTTCAAAGGTATTATTTTTAGTAGGAAAAATTAAATAAATGAAGGTTGCTGGAAAGAGGGCAGTAGGGTTCCATTACAGATGTGATTTGAAAGCCTTGGAAAAGTTTTTGAAGATGGCTCAAGAAAATAAAGATTATTATGAGACAAATGCATCTCTGTTCTTCTGTTCATTCTTTGATTATGTATCGTACAGAGAATTTGATGGCTTCTCCCTCCTTAAAATGGCAAGAGGGATTTTCTTCCATTGTAACAGACTTATAATTTGAAGCTATAAAACACTCATGCTTAAGATAGCATTTAGGGTTAAATCTGGGTCTCTGCTTAGAAGAACCATCTGGAGAACTTGGGAGAACAGGTCTTTCTGCAGATCATCCCTATATTTTGTCTGATCCAATTGAGCATCTTTATTTGATAATGTAGAATACTTTATACAGTTTCTGGTTTAATAAGCATAAGGATGTCTAATTTCTTACTTTCACTTCATAAATTTTATATTAAGCTTGCATATGCAGTGTTGCTCTTGTTCAAGTGACTAGAATGGTTTTTCAAAGAAAATTAGAGCTTTAAGTACTGGCTTCCCCAACAGAATTCTAGGAGTTGGATATTCCTAGAGGCAACTAACCTGATCAGTTAGCACTATCAGCTGTTGGTGAATTACCATACATTCAGTATAAGGTGAAACTGGGCATGGTAATCATGTATAGCGTCGATATTATGCAATAGAGAACTTTCAAGATTGCTGTGGCATGTGGTTCAACAAGTATATATATTTATGTGCAACTGCTTTTTTCATTGTTTCTCATTGCTTCAGATCCCCCTGATGTGCCACAAAATGTAAGCTGTGAAACACAGGATTTAAAAGAAATAAAATGCAAATGGGAACAGGGAAGGCCCACTAAATTATATGGTCCACGAAAAACATTCTACGCTTTATCAGAGCGGTAAATCTTTTTCTTCTTGTGTGTGTGTGTGTGTGTGTGTGTGAGTGAGTGAGTGAAATTTGCCTGTCAACCTATGGCGACCCCGTGAATTTCTTAGGCAAGGAAAACTCAAAGGTGGTTTTGCCAGTTTCTTCCTCTGAAATATAACCAGTAGCACCTGGTATTTGTTGGTGATTTCTTCTTGTTAAGAGATAATTTATGAGGCTCACCTAACATGACATGAATTATATACAGTAGTTAGGAGGACCATTTTCTTTGTGTGAAAATTGCCATTTGTTTATATTTTTAATTCTATACAATGTGTACCTAGATGAAAAGAAAATTTAAGAAGCTAATGTTATTAGCTTAGTTTGGTTATGATGCTAAATGGTATAAATATGGATAGGGATGGAAAGAATATTCTTTAGTTATATTTATGCTCAGGATACCCCAGTAGAAAGTATACTACTGGCCAGAAGACTTGTTCAGGATTCTTTGGATTTTGAGAAGTATTCATCTGCACAGAAGCACATATGGCTTTTCTGTGCAGAAATCTATTTTCTGCATAGAACGCCATATCTGTTCCTGCACAGAAAGTGTATTTCTGCACAGAAAAACCATGTGTTCTTTTTTATAGAAAATATGTTTTCTGTACAGAAGATGTGTTCCTGCGTAGGAAAAAAAAGTATATTGCTCTGTAGATAAATACTCCTTGAAGCACAACAATGATTGAGAACTGTGCAGAAATCTTTGTATTTTCATTAAGTAGGGAGAATACAGCAAAATTTATTGATTCTTGTCTTATGAGGACAATGAGCATGATAATGCATATCTCTAGATATGAAGGCTGTCCTTTGATGATAACAGCGGTATAAAGAAGGGAAATCAATGAGGAGGAAATATGGTACCTAAGCTCCCTGGCGCATTGCTACTTACTATTTAAACCAGTGAAGGTGGCCAACAAGCCTCACTAGACTTCATCTTAGAAATGACCCTTCAGAAACTTATTAATGGTGGCCATGAATGAGAGGCTAGTAGCAGAAGCCTTTCAGTTCCTTTTCAGCTTGGGTTAAAATCTGATCTGGAGATGATGACCCCATTAAAGAAATACCGTAAAATCAGGTTTGGGAGCAAATTCAACCACCAAAGAAGATCAATTTCACACATAGGTTCTCCTAAATTTTCCTGATGACGTATATTCAATGCAGTGCCCTAACAAACCAGTTGAGAAACTTTACTTGTCAGGGAAAAAAGTGTACTAGGACAAAAGTCTATATAACCTATGGGAAACTCTTAAGCTAAACTCCAGAGAGAGATTTTTCCTCAGACAGCTTGTCAAAGATCTCCTTGCTTTGCTGTGAACTGTTTTTAAGAACTGCCTGCCCTATGAGACAATTGGATATGGATATTACTTAAAAAAAAAAAATGAATAAAACTGCCACTTTTGGTATGGCAATTTTTTTCTACTAAAACCCTATTAAATAGTATGAATATTCACTTTTTCCACTCCTGCTCCAGACCAGCTGTTGTTACTACTTGTCCTACCTGGATTAATCAGATGAGTGGTCCTGCCCCATGATCACATGGAACAGAATGATATACTGATGCTATGCAGTCTGTCAGAATTTCCCTGTCTGATAAGAGTACTGAAGGCATTTTTACCAACAGCACAACAAAGTCACTGCTGAAAAGGAGATGCCTTTTGGCTACCACTGTGAAAAGTGTTCATGTAAAATGTTGTATAATTTGGACAATAAGTTCTTGGTTGAATAAGTTAGTATGTGCTTTGTTTATCCCTTTATGTGGGCCAAGGAGGGTTATGTGCATACCAAGAATGATGGACCCTTTCCACATGACGTCAGTGTCTCATTTCTGCCACAGGATGGCAGCGGTCAGTAGGTTGTGCTTCCGCATATTTACATCGCTGTCCCACTGCCATCCTATCGTGGAGCGCTGCGCTTGCGCAGTTTTCGCAAAACAGGTAAAATCCATTTTGTGTCTGTGATTGCGCAGCACTCCCGTTACTTCTGGCCATGCAGAAGCTGCGGAAGCTCATTGGCAACACTTCCTTCCATAGCACAACAAAGGAAAAAGCTCAGCTGCACTGTGGAAGGAAGACGTGGTACCATTGCGTTCTCTTCCGCATGGACCGAGCGGGTGCAGAGGGGAGCGTTGCTGACACGCTCCCTTCTGAACCGGGACTGCAGCGAGATGATGCGGAAGAGCATCGTTGTGCGGAAATGGCCATGGTTAATAATTTTACAGTTCGCATGCAAATCTTGGTTTGTTGTTGTTTATATCCTGCCTTTTCCCAGTTTAGGACTCAAGGAGGCTTACAAAAGTTAAAACAAACATAGTTACAAATTAACACCATATAAAAGTTAAAAAGCAATTAGACTATCATAAAAATAAAAGACCAGCACATTATACAAGGCTCACTTCCCCTGAAAAATCAGTTTTCAAAGGCCTCCTACAGTTAAAAAGGTTTTTAGCTGCTTGCAGAAAGACATTAAGCATGTGAATGTTCAGTTCAATTGACTGTAGTGAGGACAAGTGAACTAAAGAAGAAATGGATAGACAGGAACATATTTGTTGCTATCTAATTATTCTGGATCCTTTTTTAAAAAAAATAAACAGCTTCAATATATTCTGTTCAAATCAAAATTTCAACAACTGTCAAAAAGTTCTCATTTGTTTTTTAAAAAATTATCTTTGTATTACTTGGACTTTAATCACCACTTTCCCCCTAACTTTGCAGAATATCCAGGAGATATGTTACATACACAGGAGACGATAAACACTATGAGTGTAAACTTCCAGTTCTGAACAATCAGACAACATATAACTTCACAATCCATGCCACCAATCATCTTGGTCAATCAGAAGCCTCTCTTTCAATCAATGTAAAATACAGAAGTGAGTGTTATTTATATACAATGACAATGAATTAGGTGTCCCCCTCCCTACTTAAAGATATGTGTGGCCGCAGTTACAGGTAAGGAGCTTGTTCTTAACAAGTAAGTTTTTCAAGCTCTGTATTTGTGCACCTACAAAAAAGCAAAACAGCCCTTCTCTGTCTGCTTTCACCTCTGAATTACTTTGGGGCAGGAACTTCTTCACCAAGGCTCTAAAATTAATACTGGAAACAGGAAGAAAGCATTTTTCTTTGCACTTGTGCTAAATTTGTGAAACTTGGGCCCTTTTCGCATGGCATTTGCCATGCGAAAGGGCCCCTCAAGTGTCGCATGAATGTGAGGAGCAGTCTGCACGACACACTCACAATCGCATGACACTCCAGGGGCTGGCAGGCACCAACCGCACACTTTTTCATTTTTGGCTGTAAGCCCAAAATGGTGTGCGATCGGACATCGTGCATGCGGAACTCCGGAGCCATGGCGCTCGTGCTTCCTGCTCCAGCGCAGCCTGGGAAACTCCCAGGCTGCACTGCGGAAGGAAGAGGCAGGGCTCTCGCATGAACAGGTGGTAGCTGTGGAGCTGAAGGAACCAGAACACGAGAGCCTCTCGCTAGAGGCTGCTCGCGCAATCCCCACACCCCAGCTCCGCGAAAAGGTGCATTGTGGAAAGGGCCTTAGCATGAGATGAGTGGCAAGACTATGTCCCTTAGGACAAGAGGGTCCTTAACAGCAGGATTTTTGTTGTTGCTGGTCAGTAAGTCTTTTGAGAGGGCAGGAAACTGGAAGTGATATGACATCATTTCTGACCACCATTTTTTTTTTCCGTTTTGCGGCCAATATCATCTGTTTTTATTTTAGAGTGTGTTGGGGATATCAAGTGGGGAGTTACAGAGTGAAACTGGCACATTTACATGCAACTATGGAAAGTTGGGAGGTATTTGGGGACAAAAAGGTCACCTTAAAATTGCTCTAGATTTTTTTAAAAAATAAATTGGGCTTTGGGGGGCTTGAGAGATCTCCACATGTAATCTGAAGTCTGCAGCTTCCCTGGCCCTATGTTATGGTTGAGCAAATAAAAAGTACCAGCTGTGATACCATTTTAACTGGACCTCCCTTTCTCAACAGTTCATCCACACCCTCCAACAGATTTAGCCGTGACTGACAATAGCCCAACTAATCTCAGCCTCTCTTGGAATCTTCCTGGAAATTTCTCAAAAATCAAGCTTCAGTTTCAGATTAAGGTTTCCAATGGCACTTCCACAGAACGGAAGGTAGGTGCCTTTTTGTTTTGCAAAACTGCATTTGCGTGTTATATCTTTATAATGTAACAGTTGCTGTTGTAAGCGCAGAAAATATAAGGGTGGAGTGTTCCCCATGTTGACTGGGAGATTGTGGAAAATGTAATTCGAAAAAGTAATGTCTCCAAGCCTTGTTATAAACAGGTTGAGCTCTTGGGCTACTTTCCTTCGCTCGTATCTGAATTACTTCTTTCACTGTTAAACCATGTTGCATTATTCCATCTACTCCACTTTTGTGTTTTTTCAGCCTCCTTTCCTCAATGACAGTGAAGAAGCACCTTCAGTGGCACAAGCCCTTTCCGCACCACCCTCCCAACCCGCCGTGGGGATGGGAGAAGGACAGGGCTGCGATGATGCTTCTGCGTGATGTTGTCACAGTCCTGTCCTTCTCCCATCCTCAGGTGACACAATCACAGATTAACTCATTGACAGGCTTTCCCTGTAAATGACCTGCAGTTGCGCTTACTGGTCTAAGGAGTGTCTGGAAGCACAATGGCTGCGCTTCCTGCCCCAGTGCTGCCTGGGAAAGTACCTGGCTGCACTGCAGAAGGAAGAGGCAGGGCCGTCGCACTCCCTTCCATGGGGAGCCAGCTAGTGTGTAGGGGAGTGCTCCTGTCATGCTCTCCTCCCGGCAGAGCTGCTTCTGGGATCCCCATGGGAGGACATTTGAAGAAGGTAGGGTGCAGAAAGAGCCTCACGTTCATTTCTTACCTACTCTCTTATCCTGTTCTCTCTCTCTCCCTCCCTCCCTTAGAATACCTTCACACATGGCCACATTGACACAAAAACTGCCTCCTTGTGGCATAATCCCAGCTGGCTCAGGACTGTGCTGTGAATGATGCAGGCTTGTGCACAGAGCTGATTGTTCAGGCATTTGTGCATTTAACACTCTCTTGTGGCTGGGTGTGCGTCACTGGGAAAGACCTTGGCTACCAGTCCTTCCTGCATGACTGTATCAGTCTCGTGCAACTTGCAACTGTCTGAGGATATATCCTAGAGAGAAGCCAGTGCCCACGCTGCAGTATCATGTATGAAGGGGACCAAACAAAATGTTTACTGAAGCATCACCAAAATATGCAGAGTAAAACAATAACTAATCTAATATTTTGTTATTATTTTACAGTTACTTCAATATTTATATCCTGCTCTTTATCATAGGGTTTCAGGGTAATGTACAGATAAACAATAAATAATTTAAAACAGATTAAAACACAGATTGAAGCTCCATTATCTGAAACGTCTGGGACCAGAAGTGTTCTGTATTTTGGATTTTTTAAGATTTCAGAATACAGTACCTTTCTGGAATAGCCTTGCATCTTGTTTGTTCACTACTTGTGTTGTGTATAAGACACAAGACTGGACAGAGACTGAGGTTCTGTGAAATGGTGGGAATCCAAATGTAATGTTCTGCATGAATCCATGCCTCCAGCCATTTCACAGATCTTCTGTCTCTTTCTCTCTCTTTCTCTCTCTTTTTTTTTCTGCCAGCCTCCTGTTTTCGCCATTGAGGTGGCAGTTGCAGCACCACTGCTTGTTCATCTCTCAGAACCTCAGTCTCTTTTTTAGCTGCCAACCACCTGCTTCAACCTTTGAGGCGGCAGCTGTGGTACTTCTCAAATCCAAGAGACAAACAAGCAGGAGCACTGCAGCCACTGTCTCAAAAGCAGAAGAAGGTGGCTGGCAGCAAAAAGTTTCTTTCTTTTTTTTTTTTTAGTTTTTCGGATTATGGATTTCTGGATAAGGCAGGCTTGACTTGTAGTTTAAACAGGATAAAACATACTAAATAAGATAAGTTAAAGCAGCTTACAAGGCTGCAATAATTAAAAACCATGTACATGCACATTTAAAAGTAAATTAATTCCCTAAATTTTTTTTTAATAAAAAGCCTTGTCTTGACTTACTGCTGGGAAAATGGCAACAATGGCACCAGCTGGATCTCCATGGGAAGGGCATTTCACAGTTAGGCTGCCATAGCTGAGAAGGCCCTCACCCTTGTCATCCTTCACTATATTGTCCCCACTGGTGAGACAGAGAGGCAGGTCTCTCCTACAGACCTCTGTTCTCAGAAGATCCTCCATGTATCAAAGTTCCAAGCCTGTAGGGCTTTTAATATGCAAGTGCAATAGTCTTATGTTAAGTGGTATGTTGCTTCATAATTCCACAGAATTCACAGTATAAAATATGTCATTAAGCATATTTCATGAGATATAAATCTGGACAGTTATACAAAAATAGGTATAATGTATTATTATATTGCTGTACATATTATTATATTGCATATAATATAATGCAACAGAAAGTACATAAAGACACTACGTAAGAGATATGACAATGCTTTCATAGTTATCTTGTTTTGTAATCTTCCACAGCTTGCTATGAAGTTAAACCTGGTTCTTTGAGGTCATATTGTTTTATTAGTAAGACAGTATCTGGTGGCAGCATGATAGTATTATTTATCTCTTTCATATTTCTGCATGTTAAAATACCATGTGGACAGGTGACTCTGTGCTGGTATGAAACTGCAACTACAATTCTAGTAGGCTAGTAATTTTGTCGCAATAAAAGGTTTGTTTGTTTTTATTCTTTTAAATACTACAGAAAGTGCATCTGGATGGTGCAGAAAACTCACACTACACAATTTCAGTGGAAAATTTGCATCCCTACACACTGTATACTTTCCAAATTCGTTGTGGAGCTGCTGAGCCCTTCTTCTGGAAGTGGAGCAATTGGAGCAAAGAAATGTCGCACCAAACTCAAGAAGCCCGTAAGTTTATTGAGTTACAAACAGAGCTTGGAAAATTAATCCCAGAATTCCCCAGCCAAAATGGCCATCTTAGGAGTTCTTGTCACTCTGCAATAGACACGCAGACATATATGTGTGTGTGTGTATGTGTGTGTGTGTATACACATACATACATACATACATGCACACACAAAACTTTTTCTAAGCTTTGGTAATGGAGTGTTCTGAAAGTGCAGGCTTGACTGGTTCGTTAATGAGCCAAGGAAAGAAGTTGAAGACTCTTTAAAAATATATATATATTCCTTAATGAAAACTCATCTGATGTCCACAGTTTGAATTGAAGATATTAGTTCTGTAGATTCAACCTTGAAATACTTGGTTATTTTTTTCTTCAATATAACTTCCAAGACAAAACTTCAAAAAATGCAGGTATCCACATTGATCCATTAAATAATTGTTAGTATTAACAGTAGCACAGTAACTGGAGCCGGAACATGTGAATTGTGTTGTTCTGTGTAAGATTAATGGAACAGATAAACAACGGGAATTTGTGTCTTTGTGTCTTTTAATTTGTGTCTTTTAAGTGGAAGTTGGTTGTTCGGCTGAATGATCTCGATGCTTGTGAATGGTTATGGGTTTGGGGCTTCCTAGACTTCATTGTCTAAGATGGGATGAGTTACTGTGAGAGGAAGTCAGTGTTGAGAGAAAGTAACTTAGTTGGGATAGAAATTGCATTCACTATATATAGCTGCCCTCATAGTGTCTGTGAGCTTATGAGTGGGAACTCAAGGACAGGGAGACTAAAGTGGGGAATTTAATGGGAGCATTTAACTTGGAGACCTAGGCCATTTCTGCACAAGATCAATACATGGAGTCGCCTCGAATTCTCAGCCTCCCATCTGCACATTGAACTGGTTCGGCTTCGTAGTTTCCCTCATGGTTCTGCATTTTTTCAGCTCCTGGCACGGTTCAATGTGATGAGTAACCGCTGTATTGTAAAACTGGAAAAACTCAGACATAAATCTCCCAAGCCAATTCTGCTTCGTTTTCCCCTACGTGCAGAAATGTAACATCGATTCAAAGGGGAGAAGTTGCTGGCTAGAGGTGTTCCCAGGCTATCATTTCCATCTCTATCTTTCTCCACCTGTCAAAGGACAGGCTGTCTTCCAGGTGTTCAACAGACAACAGGAAGAGTGCTAATCGATCGCTAAGTTCTCGCATCAACAATCATACTACGACATTGGTTCTCTTTTGTTTCTCTTTCAGGCTTTCAGGCTGCCTTGATAGCCTTCGCAATACAACCTTTACTTTCTCTTTGCAAAGTAGTGATCTTTTGACAATTTAATTTGATAGCTTTGACAGCTTACTTTGAAAGACTAGTTTGGAGTTGGTGGGGCGGGATGAGGGAGAGGACGGGAGTGACCAGGGACTTGCTGCTGTGGATGCAGCAACCACTTTTCTCCAAGGTAGTAGTACAATGTAAATGGGGTGTGTGCAGACAGCACAGTTTTTGAATTGGAATAAAAAAACACCGCTCTCGTGCAGAAATGGCCTTAGAGTGTTTTTTCAATACTTACATAGAATAAAGAGGCATGAACCCCTGTCATGCTACATGATTATAATACTATGATTCTATTTTAACTGCCACAACTGCATGCTGTGGAATCCTGGGGTTTGTAGTTTGAGGCGGCACTAAAGCTTGGATCCCATTTGGGGGATATAACTGAAAGCAAGCAAGCAAGCAAGCAAGCAAGCAAGCAAGCAAGCTTTTGCTGAAAATTTTAAATACCTCTTCCTAAACTGCAAACCCCACATTGCTGAATTTCATTGGTAACGTGGCTTATGGTTAAGGAAAAGTTGTTCTTTTTACAAGCATGCTCACACTACTGAAATGTGAAAGCACTATGGCAGCCACAGTAGTGTGTGAGCCTGTGGATTTGGGATATTGATCAGTGCAACCCTATAGATTCCAGAGTTGCCCACTCTTGGACTAAAGGATTCTGTGAAGATGAAGAAACACAGCATGCATAAATAAATAAATAACTCCTTTATATAAAAATTGCTGCGAGATTGCCACTTTGTTGGCTGTTGTTGTTTACCCAATATCATAAATGGATGATATGATCCAGTAAACTAGTTATTTATACTGTGTATATAAACTGATAATAATTTCTTTGGTGTGATTGAAACCATTCTCTTGTAGCTCCTGCAGGAAAGCTAGATGTCTGGCGAGAGAAAAGTCCTGATGAAAGAACTGTCATAATCTTTTGGAAGGTATATATACTGTTTGTTTGGATTTGTTATTAAATGTTCTGGTCCATAGTTATAATACTAGCTGGCTGTAAGTTATACTTTCTCTGGAGCGATTCAAACAGCTATATTTGATATAAATCATGAGAAGGAAAATGATCTTCCCTCAACATTCCCTTTTATGGCAATATATTTCAAAACAAGGTAGCCACATGGGATCACTTTGCACATAAGTGTACCATCTGAATGGGAATACTTCTTTTTGAGGGGCTGTTCTGACACGCCCCAATTGGATGTGTGACTTGCCAGTCAACTTTGGGTGCTGATTTTTGTGCAGGACTAGTTGTCTTGTTTGCCCCTATTTTTCTGTGTGTATTTTGTATGTATCTTGTGGATACAAAAGTACTTATGATTTTATTTTATTTGTTTAGAGTATTTATATTTCACCCCAAAAGGGCTTCCAGAGCAGCTTATAAATCATGAATTTAACAGTTCCCTGACCTCAGACATACAACCTAAGAAGAAAGGATACACATGGAAGACACTGGTTGTTCTTTACTCCCTTAGAGTCGAAAGTAATGCCCATTTGTATGGAGGGGGGCTCTCACCAGCTGCTTGGGCCAAGGCCTGGCTGAGCTATGCCTTACTGCTCTCTTTCCTTCAAAGGAATATGGTGGGAGGTCTCTTTCTAGCCAACATGGCCAAGACAAGATGCAATTGTGCCTAGCTGTTTTTCTCTCCTTCGGAGAACAGTGGTATTTGAAACGTGGAGGGAAGGCCTCTCACAAGTTGCTAGACCAAAGCACACTGGATCTTTACCACACTTTCTCTGTTAATATACATACGTCTCTCTGAAGGCAGTAGATTTTTTAAAAAATAATTTATTAATAAAACAGTTTTGGATATCTAGTTCAGACTGCAGAGAGGTGTTCATATGGACATCCCTATAGAATTCTCAATCATATATGTAGTATAAATCCAGTCTTGTAAGTAATATGTTCTCTTCTGGCTTATCTGTTTTTAACTTGATTTAGATCAATATATAGCCCTGCTCAGGTGTTCTGTCTAAGCTGGGATTTTTAACTTGTGTAACGGGGCTGATACATGTGATTTCCTGGCCACTATACAAGTTCACATTCCCAATTCAGGGCTTATCTGTATAAAGGGCAGTTGTCAAAAAGGGCAGTTACCCCGTATTCCTGATCCTCAGTGTGGCCAGAAACCCCAAACCCTGGAGAGGATATGTCAGCTTTTCCCAAATCCATGGAAGCTGGACTGATGGGAGTTGTAGTTGTAGTTGTAGTTGTATATGTAGCATATAAAGAGCTGAGGTGATGTGCACTGTGTTGGGAAAGAGGGAAGCTTGATTCTTTGGTTGAGCTCACCAGTGGGAAACTTAACTTTCATTTCCAGCAGCATGTCTGAGTGCTTTCGTTACTTTTATGGGAAACATTAGGCGCTGCCCTCATGCACTGCTTCCTTAGTAAAGGCCCTGTACTCTTTAGTGAGGAGTCCTAAAAACAAGAAATAAAGTGCACAGTGTCTCTTGTGCTACCTTCAGCCATCTCCGATTCCAGAGTGAGTGACAGTTCCTCACTCAGTGGACCAGCAATACTTGGTCCTCAGAAAATTTCTGAACTAGTTACTTTTTGGAGCCTGATCTGGAAGCGCACAATATGCATCTGTATGTAGCAGCCACGGAGATGCCTCTTCCACATGCCCTTGCTACTGTATATATCTGTTTTATTAATAGTTCACTAGCAATATGTGAATGACTGGTTCACTACCAATATGTGAATGGCTGACCCAATGTTCTTTAATAAGTGGACTGCAGGAAGACCTATCTCTTAGGATTTTTTTTTTTTTAAGAAAAAGAGCCATTGTGAACTCTTTGAGTTTTTGTTTTCTTTCAACCCTCCTTTTCCTGTTTCCTCAAACTAATTTTTTGCATGGTTTACAATGGCTTTCTCAACAGCCACTACCCATGCTGGACCGAAATGGAGTGATTGAGGGTTATGAAGTATCTTGGGTTGTATCGGAGATGGCCATGAGGAAACAGTCAGTTTCTGAAGATATGAACAGCACAAAAATACAGCTTGGAAGCAATGACTACATATTTACAGTGGTGGCCAAAAATAAAGCTGGTCTCTCTCCTCCTTCTTTAGTAAACAGTGCAGAAATTCCAGTTGGTAAGTATGAGATGAAATGGAGATTTTGACAATATATGGTGTGAGTGGGCAGCTGTTCATAGGAGATTAAAAACAAACAAATTGGCATTTACTTTTCAAAATGAGAATCCTACCTTCATTGTGTCCACGAGAAGCCTGCCAGTAGGACATGAGGCCTCTCATACCAACAAGTCTTGGTAGTTTCCCTCTCTTGCTAAGCAGCTTCTGTCACAGACTGAAAGAAAATAAATCAAGAGTGTTGCATTCTGCATGTGTTTTTGGTGATTTCCACTCTGTGTGGCTTTAACAACATTGTCAGACAAAGTGTTGGAAGTTTGAAGTCATATCTTTAATGAGGCACGATGCAAATGATACTCCCTTTTGTGCTACGTGTCCCTCAGCTAATGAGTGCCATTAACTCTCTCCATCTTCAGTGTAACTCCCATGTCTATTATCATATAAAGAACTGAGGAAGGCAGAATGGAGGGGTTCATTATAATGTCAGCAAAACTTGAAGGGAAAAATGTTTTTGGATATTGGACTTTGCAGAGATAGCAAAATGAGAATCTGTTAGATGTTTTCAAAGTGTCAGGTACATAGTTAGTGCTTTATTAATAAGGGGAGATAATACTGATGCTCGTGATGGTGATGATGTAAGACCTTGAGCCCAGTCCAGATAGTTCTCCTGCTGATTCAGATTGCAACTGTTCCACACCTGATGGCTAGCCTTCTGGTAAGAAGACTCTCTGTACATAGCTAGGCTGCTTGCTGGATAGCAGACCAAGGTCTTATCAAAAACCTTACCAGCTTAGAAGAATCTTTCAGAGCTTGTAGTGCATTGGCATAACTTTTGAGAATCCAGGTTCACCTCCAAGCCACGATGATATGGCAGTATAGCAGTTTGCAGAAGTAATAAAAATAGCAACAATGACAATAATCAATAACATCATCGTTGTCATCACTACCATCGTCATCTGAAGATGGTGATGTTGATGAGGATGAGGCAAAGTTCTGATTCATTTGGTTAACTAAAAGAAAATTTAGAGATTCTTTCTCTCTCCCTCTGTCATATATTAGGATTTTGTTTTTATTAGTTGTAAATTTGACAGCTAAAAGGATTAATGTCAAATTTACTTCCTGAGGCAGTCCCAAGTGACTTTTCCACCTCCTAGAGAGAAAGAATATCAGTGTCTCTGTGGAGAGGTAAAAGTGAGAGAGGAAGCAGTACACTGGTATGCTGTGTCCATTGCATCCCACTGACTGTAGTGAAATCCCTTTATTCTGGAAACGAGCAGCTGTGATGCTGGAGCACTCTTGCAGCTCTCAGGCCAGCTTGGACAGAAGCCAAAAGAATACAGCTTGAAAACCAGATGTGAACTTCAAAGAACAGCCATACTCCTCCTTTCTTGTAGTACATGAAGTCATGAATTTTCAGTATCTCTTTATTTTGGTTGCTTTGACTTGGCAAACTTCCTCCTCAGCTGCATTGGTTGTTGTGATCCAAGATTTTTCTTACATCCTTGTGGGAGGAAGAGATACAAAAAGTATCTTGTGTCTACTCCAGCTGTGATCCGTGTGAGATCTGGATCATTTGCCGTACTCTCTATGTGTATATGCTCATGGATTTCTGAAGGCAATAGGCATTTATAAATTAGTATGTTAAAAAGAGTGGGTTGTTCTGCTTTCATCTATTCCAGATTCCAGAGGGATTTTTTCATGCTATTCTGTCAGGGTCTTGTGACATGTTAGAGTTGAACAGATTTATTACACTGTAAGTCTTTGCAATACAAGCTTTTGCAAACATCAGTTACATGTTGCATTGTCTTTAATGGTTTGAATATAACACACACACGCACACAGAGAGAGACTGAGATAAAAGAAAGCATTGTAAATAGTAAGGTCAAAAGACCTTTTAATATAAGAACCTGCAACATTTGTCTAAAAAGCTCAAATGTATAAAGATGAGCAGTAATTAACGATAATAAAATTGGGAAGGCAAGACCTTAAGGCAGATTAATTCTTAAGTTAGTACAATTAAATTTACTAAAATTAATAGAATAAATTTTGCAAACAATTGCCAGCTTACAAATCAACAGCAGATTGAAATGCTTCTGAGTATTGTTACTGATAGGAATGGATAAATCTAAGATTTTTTGTTCTGTCTGCCTTTTGAAATTTTCAAAGTAAATTTTGTTCATTTCTAGAGTGCACAAATTCTCCATGTTTGTTTCATTTTTTATAATTTTGTGGTTATACACATGTATTTATATAAAAATGGTGCCATAGCTAGCACATCTTTATATATGCATATTTTGGTTCCGCTTCCCACCAGGGCCTCTTCCTGTGACACATTTTTGTTTTCCCCTTGCTATCTAATTAACTTTCTTTCTCTATTTCATTTGGTGCCACAGCTTTAATTCTGCTTAATAATTTTTATCATTTGTCACTTGCTCTTCTGTCCTGTCTGGCCAGACAGGCTGATTGCTTCTGTATGGTTTTAGCCTGCTGCATGCTGTCTAATTTAAAAATAGTAAATGTAGGCTCTGATTTCAGTAATTCTTAACCTAACTGGAATATTTATACTACATCTATATACCACATTGATTGTTGTTACACTGTTAAGGGCTTATATATAATACTGTAGTATTGGAAGTACAATGGCCCCTCTACTTTTGCAGGGGTTTGGAGTGCAGAATGCTCACAAAAGTGGAAAAACCACAAATAACTCCTCCCCTCATGCTCCCTCTCCCATTCTCTTACCTTTTGCCCTAGCATGCAAGCCTTCCTTCTCTGGACTGGGCAAAAGGCATGGGAATGGAAGGGCAGAACTCCAGAAGGAGAAGGAAGGTGCACACGTGCCTTCAACCTCCATTTCTTTGCCTTTGCCTTGATGTGCATTCTCTGTGCCAGGGCAGAAGGCAAGGGAATGGGAAGAGGGAGCTTTGGAGGAGAGAAGGAAGGTATGCATATGCCTTCCCCCGTTCCCTTGCCTTTTGCCTAAGCGCACATACCTTCCTTCTCTACACCTGGAAAAAGGCAAGGGATGGGAAAAGGAGAATGGGGGGGGGAGGCACATGCACGCCTCACAAATAACCAAATTCTTGAAGGTCAAACCCACAAATGGAGAGAGAAGATTGTACAGGTAAAACTTGTAAAGCAGCCCCATGCTTATTCGGTCAGAACTTTCAAGTAGTTGCTGTTTGTGTTCTTCACAGTTAAATCTTAGTCTTCACTCAGATGTAACCCATTATCCACTGAAACTAGGTAGTTAATTGATGGACATCCCATCCGTGGTTGCTTTAGCCCATCCATGAAGAAAGGAGCAAAATAGTGAATATATTCGAATGTTAATTAGTTTTGTTTCATACATATCCCAGACAAACAGAAAGACAGACAGACATGTTCTTATGTAAAAAATCCCGGACAAAACCCACTGAAACCCACTCAAAAGCTCACTGAAGTTGTGTTATACAAAATATTATATTTTCTGCAGCTGCAAAGCTTCACTGAACAGTAGAATAGAACTTAATTGTACATCTAGATGTTTTCAGACTATATCAAAATTCTTTTTATGTGTGTGTGTGTATCTCCTGATATTTTATTGAAGCGAGGCTCACAGGTTTTTTTTTCCAGCAACGGTAGATATCTTCTGTTATATGATAACATGGTAACATTAGGCAAAAAATCATGAACTTGGATGAATCCTGTAAAAATTGGTAAAAGGCTCATAATTACCACCTAGGCCTCTTCTAACTTTCTCTGGAGTAGCCCTTCTTTTGCTAGTGGCCAGTCATAAGGTTGGGATCTTCTGAAAGAAACGTGCGTGCTCAGAAGCATGTGATCTCTACCATGGATAAGTTTATTTGTATAGCACAGGACACAGGACACAAAGAACAGATTTCTGAGGTTACTACCTCAGGGGCTTCATATGAGGGAAGTAACAGTAACAAGTGAGAGGTTAAATAGTTGAAGATTATGCACTCATTTCCAGCTTATTTGCCGTTGTTCCTCTGTTACGATACTGAGAGTGCTAAAAAGTTAGCATCAGTTATAACTAATGTTTCAGTATCATTGAAGCACTCTTTGTACTGTTCTAATGTCCATGTTGGTCCCAAACTTTGATTGAACATTTTGGTGCAGCTTTTCAGGAGCTACGTAACTCCTTTGTGAAAGACTTAATATCTCTTTCTGTGTTATTCACACCATAACTCAATTTTGAGGCATTGTGAGTCATGGATCAAGAGTCAGGGAGGGTGACTCATCTGCCAAGCTGAGAAATACACTGGCAGTCACTTCAGACTGGGTCCTCTGCATTCTACAAATGTTTTGGATGCCTAATAGAAAGAATGGGGTATTTATGTGTGTCTGTAAGTATTTCATCTGAGATCTGTTTCAGTGAGAATCATTACAAAGAGTGCTATCAGTGTTGGGGGATGATAGGAGTTTCAGACCCATAGAAACGCAGCGGAGAAGCCAGAGTTCAGCGAGCCAACAGCAGCAGCCTTGTTCCCCAGTAAGGATACTCACACACAGAGGAGTTTCTTCCAAAAGAGGAGGCACTTTATCTTGCAGCAAAGTTCCGTTATATACAAAACATGGGACAGACGGACTAAAGCTTGCGCCAGGCACCAGGTTTGGTCAACAGACAAATACATACTGGCATTGCTTTGTTATATACATATCTACAACCAATCAGGTAGAGGTTTGCACACCTCCCTCTACCATCTGCACACAACCCCAGTTTCTTATGCAACCTTGCAATTACCCACAGCTGGGGCATGATGCAACATCTTTGCAGTGGGCTGATCATTTTCCCAGGGTTCCCTGCCTGGAATCCCTGACAATCAGCTCATCTTTCAACTTCAGCCCAGGGGTTGAGGAGCAGGTAAGGACCAAAACAGGTCCTTTCTGGCAACCTGTATGTAGAAAATTTATGCTTATGGGAGTACTGGTGTGTAATCTGCAAACCCTCCCTGCCTTTTTCCCTCGAAAGCCATTTGAATTCTTCTTACTGTTCCTTTGGAACTGAATAGATGATAGATGAAGGGAATGCTGTGGATGTAGCATATCTTGATTTCAGTAAGGCCTTTGACAAAGTTCCCCATGCCATTCTTGCAAAGAAGCTAGTAAAATCCAGGCTGGACAGGGCTACTGTTAGGTGGATTTGGAATTGGTTGACCAACCAAACCCAAAGGGTGCTCACCAATGGCTGCTTTTCATCCTGGAGAGAAGTGACTACTGGGGTGTCACAGGGTTCTGTCCTGGGCCCAGTGCTATTCAACATCTTCATCAGTGATTTGGATGAAGGAGTAGAGGCATGCAGATCAAATTTACAGATGACACCAAATTGGGAGGGGTTGCTAATATACCAGAGGACAGGATCAAAACTCAGAATGACCTTACAGATTGGAGAGCTGGGCCAAAGTTAACAAAATGAATTTCAACAGAGAGAAATGTAAGGTCCTACACTTAGGCAGAAAAAATGAATGCCTGAATATAGGGTGGGGGACACATGGCTGGACATGTGAAAGGGATCTAGGAGTCTTGGTGGACACAAGCTGAACATGAGTCAGCAGTGTGATGCAGCAGCAAAGAAAGCCAATGTGATTCTTGGTTGCATTAATAGGAACATGGTGTCTAGATCAATGGAGGTAATGGTACCACTCCATTCTGCTTTGGTTAGACCCCATCTTGAATACAGTGTCCAGTTTTGGGCACCTCATTTCAAGAAGGATATTGACAAACTGGAGCATGTCCAGAGAAGGGTGACCAACATGATGAAGGGTCTGAAAGCCATGCCCTGTGAGGAGCATCTTAGGGAGCTGAGTATGTTTAGTCTGCAGAAGAGAAGGTTAAGAGGAGACATGATAGCCATATTTAAATTTCTGAAGGGATGTCGTATTGAGGAGGGAGCGGTCAGAGCTGTTTGGCAGTGGAATATGCTGCCTCGGAGTGTGGTCGAGTCTCCTTCTTTGGAGGTTTTTAAGCAGAGGCGGGATGGCTGTCTGTCAGGAATGTTTTGATGTGGGTTCCTGCATGGCAGGAGATTGCAGCGGATGGCCCCTGTGGTCTCTTCCAACTATATGATTCTATGATTCTATTATCATAGAATCATAGAATCATAGAAATGTAGAGTTGGAAGAGACCACACGGGCCATCCAGTCCAACCCCCTGCCATGCAGGAATACCCTCAAAGCACTCCCGACAGATGGCCATCCAGCCTCTGCTTAAAAACCTCCAAGGAAGGAGACTCTACTACACTCCGAGGCAGCATATTCCACTACCGGACAGCCCTGACTGTCAGGAAGTTCTTCCTGAGGTTCAGGTGGAATCTCCTTTCCTGCAGCTTGAATCCATTGCTCCTTGTCCTGGTCTCTGGAGCGGCAGAAAACAAGCCCTCTCTCTCCTCTACCTGGCATCCCTTCATTAATAGTTTAGAGGTGGGGCTGAGTCTTGAAAAGCAATATTGAAACAGCACATCAAACAAATGGATTTTGTGCAGCCCTGTCCCATGGGCCCTGGACTATTAGGCATGCAAAAACATTCAAAAACCTCTCTCACTCTAGGCTCCAAACCTTTGGGGGCACTTTGCCCATTTGGCCACCCTTTTTTGCATGAGGAGGCTCATCTTTGAAGCCTCTAGAGGCCTTCAGCATCCTGTACATGCTGTTCTTCAAAACAGGAAGTAACCAGAGCAGTATATACAATCATTTCCAAACTTGAAATAGACCTGTAGAAGTCTAAAGGTAGAGAGGAAAAATGTAAAAATATAGCAGGGGTGTGATCTGCTGGAGTACAGTGCAGTTCTCTGAGCTCTGGTACTTGCTATTCCTGAATTAAGGTGATGGATGAAACAGATACTGTGAAGATTCCGCTTTATGTTGTTTGGACTTTGTTGAATTTTAATTTTAGGACATCTAGACCTGAGAGAGATGCTGTTGAGGTCCTTCTCTGTGTTTAAATCATAAGTAGCTTTGAACAAATGGGTAAGCTTGGTTGTAGACCCAGAGGGTAACCTTTGACTTTATCACACAGGTCCTGTTCCAACAGAGATTGGAAAGTCAACAGGAGATGGTATTCAGGTCAGTTGGCTTCCTGACCCAAGTGTGACTTGTGGCTATACAGTGAGATGGTGTAATGGGCCAGAGCCCTGTACTGCTGTCAGCTGGGAAACATTTCCTTCCAATGTGACAAATCCTGTCATCAGATCTGGTAAGAAATAATTTCTACATTTACTTTCATTTTAATGGAGAATTGTGAAACATGACAAGAGCCACCATGTATGGGCTCAACTCAAGAAATCTGGATGGCTGAAGTGAAATACAAGATGATACCGCTTTCATCCAATGGAATAGCAACAGAATTTTAGTACGGCAGCAGCAGCAGCGGGAAGCATCCTCTGCTGTAACTAGAGGCAACATGCTAGCTTAAGGATAGGCTGCCTGAAACAGAACTGAGTGCACAGAACTCTCTCCAGTGTGTACCATATGGAGCGGGCACCTCACTCTACATTATGGTAGGGCTGGCCCTGTATAGTAAATTATGTGTGTGAGTTATCCACACTCTGACAATCTCTCACTGAGAAATTTTTGTATTGCTAGTGAATGTATATTTGAGGACTGCTGTGGTAAATGGACTATAATAGGCTAAACAGGTAAGTATCTAATTTGGTGCAAGGCATGCAAGTGTCAAAAGCACATCACCAAAAAACTGAACAGAGTGGGATGAGAATCCTGTGATTTTGCATTCAATTCTTTTGTGGTTTCTTTTTGCCATTTATTTCATGCCTAACTGTATCCCAATTTATGTGGTAGATTGTCTAAAAATTAATCCCTAAACTATGCATTAGGTCAAGTCTAATAACCTCATGGTATGTGATAAAGTTTACTGCATATGGGATAGTTATCTGTCATATTTGTTTTAACTTTCCTGAATTTACATTTTTTAAGGATTTTGTCATTGACAGCATTAAGGATTTGATTAATTAGATTTCCCTCTGGTTTCTTTGGCAATCATCTTCAGTGACAGGAACTCAGATAAACGATATAAGAATGATTTGGGGGTAGCCAGGATGTCTATAAGTTAGAAACTTTTCTCTGTAATAGAATGATAGTAGGAATGTTAGGAAGCATGCCTAAATTACTCACTCTTGAAAAGACAGACTGTCTTGATGTCTCAAGGCAACCTGTCAAAATTGCATTAACAACTGTGAACTTTCTCACCTCCAATGTGAGAATGAGATTAGGACAAAGAGCTGTTTCACCTCATTGAAGTTTTGGAAATTTTCACTGTACAGCAAACTAGCAACTTTTCTGTTTTGAAATAAGTCATACTCACACACAACAAGCAGAGAAGGACTGGCTATTTTATCACAAAGGTAGAAACAATGCAGGGCTGGGGGACTGCAACATGGGCAAGGGTGAATCCACCATTCCTAGAGGCCTCCAAGGGCAGAATAGGCATCAGGATAGATGGTGGGATTACCAAAGGTTACGTCGGTGGGATTGCATGCAGCACACAGGTGCACTAGCCAACCTTTTTTTTTTAAGAGAATGAAAATCCATAACGAATTGCTTTTTCCAATACTTCTGCTCTTAAAGATTGACAGAGAAAAGCCCGTACTTATAGTGACCTGTATAGTTCCCTTTTTGTCCTGGAAATACACATTTCCTTGCTGTGTTAATAATATTGTAAAAAGAGATTATTTAATGTTGCTCTGTCCCACAGCTGTCTTTCGGCCAGGAGTCCGATACCATTTTTCTCTCTATGGCTGCAAAACAAATGGATACCAGCTACTGAAATATATAGATGGTTATACAAAAGAATTGGGTAAGCACATTTTGTTCTTTTGTTAAAAGCTGTCAGATGGAAGAAAATAAATTCATCTTAATGCAGTTAGGGGTTATTGAACAAACGCCAGGATATGAGTTGAGAAGAAATTGATTTATGTGAAAGTACATTATACGTGCATTACTGTTAGGGTATGTTTAAACAAGTAGTTACTTCAGACCATTAACCTAGATTGAAAACTGGACTGTGAGCCTACTTAAACAGGCTGTACCAACTTCACTAGAACTGTATTTTGAAAATACACAGAAAAAAATGGATACCACAGCAACAAAGAAAGCCTGGATGGATCATCTTTCTTGATGTTGCTCAAGGCTTTGTGCAATATCAAGGGAGATGTGCTGTAGGAAAATGAACTACAGGAGGAGAAACATTCTGTCCATGCAAGCTCCAAACGAATAGAGAAAAGAGTGGAAAAGATGATAAATGAGAGAACAAAAGCAAATCTATATAAATTTAATACACATTATTTAAAAAATCATCATAATAATGGGCTGGATCTTTTTTTCTGTGCAATTCACGGTTGAAATTCAAGCAATATCTTTGTGGCACCCTTTGATCTTTCCCGTACTATTAAAAAAAATAAAAGTGGGTTCTGTCTCATTGGTTGGACCCTGGAAAATTATCTTAAATGACAACACTTGTATTTAAATTTGTAATGGCTGAGTGACACAAGCTGCAAATGAGGAGACGTGTAATTAGGGTCTCTTGTCAGCTGTTAGGGTCTCTGTCTTTTACCATGGTAGAGTCTTACAAACCTGAAGTATGGGCATTACCTTTCTATGAGCAGAATACATTAAAATTCAGTTCAAGCAAACAGTAGCTTCAGATGATGGGCAATGAAATACCAACAAGAACTCTGTTATTACCTACTGTGGAAAATTTGGGATTGGGTCCAGAACTGTTACTGAATAATCTTGGCTATGCATAACCATGCGTATAAAACCTACTCAGAAATGTTTTTAGACTGTGTTTTGATTCTATTTATTGCTTCACTAATACAGTAAAATGGAAGTTATTATCTGTATGCGTTATCGTTACTGTCTTAGACCTGAATCCTGTAGTAGTCCCAACTCTAAATAAACCCATTAAAGCAACCAGATTTGCATAAGATTTGGCTCATTATTCGAAATAATTCAGTGGATCTCTTTTAATTGCAATTATCAACAGGCTTCAGATCAGATCAGAGCAATCAGTTTACTGCAGTGGTTCAATCTCATTTTTTAAAAAACGAAACAAAATAAAACATTTCCTTTCCATTTACTTCCTACCCAGAACCAGCAGTTGCACCAGTGTTTAATGTCAAACTAACCACTTCGGATTCCATCTTAATAAATTGGGAAAACATACCCACTGAGAAGAGCCGTGGCTTTATAAAAGGCTATTTGCTTCGCTTTGGGAAAGGAGAGGAAGGCGCCACAAAGCCCAAAGGTTTTGAGTCAGGTAAGTAATGTTATTTAACCATTTTTCACAAAATATGGTTTGCAATCAACGAAATTTCAAGCAAGAAGTCTGGTGATGTTGATAGGCAATAGAGGCACAGAAATGTGCATGAAGATCTTCAGTTGTCCAAATTCATAACACGTGCAGCAGCAAAACCTTTCAAACCATACAGCTTGGGTGAAAACTATCTGAAAGGCTGGTTCCACTATATGAGCCTACCCCCATTTTAAGATCTTTGAGGAAGACTGTTTTTTCAGTCTTGAAACTGTCAAAGGCACATCTAGTCATGATATGGGAGAAGGCCTTTTCAGTGACCATCCCCAGACTCTGTAACTCCCTGTTGATGGAAGGTACATTGGCATCCCTTCGGTTGCCTTCTGCCAGCAAAACAGAGTCCTTCTTTTCAGGCAGGTCTTGGTGTACAAGCTGATCTCTTGCTAAAAGGAGTCTGAGTGGATGCTCACAGTGTCTTTTCATTCTCTTCTTAATTTATGGGCTTTTATGTTAATGTTCTTAATCAAAATTTTATTTTTAATTTTGTATTTTAGTGTTGTTAGTTCCTTTAGTGCCACTTTTGACAGAATCTGGATATTAATTAATTAAATAGTTATGAACTATAACGGCTGCAATATGCATTGCATCTGCCACAGGGATTCTGCTGAAAACTGTACTTTATCTACAAAGGCACACAAGGCTCCTTCTCCACTGTAGTGTTTACAAGCCTTAAAATGAAAATTATTTCTATCTTATTTCTATTTCTGTGCCCCTACCCTTGCTCATGAAGAAGATAGACTATGAACGCTCATAATATGACAGTAGTACTGAATACAGTGAAGAAATTGTAAATATTACAGTAGGGCACTTGTAGAGAATACACTTTAAGGGTGAAACCCTACTTTTTGGCAGCATGCTCACGCCAGATTCTATAGCCTTTGTAGTTTTAGCAGAAGAGTACTTGGTTTATGTGCAAAAAGCCCTCGTTCCAATCCTTGGCATCTCCAGGTAGACTGAAATATGAGCCAGTGTGATGCAGTGGTCTAAGCACTGGATTTTGACTCTGGATTCCATGGTTTAAATCTCGACTTGGCCATGGAAACCCCCCTGGGTGACCTTGGGCAAGTCATATTCTCTCACTCTCAGAGGAAGGCAAAGGCAAACCCCCATGTCAGGTTTGCTTTAATGTCTTCATAAATGGGAAATGATGAAGGCATGCCACAGTAACAACCACAACAGACCTATATGCTGTGTGAGACTGTGATGAACCACCTCTGCTGGAGTAGTCAACCCCATGTCCAAAGAACTGTTTATGTGTGCAGAATCAAAAGCATCCCACTGAATACCTGGAGTCAGAGAACATAAGGTAGAAAAACATGTAAAATAAAACTGGACAAAACAAAATAAAATGTATATTGTTTGTATTGTTGGACATTTCCTGACCCCATTAAATTCTAGTATCCACATGATGGACAAAATTTCAGTTTTCCTTGAATGGGATCAATCTACTTACAGCCAGGGTCCATTACTTCTGCTTTGTTCTGTCATGGCTTGGGACATTTTTGTACACTACGTTGGCTGGGGCAGAAAAGCTTCCTGCTGCCCCCCTCCGCATAGATGAACAGAGTCATTAGAACAGTGTCTATCTGCCTATAAGAAAAAACTATACATAGTATGTGAAGCCTATAAGAAAAAAAACCCTGCATAGTAAGTGACTAAAATTTGGAGAACGTTGTATACTATTCTGCAAGTGACAATGTTTAGCAATAACCAGTATTGTAGGTCTATAGATCTGTGCACATTCTTCAACACAAAGTGTATCTAGGACACTGAAAGTATGAATGGGTTTGTTTTAATGCTTTGAATTCCCATCCACCTTTGGAGGTGAGGAAAACAAAATTGCTTGTGCATCCAAATTGCTCCAACTGGTGCTATTTGAAATCTTTCCTTATTTCTTCACTCTGCCTAACAACAGGCATTCTTTCCCTGCCCATGTTCTTCCTGATAAGCATTCCCTCTCCAATCTGCCTGTATAGTTTGGGAGCAGTCTTGCAAAAAGGAAAAAAAAGGAGGGGGAGCCCATGGACCATTTTATTAAACTGTCCTTACCTAATGAAGTAGCTTGATGGTCTCTTGAAAACAGGACCTTCTGTAGTATCTGGTTTCTCTGAGGCAGAGGGCCAGATATGGGGGCAAGGGGAAGAAAGAGAATTATCCTTGTCTAATTATTAAACAGCCCAGACATGAAAAAGGAACTTAGAATATGAACCATGAGCTGATATTTAACTCATGAAGGAACTGGGTTTAGGAAACAGTAAGCATTGTGTTCAGTTCGTTATTTTTTTACTAAGAGCTTACTTAGCATTCATGAACAAACAAGAAAATGTTATGTATGAATGGTACACTTCACACATATGGTAAAGTTGCCAGGTAGTTTTATCTAAGCAGAAGTCTTCAGATACTTAGCTTTCACAACTCGGAACTGGAATGCAGCTATAGTCAAGAGCAATGTTTGTGGTACTGTTTTATGGTTGGCACCTTTAATCACCTGAAAGGTTCCTTACTTTCAAAAGCTACAAGACAGGCAAGTACAACGTAGGCCATTTCTGCCCTACACTGTTACAGTGCTATTATTCCACTTTTGACATCCTGTGGAATTCTGGAGTTTGTAGTTTACTGAGGCCCAAGAGTTCTCTGGCTGAGAATTCTAAATGTCCCTCCCTAAACTGCAAATCTCAGGATTCACTAGGATGTTGAAAGTGGAATAATAGCACTATAACAGTGTAGTGCAGAAATGGTCATAGTCATCTTCTCCGTGCTAGGAACAGCTTTACTTCTTGAGTCTAGCTGTTGCAGATGGTGAAAATTTTATTTGGTTCAGAATTTTTATAAGAAGTTATCAAAATTCAGATATTTCTTCATAAATGTGACAGAAAGGACTTGAGATTTTTTTAAAAAAAAAATTGAATATGGAAGAAATTAAGAGATTTGACCATCATAGTTCATTAATGTCATCAAAAGATTAATCCTCTTTTTTTAAAAAAGGAAACTACTACTCACAATAAGTTTTCTGAGGGAGAACCACAACTTGGGGAAATTTACTTTTTTTGGACACAACTCCCAAAGTCCTTTTGCCCTGGTAGATTTGAGCACCATGCCCTTGTATAGCAAACTAGCAACTATCCTTCTGTACAGAAGAGGTGTCACCACATTACTGACATTAGTATTCCAAAGAAGTGCAGCAGCCAGGATAAAAAGCTTGGTTGCTGGCTAGGCAGACTGCATTTCTTGCCCCTGATACATTACAAAATTTTAAATACCTGAAAGGATGTCATGTAGATGATTGAATGAGCTTACTTTCAGCTATTGCTTCAGAAGACGGAACCTGAGCCAGTGGATTCAAATGCTAAGAAGGGAAATGTCAACTAGACATTAGGAAGAACCTCTTGATAGGAAGAGATATTTGACCATGTAGCAGACTGCCATGGGAGTAGTGGACACTACTTCATCAGAGATTTTTTAGCAGCGGTTGAGTGAGTCTGTCACAGGAAAACTTTGGCTGTGGATTTCTGCATTGGATCCTTTCTGATTCTACAGTTCTGTGAAATATCTGGGGAGACATCTTGATTAACAGAGCATGCTAACAGGCATGCTGTGTACTGAAGCTGGCACCAACAACTGCCCAAACCATGCTACCTGCTATGAAGCAACCGTGCTTTCTCCAAGACTCCTCCACTGCTCTCTGCAAACATCTTTCACAGCCCAGTGGTCCTGTAACCATGCAGACTGGCCAAAAGCTTCTTGGCCTGACTTCACATTGACATATAACTAGTCTAGTCACAGTGCTGTCTGTAAGCAGTGATGAGCAGCAATTGTAGGCAGAAGAATCCAGCATTAAGTGCTCCGTGCTCCAGAGAGGCCTTGCAACCATGAACATGCATGTTGTAGATCAGCATAGTACCAGTGTCATGTCAGTGGTGTGGGAATACTATGAATAGAAGAAAGAACACAAGGCAACTCTGAAACTTGAGCTAAATTTTGATGCCAACTTGATAAGGAAATCCTGAGAGTGGGTGTCAGAGGTGGCTTTTATTTTTATTGATGCAAATGTGCTGTCAGACTTCACCACTGAACTACCTGACTTTTCATAACTTATTCTTCACCTTATATGGGTTTGTAGAGAGAAACTCTTAATTGGGATCCCCTACCTTTTAGGGATCTATCACCAGGTAAGAAAAGTTGAATTGATCATGCCAACATTGGCCCCTTGCTTATTCTGCATTAACAACATTGATTTGTTCTAACTAACTATCCCCTTTCTGCTTCCTCTATAGCTGAAAATTTCATATAGGAGTTGGAGCATGGAGAAACTGAAATCGTAAATGGTGCTCATTTTCCCCTCCACAGTGTGAGATTATAGGGTTCCAAATGGGTGTGGGAATGAGAATGTGTTCATTATTGAAGACAACTATTAGATCAGGGTTAGGAACTGTGTGAGTCTCCAGATGTTGCTGTGCTGAAATTCCCGGCAACCCTGGTCAGCATGGGCACTGTTGAGGAATACGGACGACTGCAGTTCAACAACATCTGGAGGGTCTCATCATTCGTTTCTCTGCATTAGATCATGTTCCACCTGCTGAAGAGTTAGATAAAGAGGCACCACTGAGCAATACACAAAGGGCTACCAGGTTGAGGATAAAGATAAAAGATAAAAAAAGATAAAGATAAAAACGTGAGATTAAAAAAAATGGCATAGCAACCAAGTAAGATTATCATAACAGAAACTGGGGAGCCAATATGTGAAACTCCTTTCAAATTTGGTAACAAGAAATCTCGGAAAAGTTGATGATCACTGCATTGCCTTCCAAGACACAACACAAGTGTATAAGGGACTATGTCCAAACAGTAGCCATTACTTTTCTTGGCACCAGTGTACTATTCAGTGGATTCATGGAGAACTGTTTCACTGTCCTTCAGAAGGACAGGCAACTCAATTGGACCACACTGCAAACACACAGAATGCATAAGCAGATGGCTCTGCAACCGTCACACATCTGTTTCTCCTCCCTCATCCAAAATTAAGATAACTATAGCAACCTTTTGCAGTACTACCACAACAGCATCTTCTGCCCTGTCCTTTTGAGCAGGACCTACCCTAAGTGAGAGATCCACCAAGCAACAAGAAAGAGACAGGCAGGTGGGGCAGACCAGAAGTATGCAATAGTGGGGCCTTAATGTAATGTTAAGGTAGAACAGACCTTTGAATGCTAGCAAGATTACCCAGTTCTGTGGTTTACAGCTGTACCATTCATTATTACCAGTTTTGCTCAAGTTTTCCCTTGTTATGCTACTGAAATGTGGTCCTTTTCCCTGCATCTTATTGTTTACAAAGCACTGCTCTACATGCAAATTATTTTGTAGCATTATTCATTGCAGAATGCTAGTTGGCACTCCCCTTGATAGTTCCTTTTGAGTATTTACACTTGCATGGAAAATAATCTGATTTTTGGTTCAAGAGAATCCATCTCTGAGGAATCAGCCACCAAGGTACCTCTATGGAAAGTACCACAGAAATTTGATACCTCATTTCAAGGCTCAACATATTATGCTAAGAAGATGTTGTACATGTGTGTGTATTAAGTATTATTATTATTTATTAATATGTTGCCTTTTTGCCCTCACATCAATATAGGATTACATAAAATCCTTTTAATATTAAAGCAATGTAAGACAAAAACCAAAAATCATTACTTTAAAAAAGGGACAAAATATTTTTAGAAGCCAGAATCCTGGTGAAACTGTGCAGTTTTTACTACCTGTCTTAAACTGATCAGGAATGAAGGTAACCTGACCTCCCTTGAGAAGGATTTCCACAGCTAGGGTGATGTTGCAGAAAAGGCCTTGACTTGTATACCTGTCTTGGCAGTGGGATCTGTACCATTTACCTCTTTGTTTTGTTTCTGCAATTTTCTCTTGAAAATTACTAGAAATGCCAACACCAGAGCACTCTTTCCAAATAGAGAGCAAACAGGACAATTCGCTTAGTTTTCCTCAGAAACCTGGATGCCCTATTATTTTGACAAATGCCTCACACATTTTGAATCTAAAATCTTCATTTTGTCTCAGTAAGGACTTAGTAAGGACTGCATATCAGCCAGAGTGCAAGGGTAATTATTTGTTGTTGTTGGCCTCTAGTCATGTTAAATAATCAGAAGCTCCCTTGTCTTGCTCCACCAGTATGCAAAGAATGAGGACTCCAGAACTTGTGAATGCTTTTCTGATTGCTGAATGACTAATCTGATCAAGTTATACATGGTAAATTCTGAACTAACCAAGCTGAAACCCTCATTATAATTATGAGCAAGTGAGAGAATAAGTGAGAGAATAAGAGTGAGGAAGAGACTCCATAAAGCACTTACATGGGGAGCAGAAAGAATTCACGTTAACCAAGATTTCTTTTTGATAATTACGTCCAGTTCACCGCAAGACTGTTCATGAAAACACACATATATATTTTGGGTTTTTGTCATGTGGAGGAAACAGCAAGTGTCAGATTATTACTCTTTTTTTATCGTCACAATTTAGGCAACTAAATGCATTACGTATATTTGAAAATGGCAGACAATAACATATTCATCAATGGGGAAAATGCATTGAAGTTGTCTGTTGGGAAAAGTGTAGATCATGTATGTAGATCAGGAAAAATGTGTTCCAAAAATACACATGAATTTTCATATCATAAGTAGGATAAAACGTCTTGTGACCAGATACAGCCCATGTCCAGGATAAGAATACTGATGGGTTTCTGAGAAATACAATGAAAAAAAAACTGACAGATTTTTCACTTCTCTCCCAATATCATGTATGGGCACCCATTATTGGATGGTACAAAGGGAACGTAAACCCTCTCTAACCCACCATCCATTTCATTTGGGTTATAATCCTTCCCTTCAACTAAGTTTTAAGAGAGATTTCCTTTCCGGGAAGTGTGTAGAGTTAGAGATGGGATTTGGGGACTCAGCCTTTTACCAGTACTTAGCTCATCCCCCTGTTCCTTCCTATGATTCTCCTGCCCCCCTAGTTCCATAGTACAAAGGGAAAAGCTCAGAACCTGGAACTGGAAGCAAGAATGGAAAACTTCAGGACAGAAAGCCTGAAAGTGGCTGCAGGTTTCCCCATCTGGCCTGCAAACTTAATCCGCTATTAACCTCCCAGTCAATGCTTGAAGAAAATGAACCATTTAAAGCCCTAGAAGCAATTGCATTGGGATTTATTCCTGAACAGTTATGCACAGAAATGAGATCTGCTCTGTAGGTTTGGTGGAATAATATCTACACCAGTTACAGTTAGATCTGGTTCTACCCACTTTGCTTTGGCATTGTTCCTTGTGCCCAAAGACCTGTCTGCTTATATGAGGTAGAACCAAAAAGGCTCCATGCTCCTGAACTATAGCATTTCAGACTTCCTGTTTATAGTCTTCCTACACTGGAACAAACCAGTATCAAGACAACCATTCTAACCTGTCTTTCAGTATCCACTTTCTCTCTGTCATCTCCTCTGCTGTACTCTGTAAGGTGTTTTTCATGGGTATATCTTGAATTATCCCATCATGTTTAGGCCACTAGCTGTTCCTGTCAAGATCTCTAATGCTTTTATATTCAGTTTCTGCTTTCTGATTGCACCTAGGTTCTGGGCCAGTATTAGGCTGATCTAGTTTTCACATATCACGATACTCTGCAGATGAGTCAGACTTTAATTCTCATTATCCCCAGTTAGCATGACCGAAAGCCATGCTAGATGGGCAGTATCAGTTGTAGTCCAGCATATTTAAGGGATTGAGGAAGGCTGGATTAATCTGATCAAGTTATTCATTTTGTACTGGTCAGATTTTTGTATAATCTCCTCAGTTGTAACAAATTTATATTCACTTGAAATATTCACTCAGGTCTCACGTACCATCTTCTTAATTACCAGAAATAGGTGAGAATTTTTATAGAATCATAGAATCTTAGAATTTGAAGAGGTCACAAGGTCCATCTAGTGCAACTACTTCCCATGCAGTAACACACAAGTAAAGCACTCCTGGAAGGTGTCCATTTAGACTCCGTTTAACTCCAAAGAATGAGAGGCTATCACCCTCCAACGCAGTGTGTTCTTCGGTCAAACAGTTTTTACAGTAAATAAGTTATTCCTGATGTTTAAGTAGAGTCTCTTTTCTTCTAACTTGAATCCTTTTTCAGATGGACTGTGAACTGAATCTATTTTGTTTGGCTTGAGGGTTTGTTTGACAAGAACAACTCAGATTTCATGCATTTTTTTTCATAAATTTGACAGAGAGAATATGGGAGAAACCCATTAAAGTCTGGGTTTGAATTCCTGTGAGTTCAGCCATCTTTGTGATGCTGAATTAGAACTGCCACTTCTTTAACAGCTCCATGGCAGAACGTGATTCCTTCTCTGCTGGGTATGCTAAAGTATGAACAGAATTCAGTGAGTGCAGATAGCTGAGAATTTTGTTTAGTTCTTTTTTGACAAGTACTTACCAAAATCCATGTTTCTTTTTGAACATGATTTAAACATTTGAATGTGAGAAAATGTAAAACAGATAGATTTGTCTTTATCTATGATAAACCCTTTCTTTAAGCCCAACTTTAGTTCTTTGTTGTATGAGTTATATTTTCTAAATATATGCTTACTTCTGTGCTGGGCTAGATATGTGACTGGGACCATGTAACAACCTTAGAAATGTGCACTTGAAGAACTGCAGAATCTAGAGGCAGAAATGGTTTGTACATTGAAAGTTTTGGAGTGTACCACTGCTGAAGGAGTGACCTTTTGTCTAAAACCACCAGTGGTTACTTAACATGACCTTCTGCTCTTTTCTGAGTGTGGCCCTGTGTAAGGAGGAACATTTGTTCTCTGAATGGAAATTGAGTAAGAGAATCACAGAACAGCAGCGAGAAGACTTCAGAGGAAGGGAACGCTTGAAATATCTTTTAAAATAAAATGTTATACAGTGGACCCTCTGTATATGTAGGGGTTCCATTTTAGGAACCTCTGCAAATAAGGGGAAAAAAAACCAAATAGTTGTGTCCCATTATATTCAGTATAATCCATGCACAGTGACCTGTGCATGGATGCTTCTGTGATAACATCTGTGTGGACGTCACCACCATTTAGGGACACACCGCTTCATATGAGCTGGAAATCATGCACATGGAAGTCGTGAGCCAGGAGGGCTCACTGTATCCTGATACTCTCCTCAAAGGTTTCTTAGCAGTACGTAAAATGTTTAAAAAGCATGTTATGGGATCAGTTAAAATGCAAATATAACTGACAAAAAATGTTTAAAAGCAACAAAAATATACATCTAAAAACTGATGCACAACACATTAAAAGTATCAAGAATCAATTTAGGAGTCAGTCAGTTTAAGGGAATTTATAAGTCAATACATCTTTACTTACCCCCATAAAAATGAAAATGATTTGAAAACACTGTAAGAAATAAAAGTCTGGGTGAATTATATTCTCTATTTGTTTCTTTTGTCTTTGTTATCTTTTATTTTTGCTTGATCATGAGAAACATGGTAAAAGAAAAATCACTACAAAGATGAAGTGGGCATTATTATTTTTTTTTTTTAGAAAAAGCAACTATCACTATTTTTATATATATATGAAAACCTTCATTTTTAAAGTAATCCATGTTTCTGTCTCCCTTTTCCCCTTACACGCACAAAAACTTTCTGAAATACAAACTTGCAGTGAGAGCAATGAGGCGACGCTACAGTGCACTCAGATACAAATTTGCAAGAGTTGTGAAGTTTGCCAACTGGATGAAAAGACACTACAATGCACTGAGATATAATTTTGTAAGATGCAATAGGCATGCTTATCAGATGAAACACCACTACAACAAGCTTAAAAATAATATTGCAAGAGGTACTAGGCATTACTACTGGATGCAACAACACTACAATATGCTTAGAAATACTTTTGCAAGATATGCTAGGCGTGCCTACTTGATGCAACAACACTACAATATACTTAGAAATGATTTTGCAAGATTTGCTAGGTATGCCTATTGGATAAAACAGCATTATGATGTGCTGAGATACAATTTTTCAAGATATATGAGACTTGCCAACTGGAGGAGACGACATTATATTGTGCTGAGACAAAATCCTGTGAAATGCACTAGCTGTGCCTACCACATCTGACAATGCTACAGTATGATCAGAAATAATTTTGCAAGATGTACTAAGCATTCCTGTTAGAAGAGACAACAATGATGCTACAATTATAACTAGACAAAAGTTTGCAAGATTTGTTATTTGTGCCTTCTGGAAGAGACAGTAGCAATGCTGCAATATATTCAGATATAAGTTTGCAAGAGTTGCTGTGTCTGCCTTCTGGATGTGACAATGCTGCAGCATAATCAGAAATAATTTTGAAAGATTTACTTGATGTTCAAGTTACATGTGACAGTGCTATGCGTTTCTCAGATAAAATTTGTGCAAGATTTATTCAGTGTGTTTGTTGGATGAGAGGATAATGCATACAATGGACTGAAAAATAATTTTACAAAACCAAATAGACTATGCATAACTCTTTCTACTCTCAGCAGCCATTGTACAGTATGTGCTAAAATGTGGAAGTGGGTTGGGAAATCTTGAATGAGGGAAGTAAGATCCCATGCACAACATGGAGGAAAACACTACAGTTACAAGGATGTAATTTGTCCACTCTTCCTATTACACTAAAATAACTATTTTGTTGCTATTTCACTGCCATTTCATTGTTCTTTAAAATTAGAGCATATTCAGTGCTAGAAAAAGAGCACTTCCTTTAGGCTTATTGTCCACTCCACACATCCTATAATTTTGATATGAAAGGGGTATTCTCAGATAGCATTACTGTTAATAACAGCAACAATAATAACAGTAATTGTCGTCCCTCCAAATTCATAGGTTTGACCTTCGTGAACTTGATTATTCGTGAGGTGACAACTTGCCTCCCCGACATTCTCCCCCTCCCATTCCCCTACCTTTTGCCCAGATGTGTGTGACTTTCTTCTATGGACCTGGGCCAAATTCAAGAGAATGGCAAGAGGCAGCTCCGCACATGTGCCATCTCTGTTGTTTCACTTGCCTATCACCTGGGCACCTGGTAAGCAGCGTGCTTGGGCAAAACACAAGTGAATGGGGGGGAAAGCATGTGTGCATGTGTAGTTCCCCCCTCCCATTTACTTGCCTATCTCCTGGGTGCCTGGGAGGTGAATGTCGGTGGAGTCCTGGAAGGCAATGGAAGGGGGAGCATTCACTTGGCAGGGGGCAGTTATTCACAGTTTTCTGACTTTCGCAAGGGTTCTGCACCCCAAGCTCTTGCAAAAGTTCGGGGGCCACTATATTGCTTACCTGCCTCTCCCCGTGGATCAAGGCAGGAGACAAAGTCATTGCTATCCCTAAACAAAAATATTGACTGGCATCTTGTTAGGCAGTTATGATGTCATAAGCTAGGCTTACAGCCTCATAACTGTTTAGTATTCACACTTACTATCATTGCACTGTCACCATGGCAACAAATGCTCTTAAAACCCACCTTAAAATCTTGCAGAGAGATGCAGTTCAGCAGTGCTGCCAGCTGCAGCACTAAATTATGTCATGTCCAGCTTCTCGTGAGCAAACCACAGATGTGGCAAGGAGTTGCAACAGGATTCCACGGGGTCCTTGCTTCTGCTTGCTGCACTGCTGCTCACTAGTGGAAGGGGGTTGGATACATCATCCTTCAGCACCTGCTCTCCAGCACTACAGAAGTCCAGTCCTTGGTATGGCTGCCTAAATTGTAAGATGGGTTTCAGAGGCTGGATTAGGAAATGGGGCATAGCTATGATATCAAAGTTATATGTCCAGTGCAGGATTTTGGCCACCATTTTTAATGTAATGGGGATCTAAATAATCCCCATTCCCAAGACCTATGTTGTATCTTCTTAAGACATAAGCTGTAAACACCAAGGGCATTGTTTGGATAGTCCCCAAAGCAATCATGATATATTTTAGGGAAGTTTATTAATATTTAGTTGTGCGATTAAAACTCTCAAGGCAGTAAATATTACAAGGAAGGTGAACTGCTGAGATTTATAGCTTCCTGTTAGGGGGAAAAATGATGCCTAAAATGACCCAGGAAGGTGTAAAAATAGGATGAAATTGTACCCATGCGGACCTGGGGTTAATGTTCCTTACTCCTGACATGATAGTAGCATTTATTTCTCCCAGAGGGAAAAATACAGGACTACTCAGGCTAAAGCATTTTTTGCTCTGAGGATGGTGTTTGGCTCAAGTTTCTAACAGTTGCCCTGTGGAGTACCTTTTTTCTGTCCTTCCAGTAGGTTGTCCAAAATTCGTTTCAAAGCAGAGTTATTTAAGAAACTAGTGGTAATGCCCTGCAATGTAACATTTCTTTATTGACTCCCATCATCAGAATGATAATGATCAAGAATTCTAAACTTCCTTGGGAACAAACACTGTAGCGCATAGTGATTAGTAAAGGCAGTAAAGCAGAGGAGATATTGCTTTGAGGGTGGGTTGTGGGTGCTGTTCTAAAATGCTTCCTTAAGTCTCAGCTATTCCAGCACAAAACAGCAGACAGATAGGAATCTGGCCAGTAATCCATTGGGCAGCAATTCCTTGTATGCAGTGCAGAGCTGTTAGAAGGGCCCATGTTAATCACAGTGGCCAATATCAACGTGGGAACTCTAAAATGACTGTGGGTATGAAGAGAGGCATCATTCTGAGAACAGAAGCAATCTGTGATACTTGTTGTGAAGGAGTGAGATGACTCTCACTTCAGAGTAATCTGCAGATGGAATATGAAATATTTTGTTAGAGTAGTTGAAGAGATGGCACCAAGCGTCCAAAGATGGGAGGCTATGATCTGCTATCATCTACTGTTTTCATGCCATGGAAAAATGACATAGGTGAAGAAACAGCATGGTCATTTTCTTGGCCTCTCTCTCCACTGACAAATTGGTGGCACAGCCTTGGGTGGCAGTTAATAATCTTTTGACCCTTCTGGTAGACCAGGCTTTTTCATGAATAGACACGAATAGACCTGGTTTGTGGCACTCTAGGATGCTCCAGTGATTATAATTGGGGAAGAAAAATAACAAACACAACAATCATAGCATGACAAAGGTGCCTGTAGAGAAAACCTTCAGATTACTAAAGTGGGGATGGTAGATATTCTGTGGACCTTGGGGAAATGCAGATTGCCAACATGACTGTGGCGTGTTCAGTCTTCTGCATGTCAGGAAGAAAAGAGGGGATGCTTTTCTGGAGAGACAGCAAATAGGTGCTTTGGACAACACAGTACCCTGCATAAATGGCCAGCCAGACCTAGAACTTGGAACTTAAATATGCTGCAACATAGTTACTCGTAACAAGTTACCCCCCTTTTTTTTCTAAAGAGGTAACAAAATTACATTAAAAAATGACACGATAAATGAAAACCATGTTAGATTATTGGTCTAATATGAATTACATGTTTTAGTTACTTTGAAATTTACATTTAAAGGGCATATTGAGAGTCCTTTTGACAGGAATTTTTAAAATTTTGTGTCATACTCATAAAAGGCATTTTAAAAACATTCACGGGTTCCCACGCATCCAAAAAGTAACGACAACTAACAAAAAGCATTTTTTGTAACATTGTAAGAAGCAAAGGTGACTAATTTTTTGTGCTGTATAGCAGAAAGCAGAACAGTTGAAGGCTGAAAAAAAAAGGGGGGGGAGTTAGAAAGTAACTTTCCGTGTTCTGATCAGATTAGCTACCATACCTGCTGAATGATCAGTCCGGAGCAGTCAGTCTTCAGGCACAGAGCAGCAGAAGCTCTTTGGCCAAATCATGTGCCAACAACCACTGTCACATTACCACACCCATAGCCAGGGTATGGAGGGCACATGCTTTTGCACTTGTGTTACATGTAATCGCTATAGATTTGAACTTCGTACTGAATTCTTTTGCTGGTACACACATTCACACCCATTATATTTTCACTAACAAGAATGCTCATGTTCACCTGTTGTCAGACTAACCAGTAAAAAATGTCATAAGAACCAAAACTTGTTTTTTCATTAAATGAATTGGACAGGCAGTGTGGTGGTTTGCGTGTTGGGCTAGGACTCCAGGAGCCCAGGGTTCAAATCCCTGCTCAGCCATGAAAAGCCCCTGCATGACTTTGGGCAAATCACACTCTCTCAGCCTTCAAGGCAGGTCATTGCAGATCCCCTCTGAACAAATTGTGCCAGAAAACCCCATGATAGGTTCGCCTTAGGGTTGCTTTAAGCCAGAAACAATTTGGAAGCTCACAACAACAAAAAAGGTGGTGAGGAGGAGGTGGGTATGAGAACAGCAGAAGTCAGGGAAAACAGAGTTGAAATACAGTACAGAAGGGGTGGGCTGGCTGGCTGGCTGGCCTGAACCTTGAACGGGAGCATTTCCATGCTGCAACATTTTGTTACAGGGCCCATTTCTTTCTGTTACATCTTAAAGGGGACCAAAACCGTGCAGTATTTTGTGGCACTGCCTTTTAATTTCCATGACTTCAAAAACTAGTCTGCCTGGAGTTTTCCAGGTCTTTCAATTATTTTCTGTCTTTTTTCTCTCCTTCATATTACCAGAGCACTGGAAAAGCACTGTAAACAAACAAGCACAATGACTGTATATAGGATTTTATAACACAGGCAGAGGTGGGCAACTTCAGGCAGAGGTGAGCAAGTGCAGCAGGGATGGGGACCAATATTCTGCAGCCCCCGGAGGCTTCCAAGAATGCCAAAAATGCCAAAAAGAAGGGAAAAAAATGTAAAGAGGACATTTTTTTTTTAATGTTAAACAGTCCAGGGCAGCCTTAAATCCTATTTGAAAGGTGAATTGCTGCTCCTGGAGGCTTCCAAGACAGGCAGTTCATCTGTCTGTCTCTTTTCCCTTCCCTTCCCTTCCCTTCCCTTACCAGAATAAGGATGATCTGGAAGGTTTTGGGTGTTGCAAAATAGCCTTGGGGTCTCATTTGGGTCCCCTCTGACACAATAACTACTTTTGTGTGGTACTGTAATGATGGGCTTAACTGTGCATCAAATGCCTCACAAAGGCATCTTGGTGCAGCTGTGTGTGCTATCAAGATAGCAGTTGAAGTATTTTTTTTCCCAGGTATGTATGTGCCTACTTAATAAAAAAGGCAGGGAGATAAAGGACTGGAAGTGTGATAAGTGTGGAAAACAACTGAGAGTTCCTAATTTATCAGGTTGCATTTTTTTTTTAACAAAAAAGGCAAGGTGATTCAGTGTCCTCATATCAGGGGATAAATTTGATCAATTTCTTGGTGGCAGGATGCTCCTAAAGGCTGAGTATGTAGGTCAGTTCAGACGCAGGTATCAAAATGAGAAGATGCTGATAATTGGGTATCCTGCTATTGCATTTTTAGCTGTGTCTACATTAACCTGTTTATAAAGCTTATTCTAACCATTTTATACAAGAAAAAGTCTTTGCAGCCATTTTATTAAATATTTTATCCAAAATTCTTTAATTCTTATTTTTCCTGTGGAATTTTATTTTACTAGGCCACCAAGCGATTAACATTACAAACCTGGAACAAAAAACAATAACAATCTCAAACCTTCAAGGGAAAACTGGCTACCACCTGAACTTACGTGGCTACACTGCTGGAGGGTTTGGACCTGCAGAGAGCTTGTATGTGGTCACCAAGGAAAATGGTAAGTGGAGAGTCATTTTGATTTGGAGCTGGGGATTGCTGTCCCATATGAGGTCTAGTGGATTAATAGTACAGTGTGAAGCAAACCATGCTATAAGTACTTGAGTAGCTCTCAAAAGATTCCCAGAATATGAAGGCTATGCTTGTTCAGGACCATTTATATAAATGGTTCTTTTCAAAGTTTCATATTTATGTATTTATTAATTTATATGCTGCCTGTCTCTTGGGATGGGACCCAAGGAAGCTTCCAACGATAAATTAAAATATTAAAACATTTAAAACAATTAAAAACATTAAAAGCATATAAAATGATAAAAAAACTAAAACAATATTCAATTTAAAAACAAACAAAACATAAACAAAAGGGATGGGTTTCTGTCCATAGGATGTAACAATCAAATGCCAGCAGTGACGAAAACAACCAGGGAGCAGAAAAAGAGAAGCTCAAGCACTAGAGGAGAGAGCACAGTTGTTCGGGCTTGAGGCTATAGGTGATAAGTATTAAGGAGATTATTTTCTAGAACAGGGGCCTGTTAGGGTCCTTCCCTAAACTGCAAACCCCAGGATTCCATAGGATGTTGAAAGTGGAATAATAGCACTATAACAGTCTAGTGCAGAAATGGCCTTAGACTCACCATAAGTGGAAGCTGACTTGATAGCCATTAACAGTAATAAATTAAGGAGATTAAGGGACAGATCTTCACAACGTTTTTTTGTGAAGGAACACAAAGAATAAAGTAGTAATACCTTGAACGTGTTTTGTGTAGGGCAGGGCGGACACCTGTCAGAAGTGAGAGCACCAAACTTTGAGAGTACATATCCCTCTACCACCCACAAAACTTTCTTTTAAATGCCCCTTTGGGGTAGTTTTGCCACTTTTGGGCTCCTGTGAGTATCTGGATGTTTTAAGGTAGTGTAAGCTACTTTGGCGATCCAAGAACTATTCATAACTGACATATTTACCCAGTGCTGCCCAGGATTTTATTTTCTCATAGGTAATGTTTGTTAGAAATACTTTTGGAATTACCTTACCTTACTTTAGGAATTAGATGTGGTTGAAATACACAGATTTGATATCTTGTGTCTCTCATTCCCCAAACTGTGTTGTCCAGTACCTGTAACTTTTCCGGGATTTTAGTTTCCTCATAAGAACTCACCAAATGTCTTCTCTGGTACCTGTAATTTTTCCGCATACTCCCCAATCCAATCTGCATTCAGAGTTATTTACATACACAATTTGGGTTCCTAAGGGAATACACTATCCTCCTCCTTGCTGCTAGGCCTCGTCTCCATAGCAACCGGCCTATTCCAGTACCTGTAACTTTTTCCCATATTCTCCAATCAAATCTGTATGCAGAGTTGTTAACATATAGGCTCTTTTTGCACCTTACCTTTTCACGGAGGTGAGGGCCAGCGCTCGCGCAAGAAGCCTTCGGAGGAAGGCTTTCATGTCCCTGCTGCTTGGGCTCCACAGCAGCTTCCTGGTCACGCAAGCGCCCCGCCTGTGCCCCGCCCCCTTCCTTCCGCAGTGCAGCCTGGGAGCTGTAGGCTGCACTGGGGCAGGAAGCACGACTGGCTTGGCTCCATAAGCTCTGCAGGGCAGGTAAGTTAGCCCCAGGCCCCTGACCAGTTCACAAGCGCGCACTATTTTCGGCTAAAAGTTGAAAATAAAAAGGTGTGTATGCGCTGCACGTCACGCTCTTGAGCATCGCGTAAATGTGAGTGCGTCATGCAGACTGCTCCTCACATTTACGCGGCGCTCAAGGGGCCCTTTCGCTTAAGAAACGCCGTACGAAAAGGGCCACAGAGGTTGAGTTCCTGAGAGAATACACTGCCCTCCTTCTTGCTGCTAGGCCTCTCTCCATAGCAACCAGCCTATTTCAGTACCTGCAACTTTTCCCCATATTTTCCAATCCAATCTGTATTCAGAGTTCTTAACATAACAGAGGCTTGGTTTCTGAGGGAATACTCTGCCCTTCTTACTGCTAGGCCTCATCTCCATAGCAACCAGCCTGAGGCCCAAGAGCTCTCTGGCTGAGAATTCTAAAGGCCCCTCTTTGAATTGCCAACCCCAGAATTCCATAGAATCTTCACAGCCAGACAATCATATGAGGTCTTCTCACCTCACACAGCCAATCTTATGAGGTCATTGCCTGCCTGATGCTGACAAATTGACAAACTCACGGACAGACTTTGACTTTTATATATTAGATGTGCGACCATGTAAACAGATTTTCTAATGTTACAATTCACTACTGCTGCTAGTCCCCTTCATTTCCCCTCCCTATCTTTTTCCCTTTCTTCCTTCTTCCTAGAATTATGTCATAGCTTTGAAGAGTGGAAAACACTTTGTCCTCTGGATCTTTTTTGCCTTAGATTCCACTAATCCCTTACCATTGGCCACCCCAGGGGAGATGATCAGAGTTGAGACCCAAAACATCAATAAAGTTGTAGGATTTCCACCATGGTTCCTGCTTTTCTATTGAATAAGAACCATTCTCCCGATGTCTCTAATGTGTGTGTGTGTTGATCAGGGATAGGAATGATGTGGCCCTCCAGATGCAAGTCCTAGGAGCCCTACCAGCGCAGTCAATGGTGAGGAATGCTGAAAGTTGTAGCCTACTAACCCTGGAGGGCTGCAGAATTCCTCTCCTTGGATCATTTCAGTTATAGAACTGGTTGTCACTCAAGATTTGGCAGAATAATATGCACAACAATGCAGTAGTTGGGTGCATATGTTTTTCTAACTCATAGCCAGTTGGAGGGAAATCTGTAATTGCCTGTGATCATTTTCATTTCTAATAAGCTATGTAATTGGGATCAGCCATCACCTTGAAAATTGGCTTAATATTACAAACCACTGAAGGAAGTCTTGGACAACTAGCATTTTTATTAGCTACTTGCGTTATTGTAGTCTAATGAGTTTTTGCTCAATTTTCCAGCTATGGGATTGATTATTGCCATCCTGATCCCTGTGGCTATTGTTGTTGCCCTGGCAGTGGTGACCAGCATCCTTTGCTACCGGAAGAGAGAATGGTAACTATTTACATTTAACAGACTTCATTTACTAAACTCCTGTAGGAAGGGTTGAACAAGGCTTGTCTTGGGTTGTACACAGCACGATTGGTGTTGTGATGTAGTGTTGAAATCCCTGTCTTCAGCAGGTTTGGGAGCCAAGTCTCTCTCCCTGAAACCTGCCATGGACTGACCCTCTTCCCCATCCTCATGCTGCTGAAATTCAGTGGTGGAGGTGTGACAAACCGTTCGTTCTGATTTGTGGGAAAAGGGGAAGGAAAAATTTTCACATTAGAAGAAGGTGAGGGGCATGTATTTGTAGGAGAACTGTACTTCTTGGAGCAGGATTCTCCTAGCTTACTAAAAAAAAAAAATGCTGTGTTGTTTTTTTTAAATTACTGTGCCGCTTAATTGTGAAGGGGAGAGCCATCCATAAATCAGGCAGATCACTTTACCTGTAATTGCTAGGATGTTGGAGTGGGACTTGGTAGATCCAGGTTCAAGTCTTCAGTGAGCCATAAAACTCACTATTTGACCTTCGGCCAGTCGCTGTCTTTTCACCTGACCTACTTCACAGTGGTGTTATGAGGAGAACAGCTGAGTACAGCCCTTGAATTCATTGAGAGAAAGATGAAATATAAGTGTTACTAATAAAGTGAAATACATAAAGAAGTAGGACATGGAGGAGTGATAATAATGAGAGTTTTCAAAGACATATGTTTGAGTCATGTGGTCCAGTCGGTAAGGCATATGACTAAGCAGAAGAGCCTGTCTTTGTATTCTGTCCAACCCAAAGGCCCTAAATGTGTATGACGCACCACCCAAGAAGAATGCTTTAAGGTTGCATATCTCTTGGATTTGTGCTGCGTGATTGACAATTTACATGAGGAGGCGTGTACAGTCAAATGAGTTTTTTGTTTCTGTAGCAATTTATGTTCACAAGGCAAGGAGGAAGGACCTTTCATTTGTTCCTGCTGTCCATAGAGGTGTGTATGGTGAGGATGCTAGAAAATAGTTCCAGGTTGTGGAATTCCCTACCTGATGAGGGAAATTAATTTGCCTCCCCCGCACTCATCCTTCCACCACCTTAGGCCAGATTTTGGCAGTTATATTGACTTGACATGGAAAAGGCTTTTAACTAAATGAGTTTTCTTCTTCCTTTTATCAATGTGTACTTAGAAGTGGCGATTTTTTAAAATTATGTTTTAATTATATTGGTTTTAATATGATTGTGTTTGATTTTATTCTTATTAGCTGCCATGACTACCATTCATTGGTAGAAAATCAGGGTGTAAATCCCACCAATAAGTAAATGGCGGCTCCAAATTTGTAATCACTCTTGAGAGAAGTTGTCGGTCATTCTGTGGAATGTCTATACATTTCGGTTCATTGCTCAGTCCCAGCATAACTATGGGTAAAAGTGCTTCTAGCACTCGTGTTTTGATGGACAGAATACTGTGGTGCTACTTTGTGGCGGCTCCTGATGTTAATTTCAGTGTTTCTGTTTTCAAAGGATTAAAGAAACCTTCTATCCTGATATTCCAAATCCGGAGAACTGTAAAGCTTTGGAGTTCCCAAAAGATCCTGAGGTATAATCATTTGCGTTCTACCATTCTGTGCTCTTGTTAATAGGTATATGGATGGTGTTACTTGGAAGGGGGCAGGAACTGAGTACATCTGTCTCTTTGTGCTTTGATTTGTGAAAGGACTGAAATTAACATGAAACAGTTAATGGACATGATGATCTTGAAAAAATGATTTTAGCTCCTGAGAGAATGTGTGTGAGAAGGGAATGGAGGGATGCTGAAAATTGATGCTCCTGGGGTTTGCAGTTTAGGGAGTGACCTTTAGAATTCTCAGCCAGAGAGCTCTTTGGTCTCAGGAAACTACAAACCCCAGAATTCCACAGCAGGTTGAAAGTGGAATAATAGCAGTATAACAGTGTAGTGCAGAAATGGCCACAGTTGGTAAAATAAAATTTCAGCTGCCTGGTCACCTGTGCTTCTAAAGCCTTGTAACTCTAGGTGTGAAATTTGTAGCAGTCAGTTCTGTGAAAAATTTACACGGGGATCTTAGTTTGGAACATTCTCCCAACCTTTTAAGGGAAAATGAAAGATCTATATTAAGAATAAGTAATCCAAATTTTTTCTAAAAAAGAAGGAAAAATAAGTTTCAAAAATTGGTTCTGTGATATTCTACCTAATCATGACCATCCTTTTTTTTTAAAACAAACTTGAAAATGCTGAACACCGTTATCTAAGTTTGTTCTTTGATTGCAGGGGAACCCTAATTCTAAAACCTTGGAGATGAATCCATGTACCCCCAATAATATTGAAGTGGTTGAAACCCAGTCCTCATGCCTGAAGATTGAGGATGCAGCCATTAAATCACCTGTGACAGAGGAACTCCCTGAAGATGGCTTTGATTCTGAATCAGAGAGTCACATTGTTGTCTCCTATTGCCCATCCATCATCGAGGAGGAGATCCCTAATCCACCAATAGATGGATCTGTGGGGTCTTCCCAGGTTGTTTATATAGACATCCAGACAATGTACCCAGCCCCAGATAAAATGAAGGAAGATTTAGAAATTGACTGTGTGGCTGCCGCAGGCTACAAACCTCAAATGCAGCTGCCAAGAATCACAGAGGAAACTTCATCTGTAGAAGAGGATGTGGAGAAGGCTGCAGGCTATAGACCTCAAGTGAATGCACCCTCCTGGAACACAGACTGCCCAGACTCTCCAGTATCCATTGAGAGCAACAACGAAAATGTCTCCTTTGGGAGCCCTTGTTCAATTAATTCCCGACAGTTTTTGATCCCACCCAAAGAGGATGAAGACACACCCAAAGTCATTAACACCGGGTGGTCCTTCTCTAACTTCTTTCACAACAAGCCAAATGACTAGCACTAATATAGAATTGGTTGCCACAAAAGCAGCCATTTGTTGGCAGCTGCTTTTAACATCCTTGGGAGGCAGTGTCCTTGAGAGTTTATCATTTCGTTTTTGTGAAATTGACCAGTCAGCTTCTTTTATTTTTTATGAATGGCTGAAAAGTTAATTCCTGGCACCTCAGCTTGAGGACAATATCCTGGATTTATCCTTTCTGAACCCAAAGAGCAGCAGCAGATCTGTTTCTCCATTTGAACAGGTTACTTTCCCTCCTTTGTCAGTAGGACTAAGGGCTCTATTTGAATGACTGATCTTATGATCTCCCATTTTGAATATAACAGGAGATTATTGTCGGCCTTGCCTGTTACCCTAATCACAATTATGGGAGCTGCTACATTTTAGAGGCACAGATGTATATAGATCTTCCCAGCCCTAGGCCATGCCTAATCAAAGACCTCCCCTCCAACAGTTTAAAGTTTTAGGAGCGCAAACACTACAGCACTTGCACATTACAATATCCAAACACTACAATACCAAAACACTACAATACAGGCACTGATTCTCAAACCTGTCACTGCGGGTAGTTGATTCCCTTTGATTTCTGTGGAAAATCAGTTTGAATCAACTTTAATGGAAGAATTCTAGCTTGCTGGCATCAGCATCAGCTATGGCTGCCTCTGATGTTAGTTTGAGAAACCTGGATCCTGTTTTCTTGTACCTACTGTATAGACGTATATGCAATAGTATTGACTCAGGGGTGCAAAAACAAGTGTAACACTGATTTTAAAATCTTATTCAGGAGCAGATGCTTTAACTTGCAGGGTTTTTTTTTAAAAAAAAGTAATGTTATTTTCCACTTTTTCCTTTTTTTTAAATAAAATGAAATGAAATGACTACTGTATCTTGGTCTCAAGTAGTCATGGTGGGCCAGAAGCTTTCTCCCCAGTGTGCTACTTTTCTGTGGAAGGATTTCTGTTGCCTTTTTTTCCCCCCAAGGATCATTCAGTCGTGTGGAGAGACACCAGTTACAGTTCGTGCACTGTCCTCATGAGCAGTAGGCCTTTGTTCATATCCCAGGGAAATAGCTTGTTCCTGCCTTTATCAGTTTCCAGGAAAACTCTAAAAGTGAGATACTTAGCAAGAGTCTTCCAAAGATCTTCTCCCGTGCACACGCTCCTTAAAAAAACCAGGGCAAACTTGGAAGTGTTTCCGTCCATAGACTCCATGGAAAAGCATCATTCCTGAGGAATGGCCAACCATGAATATTTTTCATGAGTGATTACCGTAAATGGAGCTGCTATTGCCTCTGGATTTCATTTCAAATGTTTGCACAGATAACAAGTGCAGATTGAAATGTTTCTTTAAAGCTGTTACTGAATGAATGTTTTAAATAAAGGACTTGGGCATAAATGGACTATAGACTCAAAAGAACAGTAAACCAAATCTTAGCTGTAACATTACTATATTTCTTGCTAGTGCAAATTTGTAATTATACATTGCTTATGAAGCTGGCCTTTTTGATGTGTGAACATTCGAAGTGCAAAACTATTTCAGATTTCCTCATTGGCATCTGGCTATAGTGTATGTAGCAAACCTTTAAGATATCAAATTAGCGGGGGGGTTGCTCTACGAGAGACATTTCTGCACTAGCCTGTTATAGCGCTATTATTCCACTTTCAACCTTCTATGGAATCCTGGGGTTTGCAGTTTCAGGATGGGCCAGGCCGCCCCTCCTGAAACTGCAAACCCCAGGATTCCATAGGAGGTTGAAAGTGGAATAATAGTGCTATAAGAGGCTAGTGCGGAAATGGCCTGGTTCTGCATTTACTCTGAGCTGCTTATATCTACATGTTGGCACAGCTTTGCTGGAATTCTTTTTCTAAAGCATGGGGTAGTTCTCTCCTGCCTATCTGCTTTCTGAGAGAATCCATTTTTATCACCCAAATTCATGTCAACCGCATTTGGATGGTTGTTTTAAGATAACATGAGGTTAATTGAAAGTTGCTAGTTTCAATTAATAATGTTCAGACAATGGTCACATTTGTAGAGTGCCTTTTAAAATACAGACTCTTCCATAATATTTGTTGTTAAGATCTTATATACCTGTTGTCATTTCCTTATTTAAAGGGCTGTAGCACTGGCTGTGACATATCCTGAAATCTCAAAGTTTTTGTTGTTGTTCATGCTTAGGAGAGTGCCCTTTATTTTATTTTATTTTTTTATATTTATTCCACAACAATTTTGTCAAGTTATTTTTAATGCAGGATGTAATCCAGGAGTTATACTGCCATAATGTATCAACTTGATTCTGGCCTAACACATGGAGGCCTTCATTGTAAAGTTGGATGGAGCTATTTCCCAAATGAAGATACTTGCTTGTTTTTCCTTCCAGGCCATCACATGCTCGACCTGTTCCATGCACAGCTGGGTAATAAGTTTCAGAATAAGAAAACAGTTCATCCAAGCATATGTGAGATTAAAAGTACTATAAATTCATATATACACAGGAGGTAAATCAAAGATTTTTTTTCAAACACTAGGCTGCTGTTTCATAAACCGCAGTTTTGATTTTGGTTTTGAAGCCAATCACAGAAGTTGAGAGAGAAAATGGGGAAGGTCTCAAAACAACTATAGCTTAGAGACTGTCTACCCCTGCATTAAAGCAACTGATCTCATTCAGTTGACGTCAGATATTATCTCTGTGTCCACGGAACTACATTGGAACTAAATACCAGTATTCTTTTAACAGGCTTTTGAGTTGTGATAAATATCTTGGAAGGAGGGAAAATAGAATGAATCTCAGTCTTCCATTCCAAGTTTTTAGTCTTTCTGTGGTGCTATTTAACTTCATAAGCATCAGTAGAAATTTTGGAGTCTAGATCTGTGCTTCATAAGAAGCCTTTATTCTTTAATTTCTGGAGTGTGTGCTAGATTGTGAAAAAAACAAAAACAAGAAACAGACCTTGTTATAACCCAAAGAACTGACATGAAGAGCTTGACTGCTATTTTTAGAGCAGTGATGAAAATTTTATTTTAAAAAGGGAGCTTGAGAGTCTGTAGCCAGTTTGTGGTGCCTTTTTTTCCCCAGAAGATTAGTCAGTTATGCTCTGGTGCTCCTTTTGGTAACATTTTCAACTTAAAATATGCTTAAACTTAAAACAATTTCGACTTAAAATTCTATTAGTTCCAGAATTTCTTTAGTTATTATATGGGTGTTATAAATTGTTATATGGATTTCTTTAAAGAAAATCCTTGTTTTAAAAATGTATTTTGATGAGCGCTATAGTGTTTAATTCATGTTTTTCTTTTAATTCATTGGTATTTTTTTCTTTGTGTTGAGTGACAGGGAGGGAAAGCACTGTGAATTCAGTTCCATATTGTTACTTTTTTTTTTTGAAATCGCATTTTTGAAGTGTTTAGGGGAGATATATATATATATATATATATATATATATAGTAACTTGCATATACAATATACCTCACAAAAGTGACTTATCAGATATAGTAAGCTATAACTTTGGAAACAAACCAGTGTGTTTCAGCCTCATGGATCACTGTCTTTCCTCCTTGTGAAGACCATGGATTTATTTTACTGTGTGGCACAAGCCATCACCTGTTGTTTCAGCATGACAGCGATTCTCTTCAGGAGTGAGCAATGGGTCTGTAGATTCTCCCATTAAATCCTTGCAAGCCTGTTGGGCTATTCTTAGTAAACTAATCAGCAGGAACTACACCAATGTGCATTAAATTTCTGATTGCACATCCACAATTGCCTTTTAAAATACACATCAAAGCAGCCTGCAAGGTCTCAGAAGGATGTTTCTGATGCTGGATGTCAATGTTCATGAAATCTTCAGTTTACTAGAGCATTATAAGCGACCGCCACAAGCCATCCTTTTCCATGGCGGGCATGTGGATTTTCACTGTCTGTATGGGAGTTTGTAAGGAAAAGAGCTATCTTTCTTTCTACATAATGCTTCCTGTGTTTCAAGACTACCATCAAAGTTCTAAAGAAAAGATGTCTGAGCTACCCATACAATCATGCCTATAGACTATTTACACCTCATCTCTAAGATTTTTCTTCTATGGAACAGGAGATGAAAGGGAAAAATTGGGCAAGACATGGCTTACTGCATTTCAATAAAAGCTTTGTTGTAAGATTTTATTTCCCTGAAAGTACTGTGTTCTGCAGCATCTTTTCATCTCATTCAGGCTTGTGATGTTGTCCTCTTAGGAGTTAGTGTAAACACATCTCACTAGGGCTTCAAACTACAAAATATCATGAGGTCCCACTGAGCTATGTTGTGTTCCTGGATTTTAGCTACGCCGAGTGCCACGTGGTCTTCTAAGTTTCCACATTTGCTGCTTTGGGTTACCTGGCTCACAGGGGATTGGTGTATTCTGATTTAGAGACTAGCGGAAGGGGGATCTGTTTGCGATCACATATAAAACTGCTTTTCAAACTGCGGGCCATCAGTGAAAATATGAGGGACAAGCTATGAGGCATATGCTTCCCTGAAGATCTACTGTTGATCTTCCTTGGAAATATGCAGAAGAATTTTGTGCTTGTTTTAGGGCATGTGCTCAGCCCACATGGAGTAATGCTAAACAGTTCTGTGCTCTAAACACACATGTGGCCATTCAAGGCGGCCACGGGGGGCTCATAGGGGTTGATCAGCAGATCTGTCTACATGGTGTGCCTGCTGATTAATAGGATGCTTGTAGGTCATTGATTAGCACTCATTTCAGTGGAACAACCCCACTGCAAATGGTTTGGCACTGGCACACTCTTGAGCATAGCAGAGTAAGATGTTTGTTCGTTTTTTGCCACTTTACTCATGTGGTTGCGTGGCCTTCTTGAGGCCTTTCCTTGAGAATGTGAAATCTCCTGCAGTGAGATTAAGCAGAAACTCGAAGGAAGTCAGGATAAAGGGGGGATGGGATGGGATGGGATGGGATGGGATGGGATGGGATGGGATGCTGTCAGTGAAAGCATGTTACTTGTATAATAGATGCTGTGTTTTATAGTTCAGCAAATTCTGATGTTTTTTACAAAATGTAAATAGAATATAACATGTAATATATAACACGTAATGGATGTGAGGTTAATCTCAGTGATTTTTGAAATATTAAGTGAGCACTGTCATACTAAACTGACTGGAAGACCCAAAGTTGCCTATGTGTTTTTTTCCTCCTCTTCAAGAAATTTGACCTAATCTAGCCTTGCTTTTAGACTGTCTAAATAGGCTGCTGAAATTGGCAATATGATGCCAAAATGGCTCAGGTATCATTTTGTCTCTTAAGCAAACTTATATGATGTAACTGAATGTACTCTTTATTCTACTGTGTATTTCTAAGTCTCGGGGAAGTGATTTTGAGACTATTGTCAATCTCATACTGTGCCCTTGGAGTTTAGTCACTTATTGTTGTATTCTATTTTGAGAAAGGAAGGGCATGCCCCTACAGGACATTTGGGAACTCCAGGTTATTGCAAAATTAGAAACATGAGTATGAGTGACACTCAGTGCTTCCTAGAACTCCTGCACCCCAGTGCCAGGAAACAGTTTGCAGTCGTGGGGTGTCCTGGTTTTCTTTTCAACAGATGAAGAGAGCTGTTTATTCCTTGAATATCTGAGTGTGTATACACATCAGGGTCTGTGGATTGGGGCCAGTATGCTTTAGAAACATAACTATGATAAAATGAGCCATTTAGTAGTCATGTGTTTCCTGGTGAAATTTCCCAGTTGGTAAACTTCAGTTGGTATTGGAAAAACACTATTGCAGGAAGAGAGACTGCAAAGCTGTGTAAGGGATATAGTCATCGTATGCTAAATTTAGCACGAGTATAAAGCTAGTTTCCCTGCCTATTTGTATGGCAATGTACTGCTTTTCCTTGTAATATGCATGTATTATGAATTTTGCAAGACTATTGTCATGTAGTTTAATAAATGTATTTTCTTATATACTCTTCAGAATATTATATATACTTTTCCTTTCAAACCACTTTTATTGAGTTCTGTTTCTGCATGTAGAATTAGTAACACAGTAGTGTTTAACCACCCTCCAACATTCTATTGCAGCAGTAATATCCTCCCCTGCAATACTATGCCTGGCATCTTCTGAGGTATTGATGTCATTGTAAGCTGATTTACAATCCTGTAAAGGTGAATTGTGGTGTTGTGCAATGCTCGTATTCACAGAGATGTTACATCTTCAGGACTATTGCACAAACAGAACCAGCAGTGTGGTTGTTATGCCATTGATCCCACTGCACAATGAGTATCAGAATGCTGTGGGACTTGTTCTGCAACTGGAACTCCCATTGCACAAGTGGACATCCCAATATGCATTACTGCAATTCACTAGAATGGTTGTGTGTTCTGTCGGGGATGTAGCTATGACATTGTAAATGTTGCCTATGGTGTAGGATCTTGGTTATATTTTCATAGGTTCTCAGACTTTTTATCGTCTGGGCCTACCCATCATAAAATAAATCTTCAATCCTGTTACTTTTTGGACTACAGTTCCCAGAACTGCCAGCATGAATAACATCTGTCATGACCAGGGAGGGGGGGTTCTGGGGGCCATAGTTCAAAAACTGCAATTTTCCTAAGCTCTGCTTCTACCAAAAGTGTTGCTGTTATGTGCTTTCAGGCTGACCCTATCATGGAATTTTCTTGGCAAGATGGTGTTCAGAGGGAGTTTTCCATTGTTTTCCTCTGATGTTAAGAGAGTGTGACTTGCCCAAGGGTTTCCATGGCTAAGTTTTCAAACCCTGGTCTCCCAGCTTTCCAATCCAACCCTCAAACCATACTGGCTCATCCCAGAGGTAACATCACCAAGATTTTTTAAAAATGCCACAGCAGAACACAATTTAACATCTTTTCAATACTTTCAAGCCAGAAAAATTTCATTAATGTACATTTTTCAGCTGTCTAATCCTCCCCACAAACCACATTGTAAAACCTGTTACATTTCACAAATATTTCCACTGACACTGCAGAAAAAGCAAATACAAAACTTCCTTGCTTCACAGCACTCTCTTTTTTTTCCTTTTGGGAAAGACATACAACATGCTAGTCTGTGTCAGACACCTAATCCTTTTGCAAAATTACCTAATTGTTCAATGCCACAGCTGTTCCTATATAAAAATATACATGTACAAAATTACTGCTATAAAATGTGGTGGTTGATTTTCATTGCTTGTAATAAAAAAGTAGGTTTTTTTTTAAATAGAAAGAACCATTCTCTGCAGCAAACAGCATAACCTGGAAAGGAGTTAGCTTTTATAGTTGTATATGTAGGGGTGGAATGGAGCTCTAAATATTTTTTTTTCTGAATAAATTCAACATGGTGGTCTGGAACAGGTAAATAGAATGTATAAATACAGCCCTCAAGATACACCACTGAGATTTTTAAAAGTGCAGCCATTATGCCATTATCAGTTTCAATACCGTCCCTCAGGTTGAAAAGAAGCAACTTGAGACTCATATAATGTTAATTCTGCTGCTCATTAAATCACTACTTGCAAATCTGTCTGACGTAGATCCTCCTCCCGTGGTCAAAAATAAGGTCCTTCAGAATCTCAATTTCACGTTTCAGGACCAAAACAAAGAATCTATCAGCTTCTCTTTCTCTGGCATTAGAACTTTTCAATTTCAACTTCTTTCTAGAGATGAAGAAATCTGTCAATTTGGCTGAGCTCTGATCGAAGCCAGGAGGGAAAAAATCTTACTCATCTGCACTGGCGAAATGCAGTGATACAGCTATTCCTAGCATTTTACAGAAGTGATAAAGATGAAGATCTTTCTCAGAAACAGAGAGGTGGCACCCTTAATCAGCAATGACGTGTAGGGGACCAAAGCCAAAATTTTGAAGAGCTAAGCGCTCAGTGGCCTGGACCAGAATGAACAAAACTCTCAGAAACTCTCCACTTTCACTGTTCTTTGTCCTCAAATTCTTGCTGTATGAAATGGGAAGATTTTTGCACATTTTAGTAAATTATTACTAATAACAAACTAAAAGAGAACCCTCACCTTCCCCTAGTCTAAGGAGCTAAAACAGTATCCTCCATGAAATAAAACCAATCTAGTAAATCATTTTTTGGGTGGTGGCATCCTGTTAGTGAGTTATGCAGACATTAAGCCCAATTTATATCTATGTAACTATTCTGGTTGCAGCAGAGGTGACTCCTCTACCAACTGTCCAATGAACAAACAGCATCCCTACCCCTCAAAAGAACACATTTTAGATGCTGCATACTCCCCCAACAAGGCCATTTATTGACTAGTGAAGAGTGGAGGCGATGCAGTGGTCAAGTGTCCAGCTATGTTTCTATAACTGGAAGAATAGCAATGATATCATCTTCCAGTGCCTTTGGAGGGCCCCCAGGAAGTCCCAGATAATGCCTTGTGCTGTGTGTCCAGCTATAGGTAATACAGCTGGTTTCCTCTCTGCTACTTTCTATCAGCAAGTAAATGGTCAGGTTGGAGGAGCTGCTACAGCTAAAAGGTTGGTTGGAGAGGAGACATGGACTAGTATCAGCCGTGCAGAACTTTATGATGTGTGTCCCACAGACGTATCTCAGCCATGGTTAAAGATGTTCATGAATGATACAATGTCAACTAGAAATGGGGAAGATGACAATGAATAAATAAATGTTCATCTCATCATCTGTATGTAGAAAACTGAGGTTTACTTTGCAGTACAGTATGCTAATTCTTGTTCGCAGAGAATTGTGTAGTTCCAGGGGATTCACTGAAGCATGACAACCCTTCTTATGCTTTGATGTTCAGTGGTCCAGAAACTGACCATTTGGATCTGCTATATGTGTCTATTGGCCCTCTATGAGTGAAGTAGTGGTTGATGGAATGGGTGGTCTCATTCCATGCTCAGGAGTGGCAAAGGTAATCCTTCTTCAAAGCAGAGGAGAGAAATCTAACAGCCCATGCTATGCTGCAGTCATAGTGGCTAGCAGCATCAGTCTTGCCATGATGTGGCATAATTTGAGGTTCTTGCAACAGTACTTTTTCCATAAAGTAGCTCTGGACAGACCACAGTGTTACTAATGGAATAGTACACGGAAGCAGAGCTTAGAAAAATTACCATTTGAGACTATAACTCCCAGATTTTTACAGCCAACATGGGAATTATAATCCAAAAAAAAAAAAAAAAAAACTTTTCTAAGCTCTGATGGGAAGTGAGGAGAAAACCACTGATAAATACTGAAGAAGGCTGTGGAACTGGTCCTTGGAATGAATTGTACTGTCAGTGCTGACAAGTATCCACAACCAGAAAGCTAGTCCATGTTGCTTCATCCCTCTTTTTTTTTTTTTGTTAAACTGCAGGAGTTGGCTGTTGCAAATCAGCTGTACATGTCTGAAGGTGGTACTGGATGATACATCTCACTGCGATGTGCATGTTAATACAATTGACCTGGCAGCAAATGCACCAGCTGTATGCAGCAGCATTGGGGTGTTACTAGATTATACCCTTAATAAGGAGTAAAAACATGTTGTTCCTGCCCAAAGCACTTGGTAGGACTGTAAGAGCAGAGGATCCAAGGAGAAGAAGTATGGAAAATGCTCCCCACAGTTTTGGTTCTTGGTTTCTTGCCTTCCAGGGAGGCAGTCCTCAGTGTGCAAGATCAGTCATTGTACTGTTACTGACGCGTGTGGAAGGAAGTCTCTTCCCTGTAGACACCACTCCAATGGCTACTTTGTTCCACAAGTGTTAATGTTCTTCCCATCAGCTGCATCTTCAACCAGTGAAATATGATAATCTGTGGAAAGTGTGAAGTGGGAAATGCAACCCACCAGTCCCCGCATATATTGTCTGTTTGTATGGAGTGCTATCTCTTTCATTCCACCTGTAGCAGAGAAAAGTAAAACAAGTTATAATTTATATATAAAACAGACATATAGATAGATAATCAGTCTTTTGGATTTATAAGGGTAGCTTACAACAGAACAGGTAAAACACAATGCCATTGTGACGGAGTTCTGGGGGTATGGCTATCTGGAGTGCCATGCAGCCTGGAAGGGGGAAGGCATTTCAAGGGAGGAAGATGCAGCTGGTCAAGGCTCAGAGGGAGAAAGAAATGAGGTTGTGCTCCCAAATGGAGTGCATCATCCTTTCCCCACCCCTCAGAACAAAGACCAGCCACTATTCCTTCCTCTGAGTGACCTTGCTCCCTTTTCCTGGGGAAGGTTTTGGACAGGGCACAAAGTGCAGGAAAAGAGTCGCCGGTGGTTCTGCCAAAAAGAAACACGCCTATGCATAAGCAACTAACAGGATTCTGCCCGGGGACTAGCAAATACAAGAGGGTTTTCTGATTCCCGATGCAGGAAAAAAAGACAGGAAAGAGATAGGGTGCTGCTGCTGAAGAGGCTTGCTGTTTTAAAAATGGCAGGAAAACAGGAAAAACAGGAAAGGACTCTCAGAGGTATTAAATACAACATTAAGCAGTGCTGGATACAATTCTACTGCATAAGCAAAGAGGGCTCTTTGAAGCATTGCTACTAAGGCCATTTCCCCAATGCACCTTTTCATGGAGCTGGGGTGCAAGGATCGCGCGAGCAGCCTCCGCAGCTGCCGCCCGCTCACACGATGCCCCGCCTCTTCCTTCTGCAGTGCAGCCTGGGACTTTCCCAGGCTGTGCTGGGGCAGGAAGCACGAGCGCCATGGCTCCGGGGCTCCGCATGTACGGCAAGTGTGTGCGGGGCCCTGGAGTGATGCACGATTGCGCACCACTTTCAGCTCAAAGCCGAAAATGAAAAAGTGCACAAGCGGCACCTGCCAGACCCTGGAGTGTCATGCGATTGTGAGTGCGTCATGTGGACTGCTCCTCACATTTGCGCGATGCTCAAGGGGCCCTTTCGCATAGCAAGTGCCATGCGAAAAGGGCCTATGATTCCTGAGGCATCAAAAAGATGGGAAAATGGAAGGCATTCTGAGATACTTCTGGTAAAATTCTTGAGATGGAAAAAAAAGAAAAGAACAAGAAAACAGGAGGCCCGTGGACTTCTATTGGCCTGGTATATTTCAATTAGTTCCGAAGAGGGATAACTTAAGGATGGATAACAGAACTTAACAGGCACTTACCCACGTATAGGTCTCCATTGATGTTCAGTTGTCTCATCATTCCTGGAGATTTGCCAGTCCTAGCACCATAATCATCCACTGTTACCTTTCCGGACTGACCATCACTTTAATTGACCAAAAAAAAAATTATACATATTTCCATACCTTCAAATAGCTTTACAGCATAACTTATTCAATATGCATAAGGAGTATAGAATGTTTCCCACTGTCACCCAAACAGAGAACCACAAGAGTGGATTACTAGTCTTATCTGGGATAATCTTACTTGAAATTCACTTGAATTTACTGGTGTCCCACAAGAAAAAAAGTTCTGAACTTCTCGAGACTTCCAAGTTTCCCAAGGGCTACTACGAATGTCCTGGCCAGCAGTACATGCACACACTCACATTGATAATTGCAAAAAACTTGAGTAGAAGGGGCTTTGGGAACCAGAAATGAAAACTGGGGATTCTCCAGCTCTGATTTTTATCTGTGCTGGAGGTGGATTTAGAAGCCTCATAATACGCATCTTTTTTAAGATATGTGTGTGTCCATTGAGAGCCAGCCTGGTGTAGTGGTTTGAACATTGGACTAGGACTCTGAAAGACCAGAGTTCAATTCCCCACTGGAAATCCACTGGGTGACCATAATAAGTTTGCCTTAGGGTCTCCATAAGTAAGAAATGACTTAAAGTTTTACAACAACAACATGTGTCCATTGAGAGCCGACACAACAGGTAGCAACTGGGCACTTGGGAAATGGGGCAGCTGATGCTCTGATATTTAAGGACATAGTGGTTATCACAGCACTAGATAGAAAAAAAGACGGCTACCTCAGGGGTGTTCACATCTCCACATACAAGACTTCATGCGCAGTATGGTATTCCTACTCCAGAAACTCAGAAAAAAAACAAACACTCCCTCCTCCTCTCAAAATACCTGCAAATTTCTTCCCCCATCCTTCATTTTTGAAAGGTCAGATGAGGGAAAGGGTTTTTCTGTGCTGAGTTACACCCATAACTCAGTAGAGTACATGCACACACTCACATTGATAATTGCAAAAAACTTACCGAACTGCCTTAACTCGGTGCCATCTTCCATCATTGAAAGACCCATTCACTGTTATAGAAGCGATGCCACTGCCCAGATTATAGCTGAAACCAAAGCAAAATTGCTTATTAGATTGCAGAGACCTTTTGACCTCTCTCTCTCTCTCTCTCTCTCTCTCTCTCTCTCTCTCTCTCTCATAGAATCATAGAGTTGGAGGAGACCACAAGAGTCATCAAGTTCAATCCCTTACTATGTAGGAATACGCAACCAAAGCATTCCCAACAGATGGCCATCCAGCCTCTGTTTAAGAACCTTCAAAGAAAGAGATTCAACCACACTCCAAGGCAGCATATTCCACTGTCAAACTGCTCTTACTGTCAGGAAGTTCTTCCTAATATTTAGGTGGAATTTCTTTTCTTGTAGTTTGAAGCCCTTGCTCCATGTCCTAATCTCTGGAGCAGCAGAAAAGCTTGCTCCATCCTCCATGTGACATCCCTTCAAATATTAAACATGGCCATCATGTCACCTCTTAACTTTGTCTGTCTGTCTGCCTGCCTGCCTGCCTGCCTGCCTGCCTGCCTGCTGCTATCTTGATCCAGTTTGGTCATTTTTATTATTTAATAATAATATTTTATCAGAAACTGTAGATTGTCACTGAGCACAAGCTGGCACAGACATTCTCCTAATGGAGACTAAGGCCATTTCTGCACTACACTGTTATAGTGCTATTATTCTATTTTGAACATCCAGTGGAATTCTGGAGTTTGTAGTTTACTGAGGACAAAGAGCTCTCTGGCTGAGAACTCTAAAGGCCCCTCCCTAAACTGCTAACCCCAGGTTTCCATACGACGTTGAAAGTGGAATAATAGCACTATAATAGTGTTGGGTGGAAATGGCCTTAGTCTTAAAACTTATATAGTATGTGTATCTACCTGGAAATAAGTCCCACTGAACCTAGGTCCTCTCCGAGCTATTGTAAAAAAGCAAGTTCTCTTGCATCAGAAAGCCTCATTTATTACCAGTTGGATGGTGTTTTTTAATTCATGCAGACATTTCCAGACTTTAGAGAGAGGAGGAAGAACAAAGGAAGCTGGATAAGCAACTTGGCCAACGAACATTTAGATCTCATGCTATAGACAATTAGTCAGTCATAGATCTCTTTTGTGTCTTTGCTCACTAAGAGTTCTGGAGATGTGGGTGGTCATGCATCTCTCTTTTTAAAAAGGTACAATGATTCAAAAATCTTATTGTTCTACCATAAAGGCTATGCGCTCCTCCTCCTGTCAAGTGAAAAGAAAAAGGAATGACCTTCAATCACAACGAGAAAACTATACACGCATTTAAAAAGTTTTTTCCCCCCGTATGATAGATCCTGGGATTTTTTTAAAAAATAGCCTCTAGGTGAGAATAAAATGTTTCTGTTTGTACTAGGAATTGCCTCTGAATGTTCTACAAAAGAGGGAGCATCATGTGGTTGTTTTTTTTAAACAAACAAACAAACAAAAACAGAACTATAGCAACAGATAGAACAACCACTAGGAACATTTCCTCCCTCTGTTTTCCCCTCAGTGGGGCTTCTCAGGGGATGTTTATGGACTTGTGCTATCCACAACGGATAGGAGGAGCTTCTGTAGCCCATTGCCAACTTCTTTGCCTTTCAAAATCAGTCCTGTTCCAGCTTAAGCACAATTTAATTTGCAGCAAAATAAGCAGGGGGTTACGAACATTCAAAACTAGTTATGAGAAAGCAGAAGAGAAAATGGCATTAATACTAATAGCACAGCTGATGCCCCTGGTAGGTGAGGGCACGGTGGTTACCAGAACACTGGATGGAAAAAACATGGATGCCTCAGGGGTGTTCATGCCTCTACATGCAAGACTTCATGAACAGTATATCTCTACTTCTGAAACTGAGGCAACATTAACTCCCCTCACCCACCCTAGTATTCCTTTTCCTTTCTGTCTTAGTTTTAGGGCCTTTCTGCACTACACTGTTACAGTGCTATTATTCCACTTTTAACATCCTGTGGAATTCTGAGGCCAAAGAGCTCTCTGGCTCAGAATTCTAAATGCTCCTCCCTAAACTGCAAACCCTGGGATTCCATAGGATGTTGACATTGGAATGATAACACTGTAACAGTCTAGTGTGGAAAGGCCCTCAGCAAGTTACACAGGGGCCAAGATCCTACATCGGTGCAACTCCACACATCCACCCACTGCTCAGTGCTGTCAGTCCTTGGGACGGGAGGGGAGAAAATGGGATTCAAACCACAGACAAGCAGCTGGTCTCAACTTGGTTGCATGGTGGGGGGACATTACGGTGTGTTCTTCAATGGAGCGTGCCTGCCTTTTCCTTCCCCCTGGAGCCCAGAACAGCCAGATCTTCATTGCCTCCCCACTCTTCCCTTTTTCAACAATAAGCAACACGAGCAGGGGTCCCTCCCAAGGCTTGACAGTTGCTGGGTGGTGGGAAGTTTTGGGACAGAGCACAAGGGTAAAATAATTGCTCCCTGTGCCCAACCTGGAAAGGGGCATAAGTGTGCCTAAGTGGAAACCAAGTCACAAACAGAACACCACCCACTGGTTGTCAGTGTAATTATAAGTACACGTAAGCTTTTCTGGCTTAGAATACCACCACAGACAGAAACATGAAGAGACATTCTCACTGAATAAATGAGCAACCTTGCTTCTGATTTTCCTGTGATTAAGAGTTGACATTTATCCTTTTATGAAAACACACTCACCCACTATGGCTTCTGCATGATTGAGCACTTTTTCCAAGGTTGATTTCAGCCTCAGTTTCAGTTCCTCTTTTGTGGAAAGCTAAGGGCTTTGCAAGATTAACCACAGGAAACCACAAGGGGATGGCATGGTGCCTTTCATAACTGAGATTTTACCACTTATTTGCACCTCCAATGTGTGGGAAAAGTCTCTTTACCATTTAGCACAATGATAGAGACCACCAAATCACTCCACCAGGATTAAAGAGCTCACCCCTCAAACATACTTACTACGTCCTGTTTTGCAAATCCTGAAAGTACTATGTTGCAAGTATTAATATTATCTGTGTTGCCTTACTTTTGTTGGGTGAGTAAGGCAGAATGATATTCTTTTTGCAAAAAAAGACAAAGTATCTTAACCACTGATAACATTGTTACTTTTTCAGTGTAGTGAGTAATGTCGTTTGTTAATATTCGGGGGTGGGGGGGCTGAAAATCCTTCATGGGGCATTTGGGGGGAGATTCCCCCCAATTTAGGACATTTTCTTACTTGTTTTTAAACAGGAATAGAAGAAAATTGGTAACATAACAAGTAAGTAGAAATTTGCCCACAACTTTAATTGCAGTATGTTACTTTCACAAAGTTACTAATGAAAAAAGTATTTTCCCCCCAAATCTGCTTCTTTTCTCTAGGAAACAATGGTATCTCACTCTCTATATGGAACCATTCATATGCAGAGTAGGGATGGGCCAACCGAATCCTCAGATCCTCGGCAAGGATTTGAGATTTGCTGATCCGAATCCCCACGCCAAAATAGGCGAACTGAATCTTTCGAATCCACCAACCAAAAAATACAGATCTTGTGCTCCCCACTCTTCTCCTGCCTGCAGTCGGCAGGATCCTGCTCGGGATCCTGAAAGTTTTCCTGAAAGTGAAAACTATTATTTAATTTGTTTTTCATTAAACAAAGATGTCAAATTCTGCTTCAAAAAAACTTTTCAGTAGAGGTGCTTTCTTTCCCTTGCTTTTTAAACCCTTTTTTAAAAAAAGGATTCAAAAGATTTGAGATTTGCAAGATTCATGGATTCCCAGAACCTTCTAGGGATTCAGATCTGGATTCGGATTTGGAAAATTCTGGATTCGTCCCATCCCTAGTTAATATATAAGGGTCAATTTCAAATTCAATAGACCAGGCCCTCCAAATGTTGTTAAACTACTACTCCCATCATCCTTGACTAGGCATCAGAGTGGCTGAAAATGTCTTTGTAACAAAGGTTGATTTTGAGAAGATGCTTGAGGGAAACTGCACTGGAGGTGAGTAATGGAACTGAGAAGTGGGTATCTTTGTGCATGGGCTGAGGTGCCTGGCATGTCTCTCACTGTACATATTTCACTAGATTGTGAAAACAACATTTTACTGCCTTGTCATAATGTATAATCACAAGATTCTGCAGTAATTAGCAGGTAGGAAAAAAAATTCCTAGAGGACAGATCATTTCCTGGCTTTATATTTCACTTTTGGTAGCAGAAACATTTGCTTTTGAGAGTGAGTTAGAAAAGGTTCCTTTATATTATAGAAACAGAGAATGGTTTAAATTAGGTCAAAATGACCTTGACAGATTAGAGAACTGGGTCAAAGCTAACAAAATGAGTTTCAACAGAGAGAAATGTAAGGTCCTACATCTAGGCAGAAAAAACAGAATGCACAAATGTAGGATGGAGGACACATGGCTGGATTACAGTACATGTGAAAGGGATCTAGGAGTCTTGGTGGACCACAAACTGAACATGAGTCAGCAGTGTGATGCGGCACCCAAGAAAGCCAATGCGATCCTTGGTTGCATCAATAGGAGTATGGTGTCTAGATCAAGGAAGGTACTGGTACCACTCTATTCTGCTTTGATTAGACCTCATCTGGAATACTGTGGCCAGTTTTGGGCACCTCATTTCAAGAAGGATACCGACAAGCTGGAGCATGTCCAGAGGAGGGCAAACAAAATGGTGAAGGATCTGCAGGCCATGCCCTATGAGGAGCGGCTTAGGGAGCCAGGGGTGTTTAGTCTGCAGAAGAGAAGATTAAGGGGGGACATTATAGCCATGTTTAAATATTTGAAAGGATGTCATGTCGAGGAGGGAGTGGGCTTGTTTTCCGCTGCTCCCGAGACTACGGCAAGGAGCAATGGATTCAAACTGCAGGAAAAGAGATTCTGTTCAAACCTCAAGAAGAAATTCCTGATGGTCTGAGCTGTTTGGCAGTGGAATATGCTACCTCGGAGTGTGGTGGAGTCTCCATCTTTGGAAGCTTTTAAACACAAGCTCAATGGCCATCTGTTAGGAGTGCTTTCATATGGGTTCTTGCATGGCAGGGGCTTGGACTGGATGGCCCCTGTGGTCTCTTCCAACTCTGTGATTCTATGATTCTAGGTCAAACCAACGAACAACACTGAACTCATTTTTCTACACTTTCCCATGCTACTAGGCAAACCTGTATCCTCTGTTGAATCTTTTCCCCCTCTACATTCTTGTTCCTACAGATGATTTGCTTGAATACAAAATGTATTCTTAATTAAAGGGGTGGATCTGAACTTCTGCATGTGCACCCACTGTCATTATTTGTCCCCAAGACTGTACCCTGGAGGGAATGAGAATAGCTGCATTCCTATTAACTTTACACCCAAAGCTTCTTCTGCTTTTTCTCACCAGAATGAGGTGAACAGGTGTTTGATGGGTTTTGAACAGATAAGGGGTTTGATGGCTGCACTCTCTCTGATACCATAATGCAAAGCCTTCTTTAAATAAAATTTCAGCACTATGCAGGGCGCTCGCTTATGTGGACATCTCAATTTTAGAAAGCAGGATATATACCTAATGGACAGGCAACCCCACCTGAATGTGAACAGGGCAGCCTTGAAAACTAGGATGCTTCAGAAACCTCTCTTCTGGAGCTAATAGATGGGACAGAGAAGGCAAGCAGCTCACCTGAAGACCAGGGCACCATCCTGAAGACCCAGAGAGATGAAGTCACTGTTCGGTCTCATAGGGCTGTCTCCCCTCCACAGCAAGAGACCATCCATCAGTGTAGTCTTAAACCTCATAAATATGTTTGTTCTTGATCCTGACACTCTGTTCAATGAAGAGGAAAACACAGTGAAGTGACACAAAGGATAGTGCAGTGAATATAATATACTTCTGAACCTCTATAATCGATCATTCCCTTACATTGCCTTCTTCATATATAAGGTATAACTCAGTAAGCTACCTTTTTGCTACAATTTCAGCTGACTCTTCTCCCCTTAAAAATCTGGGTTGTTTCACTGATCAATCATTTAAATTTAACAATTTAAACTGAAACAACAATATCAGCAGGAACTGGATTCGAGAATTTTATTTCCAGAATAAGGAAGCACAGCTTGATTTGAAAAGTGCAAAATGTCTGGATTTGCAAACATTTAGAGGTTACTGAGGAGGAAGAGCCTCCCACTGGAAGCACAGAGTTTTGTTGCTGGTGTCACTGCAGACATGAAGAGCTAGTTCATACACTTATCAAAAACAACCCCTCTCCATAGGTAAAGAGAAAGTAAGAATGCTCACACTGTATTTGCAATGTAACATTTTAGTAGACATGGATGGATTAGTGTATTTCCAAATCATGTCTGTTTCACTTATGTTTGTACACAAATCTATTCCCTCCTGCTGCAGCCTTTATCTATGGACCTTTTTAAAAAAGCTGCACATAAATGTGTGTGTGAGAGACAAATCTACAGAATGTGCATTTCTAAACATATTACTTTCAACTATGCATTTCCAAATGTATTTGAACTTAAATTGTGCATTTCAAAATTTTTTAAAAAGTTAGGAATCAGAGGCATATCTAGAGTGGGGCAAGTAGGACATGTGCCCTGGGCGCCAATGTCGGGGGGTGCAAAAAAGCCATGCCAGAAGAGGAGGAGGAGGAAATGGCCCGGAGGTCAGGGGCTCAACTTCCATACTTGCCCTGTTTAGGTGCTGTTTACGCTAGATACACCTCTGTAACTGTATGTGGTGGTTCTAACCTCTTCATTTTAACATCCCTCAAATGTTCTTTTCATTTGCCCGCATGAAACAAAGTTACTCCGCTTCTCCTCAGAAATAAGCTACTGATTCAATTAACAAGTTTTCCTCCTGTGGAACTACTTAGTTTATATCCCTACAAACAATATCCAGACTTTAACTTTGACTTGTGACAATTCACCTTTTAAGAATATCCGGACTATCGTATGTGAGGTAACTGCGACCAATGAACTGTGGGATTTCAATGGCTTCCATTACAGCTAGAAAATTAAGGAAAGGCTAATGTTAAAACGGCAACTTTTATGTACCAGAAAATTTCCTATCAATGAGCATAAGCTTGCAGAAGTCCAAAAGCTCCTGTTATTGTGAATTAAAAGTATCTTCCCTGTACAGTGGCAAGAAAAATCTCTTATATATTCTCCAGCTGTCTTGATGGGGAAGAGACAGTCCTGATTAATTCTCTGTTATCTCACTTTTTTCAGTTCCTTTTAAAATGACCCAGTTTTTCTCTCCTCCTCTCACTTCCCCCTTTGTTCTAAGCTTACTTCAACAGATTCAAACTGAATTCAAAGTGCAGAAGTAATTTTAATTCAGTTAACTCGGCAGAGAGAAGAGAAGGAGATGAAATCCTGTCCTTCCCAGTAGGCTCAGGCAACAGCAAACTGCGGCAGCCTCTCCTAACTTGTCACGTTCTTCCTCATTAACCACTTTTGTCATCTTGTCCACATTCTGTTTAGCCATGCGTGTGTCCCAGCTTTCATCTGTGAAACGCTGCAGGTTATGTTCTTACCGGTAAGAAGGGAATTGGTCCTGTTCAGATAAGCCAGTATTTTCACCCTGGGGATTCTACTACGTGAAAGACACTGGAAATTGCACACTCTGTTCCCTCAGTCCTTTCCTGCTCTTCTCAATAGAGGAAGAAGGTAATACAGGAACTAAGGAGATGGCATGTTCATGTGCTGTACATAACTTCATAAGACATAAAGCAGATATTTTCTTACAGAACAATGGAGTAGTCATCTCCAAATTAATCTTAGATCATCTTAGTTTTACAGTGAAGGTAACTGGTAAGAGAAAAAGAGAATCCAATTGTTTTCCAGGCTCCGTTCAAGTTGCTGCTTTTAACTTAAAAGCCATAAATACCTTGGGGTTCATCTGCTCAAGGGACTGCCTGTTTCCATTAGGAATCAGTCTGGTTGCTAAGATTTTCAGGACAGTCCATCTTCTAAAGGCATGTGGGAGCGGGCTTTCTTTTGCATTGCTCTCAGATTGTGGAATCCAAACCCCTCAAAACTGTTATCTGTTCCAATGATTTTTGCCTTTAGGACAATGCATCTTTTGAATCTGGTTATTTTAAATTATTTTTATTATAATAGTTTTTAATATTTTAAACCACTTCAATGACATTTGCTGGCCACCTTGATAACTTTTTTTTTCTTTTTTAGTGGAAAGGTGGGATCATTGAGGAGGAGAAGGGGAAATCTTCATCCCAGATACCATTCCAGTAACATATTCTGGGATCTGAAATGGTCTACAGGTAAACAAAGGGGATCAGCTTCTGATGTATATCAGATGTGTTATTCCTGTCACTCAAGTTCATCTCCGCCACTTTTTAAAATTTCCCATCCCTCCAAACCATGGGTGGATTTGTTGGACTACATTCCCAGAATTCTCACCACTGTTTATGCTAGGCAGGGCTGTTGGGAGTTGAAGTCCAACCTTTGAATGGCCACGTGATTCTAATCCTCGCTGTAAGTAGTTCCAAAGAAAACAGGACTTCAACACCAGTAGGCACTGTGCTTCAGGAACTGTAAGAGCAATTACAATTCCACAGGCAATGGCCAGGTTTGGCTGCTTCTCTCCAGTTCAGATCCTACCCTGAGCATTTAACCCACGTCCTTCCCATTTTCCAAGCCATCTACATGGCACTGTCTGTGTGTATATCAAAGAATAACACCAGCCCCATCTGAGAAAAGGCAAGGCAACATCATTTTTCCTTCTCCTTCTGTCCCAACCCTCCACATGAGCATCCACTGCACATCCTTGGTTCACCCACCAGTACGGAGGGCTCCAACCTGATGCCTGGAATGGATTCCTTCTCAATCAGCGCAGCTGCAACCTTTCCTGGAAACACCTCTTAACACAACCATTTTTTAAATATTTCCCAGAAAGTTGTAGGGGATGAGTGTCTCTTTAAAAGGAAGAATCATATATAAATATAAAAATTAGGGACCCATCAGTGTTCCACACTCCCATCCAGCGACTCCAGGATGGCTGTCCAACTAGGATTTGCTAATGCAGTCTCTTTTACTGAAGTGACTTCACCTCCCTGAGGGGCCTCCCATAGCTCATTCTGTTGTTCCCACTTCATTCTGTTAGGTCTGTCATTTTAGCATGAGGCCTTCCATAACTCATGCTACTGTTCCCACTTCATTCTTTTTGGTCTGTCTGCCATTTTAGCAATAGACCATGAATTAACCACTTATTGTTATTTCTGCTTTTCAACATATATCTATATTGGGCATTGTTCTCTTTTTAGTGAGCAAAGTGCGGAGGAAACAATTTCAAAACAAAACAGAGGAAACAATTTCAACATTTTTGTTTTCTCTGCTTTCCCTCTCTGTTCTTCCCCATCTCTATGTCCAAACCAAATTATATGGAAGTTTCAATCACAGCAGTGGCAGCTGGAGGCTCCCATGTCAGTCGTATGGCTTATAGCATGAACTTTAAAAATTGCTATCCAATGTGCCAAACTTATTTTGGGACAAGTGGTCAGTATCCCTGGACAAATGAAATAAAACAGAGAGGGGATTAAAGTCTGAATTAAACCCAAAGCAAATTCAAAGTTCTACTAATATGGCAGCTACCAGCTGCCACTGCATAACAGATCTTCCCTTCTTTGGGGAAGATTTTTGCTATTTTAGAATAGGAATAATTTCCTCTGAATTTGCTTTGCCAGTAGTAGCGTGTGTGCGTGTGCATGAAAGAGAGTGCTTCACCCTTTCCCATCACAGTTTCCCAATTTTAACTCCTCCTCCCATAATCGCTGTTGGGGGCAAAGAAAAGAAGAAAATACAGGCACAGAAGCTATATCTGTATAGCTCTTTTTTTTTTTTCATAATTAGTCTTTGACATCTCAAGTTTAACAGCTGCAAAAAATAATGCTGGTAGCAGCTGATGAGAAAGACACTTGCCTGAGACACTAGACAGAGCTGATACCAGCAAGAATATGCAATACAAAATCAGGCAGGCAGTTTGAACTGGTAAAAGGCAGCTAGCTGCCCATTCCTCCATGGGATCACAACAGCCTCAGGGTATGATTTAGAATTGGTAAACTGTACAGGATGAATTGAATAACCTGTGCTCTGTGCTTTGATCAAATTGTCTCAATTGATTTGAACCCTTGTGCACCAGGACAGGATGTTTTAGTACCCCCAAGATGCATTCTTTTGCAGAATCCCCAGAGAACTAGACCGAGACATACAGAGTTGTAAACAATGACCCTGAGTTTTCACCATTTGTCACAAGTTTTTTTTTCCCCCTTATAAGCAGAATCAAAGAAAAGAAACAGCTGGGGGAAAACTGTCCCAGTAAATCTGGGGATTTTTGCCATTACAGTACTTTTTTTGGAAGCATACTGGGCCAAAAAAGTTGCAAGCTGCTTTTCAGCAAACCATAAAACAACACACAGAAACAATGTGAACTGATTTGTAAGTACAGTGTCCCCATTTGGGAGAAATTCAGATTTCTTCTATTGGGAACACACTGTAATTGTTAATTAACCTGGGTCAGGAAATGCCCCAGAATATAAGAAGAGTATGAATATTTTATTTTGTTTTACATGCTTTTATTTTTACACCTTGTTTTTTTCTGGCTCTTGATTGGGTGGGCAATCGCGTTGTGCGCAGCAGCAGCCAATTTTCCCCTCACCCAGACCCTCACGCCACACAGGAAATCCATTCCCTCTGCCATCTCTCACAAAATGGTGACAGGAAGTGATGCTGTATCACTTCCTATTCCCATTTTGAGAGGGATTGAAGATTGAAAATGGAAGTATATGGAGACAGTACAGAGTTCTGGGGTCCTGGTGATGGTGGTGGATATTTTTTGTGTTTTCACACATTTTGTGGGTTTTGTGTGATTTGGGGGCAAAATTTGCCAGAAGAGCATGCCAAAAACGGGGCCACTTCTGCTCCAGATGTTTGGGTGAGACAGTCTTGATTCTGCACATATAAACACTCCTTTGAACATGGGGCATTTTGGTACCCTGCAATATACTGGCGTTCTCATTTGTGTCAGAACATACCCTAGAACTCCACACAATAAAAAATTTTATCCCACTGCAGAAAGGGTTAACGTTCAAAATACAATAACAGCAGGACCTCATAATCACATCCCCCGTATCATGCCTGCCTTTGTCCTCAGTGTCATTGGTAATTTTATCTGCTCTTGGCTTTTGCCTCCTGCTGTTCCTGGGCATCTCTTCAAGGGAGCAAGGGAGAAAAGGCACGGTAACAAAATATGAAAATACCTGGTAGGCAAATGGCAGTTTCATCTGCAATGAAATTAGGGAGAATGTCCAATGTGGCTGAAGCAGAAACCCGAGTCTTCCACCATGCTGGTCACAATGCAATCCACAACACAGACTACAGTGTGCTTCGCTATTCACAGGCTTCAAAAAAAGCCTGGGTAGCACAGAGCCAGGCATTTGCAACATCCAAGGGCAACAGGGTAGGGAAAGCTTTCTGTCCCTAGACTATTAGGTATGGGAAAGGTGTCACGCTCCCCCTTTCCTTGCACACGGCAGCCACAATCCAGTCTATTTGAATCAATGTCTTTAACTATATCAAACCTACTGTTAGCTTGTGGCTGACATGTGCAGGATGAAGGATGTATGCAAGTGATTTCTGCCGATTACTAAATTGTCCATTCTTCCAAGATTTCCCAGCATATCTCTGTTTCTTGTTCCAAAGCCAGGCATCTTGCCCCCTTAATATTCTAAATGCAATCCAGGCAAAGGCAGGCAAGAGCCAAGGCCCATGATCTGAGCGATCGTATGGTACAGCTTTCATTGGAGTTTACCCTTTTAACATGGGAGCAAAAGAGTTCTATGACTGAAAAGTTAATATAATTCCTTTTGCAGACAAAGCAATCAAATCAAGGTTTGCAGCAAGAAAACTGCCCCATCCAATGGCACCTGCACCATACAACATCTCTGATCATGTGTATTTCATCTCTGAGTTGCAATGAAATAATTCACACTGGTTGTATTGTTAAACATGGTTAAATACTTGAAGTCATGGTTGGTTTACATGTTGCACTTACTTACAAGGAGGCTGTTGTATTGGGCAGGATGAGTTGCTATATGGATCACACCAAACATGTGGTTTCCATGTTGCTGCCAGTTGATATCAGTGTGCCTTCTATCCTATAGCATATACATCATCCCTGGGCAAACCATCCTCCACAGCTGCTGTAATAGTGAGCTGCCACATGGAGACTCTCTTCCAGTCATCTCTGCTCAGCAAGTGTAACATGTAGACCAGCCTTTCTTAAAACTGGTGCCTTCTGGATGTGTCAAGAGTACTACTTCCATCAGCACCCAACTACAGGCTGAAGCTAATCAAAATTGTTGTCTAACCATTGGGAAGATGGCAGCATGAGAAAAAACAGCCTTTAAGGGCCTTTCTGCACTACACAACTATTGCACTATGATTCCACTTTAACTACCACTATTCTGTTCTATGGAATCATGGGATTTGCAGTTTAGGGAGGGATATTTAGAATTCTTAGCCAGAGAGCTCCAGTACCTCCCAAGACTATAAACCCCAGGATTCCATAGGTGGCAGCCATGGTAGTTAAAGTGGAATCATAGTGAAATAGTTATGTAGTGTGGAAAGCCCTTAGTATTGTCTATTCTGATTGGCATCCATGGCTTTTCAGGGTTTCAGTCTAATTACAGAAGAATACATCTCACTGACTTCAGTAGGGTTATGAAAAATAAACTGGACCCAAGACATCAACAATGCAATTGGAACTATATCCCATTGAATTCAATGGAGCTTACTAGCCAGAAAATGTGTTCAGGACTGAGGGTGTCTGTAAGTAAGTACCACAAACTAATTTAGTTGAACACAGCACAAAATCAGATGTTTGTCCTGCAGAACTTATGAGATTCACCCCATAAAAGAGAAGCCTGAAATGTCCAAGAAAATCTAAGGCCATTTCCACTACGGAGGGGGAATCACCCCGTGATGCTACTTACCGGACTTTAAGGCTCCCTGGTCCGATCTAGGCTGCTCCGGAGCAGTGCGTGGCCATTGCTCCGCACTGCTCCAGCATGAAAAATGGCAGCTTCCAGTTGGTTGAGGGTCTCGACCAACTGCTGAAGCTTGGCAGCCTAAAGCCTGCTCCCGGCAGGTCGCAGGCTCGCACCAATGTGAGCCTGCGAATCTGCATAAGGGAGCAGGCTCGCAGTGGCACGCTCCATGCTTTTGAAAGATCTGTTCTTAGCGGTCTTTCAAAAGCACGCTGGACGACCACTTGGGGTCGTTCTGGAGAGGGCTGGGGTGCGGATCTACGTTAAATAGGTCCAACCCAGTCCGCTCCCAGGTGCAGACGTCCTCCCTGGAGGACGCTGTGCCCCATTTTAAAAACCCCGTGTAGAAATGGCCTAAGCCTATTTGTTCAGTATTTATCCAAGGTCATTTCAACACTACGCTGTTATAGTGCTATTATTCCACTTTCAACATCCTGTGGAATTCTGGGGTTTGTAGTTTACTGAGGTCAAAGAGCTCTCTGGTTGAGAATTCTTAGTGCCCTCACTAAACTGCAAACCCCAGGATTCCAGATGTTGAAAATGGGATAATAGCACTATAACAGTGTAGTGCAGAAATGGCCCTAGTTTCTTCTTCATTTGAGCAGAAGAGTGTCAAGACCCAGGCCTCTTTGTCTTCATCTTCCTCATGTAGAAAGCAACACATTGGTAGGGGAGAGGATCCTGTTCACACTGAGGTTTTTTATGTGAGAAGCATCCCTGATTTTCCAAGATTGGTAAGCACACAGAGAGCCTTCCATACAAGAATTGCTCCTCTGCAAACATGTCCCTTTCAATGTGAAGAGAAAAGAGAAAAATTACAATGGAGGGGGTGGACACAACACTCCTCTGACTGTGACTGTGAAGAAGCCGGGATGAATAACAAATAACTTGCCTCTGAATTTGGATTCAGGGAGAAAGGAACAAGATAATTAAGGGAAATTCTGTCTTTGGAACAATTTTATATTAGTTTATATTAATTATTTATATTAGTATATGATATGATACAGTATATGTATTTCCTACTACATACCCAAAGAGGTATGTAGTAGGAAATATAAATCTCTATTTTTATTCGAGCAAAGTCAGACAAAAATAAGCTGCAATCCTAAACACACTTTCTAGAAAGTAAGTTCCACTGAAAACAGGGCTTCATCTTAAATGAGCATGTACATCTGGTTTTGCCAAGGAAATGAAAGGACCTTTTAAATCTTTATCTGTAGAACTGGTGAAATTTCAAAGTATTTTAAGTATGGCAGATGGTGCTAAAAATCAATGACTTTCTCATTTTTCATCTAGATCATCTTCTGTGACTAGGCTAACATTTACAAATCAAGCATATTTTCTTTTCTTTCTTTCACAATAAAGCCCCAAGATTCAGGTTCCGGATTCTTCAACAGAGGCAGATACAGATGGTTAGATGGCAAGCAGTAAATCAAAGATGGACACATGGTTTCAACCTTTTCTACAAGCTCAGAAACTTTTTCAAACACAAATGTGGATTACATGTGCATCCACGGCAGTCCTACAGGTTTTAGGAATAAATGTAATACTTCACTTGCAATGCCACCTTGTCTTTTTCTCTGCTGTCCCTAAAATTCACTTTTAGGAATGCGTTTCAATGCTTTAATCTGGCTGTGCAAATGGACCTACAAAATGTACTAGTTCCCACAACGTTAATTAGACATCTTACCCGCATATGTTTAGATTTACCTGGAAGTAATTCTAACAGATAGCAAGGCAAATGGCTATTTATGAGCCCAATCATCATAATGGTGCAGCTTTACATTGTAATCCAAGACATGATTATGGATTATATGGTTATCTACAGTTGCTTGCAGAAAAGCACTTTAAATCACATTGCTAGCTTTATAGCGCAGGAGTACACAGACACACAGATCTAGGTGCGGAACAATGTTTCACAGTTGTTACTTACTGTTTAAGCAGTAATTTCCACATTCTTCAATGAGACAGCATAAAGCAGAAGAACATTCATATTTTATTTTTCAGCAGTGGAAGAATCCCAATTTGAACAGAGAGCGCAGTTTTTAATGCATGCAAGAAGTGAGTCTTTTGGCTTTCAGAATGATTGTAAGGAGGATTAGGGTTAGAAATTAGAACAGCAAAGCAAGTGATCCAAATCAGATAAGGAGCTGCATTCCATCAAGACCCTAGAAAGCTTAATTTTTTTTAGACTACAGTTCCCAGTTTCCATCAGCCAGCATAGCCAGTGGGCATCCTGGCCAAAAGGATTCTGGAAGTTGTACGTCACCTTTGCTACTTTTCCAGAGATGCCATCTGTGAAAACCATCAGCCATCAGGAGATGTATCGTAGAATTCCATCCAAGTGGGACTACAACATATCTCCCCTTCCTCCTCCCCAAACCTTCCATGTTTTAAGTTCCTGCCTCCTCTCCCAAGACAACCATTTACTGGCCCCGGGAGAATGGCAGTGAGGTGGCCAGTTATGTTCATATAACTGGAGGTATAGAGACAGATCCTCTGGTAATTCCCAGAGGTCTTCTGAAGACCATGGAGGATGATGACATTGCTATGTGTCCAAAGATATCATTGCTCTGCATCTCTGGTTGGTAGAGAATTCCTACCTCCACAATGAACAAAAAAAGGTGTTACACAGGGGTAAGTTGGACTTATGCTTTTGTAAATCATTAGCAAGATGCCAGCCGATATCATGGCTACAATTTGCACAATCATGGTAGCCTGAAAAAAGGCCATGGCAGATTATGGATGCACTGTACATGGGTATGGAGTGCGGTTATGCAGGTGATCACTGAAGGGCTATGAAACGCAGCCAGGCCCCTGGTACTTCTCTGGGGATTCTTGTCCACCTGAACCTGCCCAGGTATTTCACCTAAACAAGGACTACAAATCATGTAAAAAATGTCTTCCTTAACCAAAGCCTACATCTTTCTGTTGGTTTTAAAGCTCACTTTGCTTGTGCTTGGAAATGGTGTTGACCCCATTTTCACCAAGTCATAGGTGAGTAACACAGATGGGTAACCTCTGGCCCAAGGGCTGTGTATTGCTCTTGACTTAATTTCATGTAAGTCTTGATTTCAAAAGTCTCATGATCGCGATCAATCCATGCACACTGTCCTTCCTACAACACCCTCTAGGGAAAGAGGATGTGGGAGAGAAAGGGATGGGAGAATGAGCTAGATTTACCCATTTTTGGCTCTGACTTTGTTCACTGCTGGTTTTTGCTTCTCCCACCGCCAGAATGTAACCTGCCCCACAGACTACCCCCCAGGTGAATTCAAAGCTCAGGAAAAAAAAATTCCAGCTCCTACACTAACTCCTACACATGCCTACACATGAAAGGCATGCATAGAGAAACTGCGTTGGCATCTATCAGCCCATGTCATACCCTCCAGCTGTCCTGATTTGGCAAGGACATTCTCAGGCCATTTCCACACTAGACTGTTACAGTGCTATTATTCCACTTTCAACATCCTATGGAATTCTCTGAGGCACCTCCCTAAACTGCAAACTCCAGGATTCCCCAGGATGTGGAAAGTGGAATAACAGAACTGTAACAGTCTAGTGCAGAAATGGCCTCAGTTAATCCTCTGCCCTCACACTTTTTCAGCTGCTTTAAAATGCCTTTGTTTCTAATTTATGGAGATCCTATCATGGGGTTTTCTTGGCAAAATATGTTCACAGGAGGTTCACCTTTGCCTTCCTCTGAGGCTGAGAGAGTATGACTTGCCCAAGGTCACCCAGTGGCTTTCCACGGCTGAGCAGGGATTCAAACATTGGTCTCTGGAGTCATAGTCTAACACCATGCTGAGCTGGTAGTCCAATAAAGTAATATTTCCATTCTCTGGCCATGTGCATCTAGGAACCCTCACCTGCCCTTCATAGCTTGTGTGTTTCCTATGTTTAAACATCTTTGAGACTTTTTTTTTCCTGACCGGTACAGATGGGAATATATCAGAAGTAGCATGCTGCCACCTAGTGGAATACATCTGCATGTCATTTAGTCACCAAGTGTTTTAAAAAAAAATCCATTGGCTTCAAAAAATAATGTATCAGCTACTAGCTCCTCTGAGTACAGTGGAACAAAACCCTCTCTCCTTTTGTAAAGAATTCTTTGGTGGTCTCTGATGTGTGACCAAGAAAGGATTTGTTCTTGCTCTCAAATTACAAGGAAGCCAAAGTGTAGCAAAGGATTAGAGGTTGCATCGCAGCCCAGGCAGTTAACACAAATGAGGATAAAGTTACAAGGCCCATAAACCCTCTTGCTTAAGGGCATGAGCTAAGTCCCCCTGAATATGACAAGATGAAGCTTCCCTCTCTTGTGTGCTGGCAGGGAGCTTTTTCATTCTTGCACTGGAAGCTTTAAACTTCATGCTACAGTGAAAGTATCAGCACTCTACTTGTGCGTATACAGGAAACGATCACAAATTAATCACGGGAATTTGTAAGTAGATTAATTTCCCCATACAGAAAGTGTTCAGCTTAGCACAAATTGTATTGGTCTTGTGGGCTTTTTTCACACATTGAAAAACTCTCATTTTGATGGGAACAGGAGGCCAAAAGAAGAAGACAAAAACAAAAAGGAAGGAAGGAAGGAAGGGAGGAAGGGAGGAAGGACGGGAGGAAGGACGGAAGGAAGGACGGAAGGATGGAAGGAAGGAAAAGAGAGAGAGAAAGGAAGGAAGAAAGGAAAGCAAAGCAAAGCAAAGCAACTTTCGAAGTGGCATTTTAATCTTGTGACAAAATCCATGTGTTGTGGATGCAAACAAATAAACCCAGCAAACAAACACTGCTCATTAATTTTCTGGATCGGGATTTGTATTTGAGATTTGTCAGCTACAATTTCCTTCCTGAGGAGCCAATTCACACCACACAAATTAATAAATTGAATAAATCTGCGGTAAATGAAAACCATCCTGAAGTAAAAGCCTTATTGCTTCACTTATACACAAATGTCAACACAACCCACAGGTTCTGGTTTTGCTGCAGAAGAGAGCAGGCTTTAGACTCACAAAAACATAATGCAGGGCTGGGAACTGTGCGATTCTCCAGATGTTGTTGAAGAACAACCTCTCTGAATTCCTGACTACTGGGTTTTTGTAGGCCCTAGGCACTCTTGTATTTGACTCCTCACCTCAACTCGCCATACCACTAGGGATGTTTTCGTAGGCTCCAAAATCCTGCTTTTGTAGGCCCTAAGTTTTTGTAGGCCCTGGCACTGTGGCTAAAGTGCCTAATGGATAAGGCGGCCCTGTCACTGGGCTACACCATCTAGGGCTGCTGAAAAACGTCGAGGGTCACCAAACTCCCACCACTACTATAAAGGAAGGGATCGGCCAAAGAGTTTGCTACGCAAGGAGAAAAAATGTGTGTTTGCTTAGTTGTGCTGGGTTGTCATGTAGGTGACACAACCAAAATGAAACGATCAAAGTGACAAAGAATGGTGTGCAATTTCCCTCTGGCTCCTAAATCTAGACGCTGCTTGCCTGCCTGCCTGCCTGCCTGACTTAGGGGCCTTTCCGCACTGCATTGTTAGAGTGCTGTTACTCCACTTTCAACATCTTCTGGAATTCTGGGGTTTGTAAGTTACTGAGGCCAAAGAGCTCTCTGGCCGAGGATTCTAAATGCCCCCCCTAAACTGCAAACCCCAGGATTCCACAGGATGTTGAAAGTGGAGTAACAGCAGTGTAGTGCACAAAGGCCCTAACTGGAGTTGAGTTTAGGAATGGCACAAAAAGATCACAAAAAGGAACACAGTCACTACCACAAGAGGTTGTAAAGTGATCTTCATTAGCTTGGATGGCTTTAAAAAGGAATCAGAGAAATCCACAGAGAACAAATTTTGCAGGGAGGGTGGGGTATGGCATCTTGTTATGGTGAGTTATGATGGAATAAGTCCAACCTACACCATCGTAATCCCCTTTTTGGCCACTGCAGAAGATTCTGTTCTAACCATGCAGTCACCAAAATCCCTGACAGACCCACCTTTTTATCTGCAGGATGGGCATAAACAGACAGACCTTTCTGTGTCAGAAGGCGGCAGCAGAAAGGGAGCATCCACCTTATTTTCCTTTGTCTGGATAGGCGGCAAGTCATGAAGGACTTCTCAAGGATCTCAAGAAATCCCTCAGGATGCCTGTCACAGAAAACAGCTGGATGCGTCTCTGCTGTTCTCTCCACTCTTGACCTTCGTGGCTCCCTCAGGGGGTGGGGAGGTACAACAGGGAAAAGGTGGGTGTTGGAGGGTTTGCTTTGGGAGAACGATCACAGCTACATGCCAGAAATATGTCTCCTGATGCAGCATCTCAGCTTGTCATTTCCTCTCTGTTTTGGCACAAATGCAACAAAGCCAAGAATTATAGGAATTTATCACCTTGTGAGGACATTTCCCCATAAGACTTGTTGATGCAAGTTCATGCTCCAAGCAAAATTACTCTACACACATGGAAATGGTACAACAATATCATTTTTTTACCTTTCTGGCAGTGTTGCCCATCAAAACCCAAAGGGCAATCACATTCATAGCCATCTTTCTTGGGCACGCAGGATCCCCCATTGACACATGGGGCGGTCACACAGGGATGGACTGTGTTCTCTAGGTTGATTCCAGATGTAAAATCCTGCTTTATGTCTATTGTCCGGTCATTCAGAACAATCTTGGTTTAACAGACAAGGGAAAAAGCTTCAAAGATTTTCTCATCCAAAACATTGCATTATTTTATTTATTACCAAATATCTTAAAACTTAAAAGGTTTGTTTTGTTTTTCATCTGCCAAAGCCAAAGGAAGAAAAAGACTGCTTGGAGAAGTTGGCCTAACATCTGTTTATTTTCATCACTATGCTTCCTGAAAACAGCCCTGCCAAAGGATTCCATCATTTATCCTTGATAACACAAAGAGGCAGATACAACACTGATGAGCATTTTTGAGCTGTGTAACTCAAATCATACTTAGCTTCTTCTTTTTCTTTCTTTCTTTCTTTTTTTTTTTTTTACAACTGAGACCAATTTATGAACTTTGTGCACAAACTTTAAACAAACATTTGTGGATCTGCTGGGATCCAATATAGAAGAAACTTCTGTGTAAAGATGATTTCAGAGTAGAATTCCTCCTGAGCCAGGTTTGTATGACATTTATAACACATCCTATGAGTTTATATTCTGCTTCTCCCTTTCAGTTGTTTGGTAATGCCTTCAGGCTAGTGCTCCTTACAAATTATAAAAGTATGTTCAGAAAACCTGTTAGCACATCCTATATAGTCATGTGCACATACATATGCAGATACATATACTGTTGGCTCTGTGTTGTTGTTTCCTTTTCAGTTCATCAAATGTGCAAAGTAAATAAACTGGCTTGTGATATACAGGCATATCTCAGTTAACAATGGCTCTGACAAAGAAGCTCATTTTTACAAAATCTCTCTGTGCGTGCCCTGCCACCCTTTTTTCCTTGTCCTCTATCTAGCTAAAAGTTTTTAAGCAGCATCAGCACTGAGAGGAAGTGGTGAAGGAGGGTTGGGCAAACAGACTTTCAGTATCAGGTTGCAGCAGTGTGCCTGCAGAATGAAGCGCGAGCTGAGAAAGAATAGGATTCTGCTCTAGCCAATCCTACTGTTGCTGTGTGCACCTGGCTACAAGAGGCAAAGGTAAAAACCATCTGCCTCCAGATGAATAGCAAAACAGAAAGAAAAGGGGAGACCACCCTGCATCTCCAGGTACTCCCAGTATGTTAAAACAAAGCAAAACAAAATCATAGACCTGGTATGTTTGGCCACCAAAACAGAAATAACAAAAAAAGTGGAAGCTCATGAAAGCAAAAGTCATCCCTGGATACATTTTGGAAGAAGCCTTCAAGTGGTCTCAAGAAGACTTAAAATGTTATTGTTTACTAATGCAAGGCTTACTTAACATGGTTGTATTGTTTCACATGTGCATATTGCTAGTTTTGAATGAAGAGTTTGCCGAAACAGGTTGAACTGCTCTTTTTTTAATGTGGTATAGGAATCTATCCTTAGCCTTTCCATGTTATTTCCACCTCTGGTATCAAAATTTCTGTTAAAGAAGTAACATCCAGGAGCACATCCACTTGTTCAGCTGAGGTATACCTGTATATATTACCAAGCTAGCCTGTTAGGCTGGCACCCTGGTGGGACTCAAAGGAAAAACAAAACAAAACAAAACAAAACACCATCATCACTGAACCTGCTCTCCTATGGCATTCTAAAGATTTTGTCTTATTTACTGAAAGTGTGTTTCTAGTGTCTTAGTTTGCACCAGCATGCTTAGACCTTCATAAAAAGCATGTGTTGCATTCCTCACTGTAAGGGATATCTTCAGTCAAAGTATTTCAGCAACCTTGCACAGCTTGCTTCCCAGTTTTAAAACAACTCAGCTAAACCTTCAGTTGGACAAGTTAATAAACCTAGCATGATAAGGCTACACAGGTTATCCGCATTTGCTCATTCGATTGTCTAAATCATAAAAGGATTCCTTTAAAACATGATTCTCGAAAAGAAGAGGCTTTAGAGCTTTAGAATTTTATTGCCAACTATAAATTTTGTGAGGTAGTTAGAAAATTTCACAGCAACTCACAGCAAAAGTGAGTTGCAGCACATACTTAAAGCACAGAATTGTCTGAAGGCACTTTGTGTAGTTCCATCTCTTACGTTAATGCAGTCCTTGGCCTCCATCTTGGATAGGACACAGCTGCAGGTTCCCAGTTCTCCAACTGTACATTTGTTGGAAGGAGGGCAGCCAATGAACAGGGTACAGATCTAGTCAAGCTGTTCAGTAGACCAACGAGCGACAATGTAAATCCTATTTATTTCAATGAGTCTGTTCTAAGTCCAACTCTAGAAACCCTACAAACATAAGCCAAACAAATACATATTTTTGGGAATCCACATACCTTTTGAATACTCCCAGAGAAAGGTTTAAGGACCCCAGAGTTCTTCTTCACATTATCATAATTTGGTACTCCGCCAATAAACATATCAGGATTGCACTTAATCTGTGTGAAAGCTCCCTGCAAGCAAAATAAATATGAACAAATAAAAGTAACCTTCACTACTCCAGGCTCCCTAATGTTACATTTATATAATAGAATTCCCCACCAATATTTTACATAGGATGGGTAGGGCGTGTTCCTAATGCTGGGGCAGGCACCATAAACTGTCACATGTTGTTGACCAATAACTACCATCATTTCTCACTACTGGCTACGCTGGCTATTGGTGAAGGGAGCTGCAGTCCAATAAGTTCTAGAGCAGAGCTTTCTAAACTTTTCATGTTGGTGACACACCTTTTAGACATGCATCATTTCACAACACAGTAATTCAGTAAGTGGAGGCAGCCCCTCCACCCAAGCCTGGCCGGCCACTGCTGCCACCCCCACTGGGGTCTTCTTCAGCCCAGGGTGGTGGGAGAGGCAGTCCCTTCACCCATTACATTCACACGACACACCTACACACTGCAGCTGACACACTTAACATGTCACAACACACAGTTTAGAAAGCTCTGATTTACAGGGCCACTGTTGGCCATCTACCCTAATGACAAAATGACGCAACAGGAAAATTGGGTATAGAGGTATCAAATGTTGCACTAAAAAATGTTGTCTAAATTTTCCATCACCACCATTAATGATTGCATACAAAGCCTGGCTGCATCCAAATTAACTTCTGTGGTTTGGAGGATCAAATGTAAGCTTGGTCTTAATTTGCAGGGCAATTTATGTTTGATCAAACCAGGAAGGAATACATTAAGGTTCACGAATAACTGAAAGGTAATAGACGAGACAGCAATCCTCAAGTCCAGTTGTCTTACGCAGCAAGGCTGTGCCATGATGGGGAAAAATGGAGACATCGAGGAGATTGAGCATTACTTTGCATTCAAAGAGTAACGTGACAGTTATGCAAGGGCAGCTGATTAGGGAACAGTGATGTTGTGTACCTAAATGTGCATCGTGCACAGATGCACGTGCACAATGCCCATAATGTGCGGCAATGCACAACACACAAGCATGGTCAATGCACAACCATGTAAAACTGCCCCACATGCAGCTGCTTCTGCATCTCCATGTTGTTTCACACTGGACAAAAATTTCCCATCATTTCTGTAGGGCAATTTATGCATTGAATAAGAAACCATTGGAAGTCTTGTTCATAGGATCTCCAATAGGATTCCAGCCCCAGATGAATTTCCCTTTTCAATGTTTTTCCTAATGGCTGTAGGGATGCATTTGAGATCCACTTCAGACAAAAAGAATACTTTGGTTTGATATTAGGAGAATGTTGGCAAAAGGCTTCTTTGTAATCCTCCAGACAATGGTTTCCATAATCATTTGCATGCAGTTATTGTCTGGAAAAGGCCCAAAGTATTATCTGCACACGTGGGAGGTAATACACTGAAGTAATACAGAAACAGTTTCATCTTGAGCCTTGAACAGACTGCTTCAATTAACACAATGCAAAACTTCACTGACCCTGCTTTGTCACAGAATGGCTGCATTCTCTTACGTATGTCTTAGAATCATAGAATCATAGAAATGTAGAGTTGGAAGAGACCACACGGGCCATCCAGTCCAACCCCCTGCCATGCAGGAACACCCTCAAAGCACTCCCGACAGATGGCCATCCAGCCTCTGCTTAAAAACCTCCAAGGAAGGAGACTCCACCACACTCAGAGGCAGCATATTTCACTGCCCGACAGCCCTGACTGTCAGGAAGTTCTTCCTGAGGTTCAGGTGGAATCTCCTTTCCTGCAGCTTGAATCCATTGCTCCTTGTCCTCGTCTCTGGAGCGGCAGAAAACAAGCCCTCTCCCTCCTCTACATGGCATCCCTTCAAATATTTAAACATGGCTATCATGTCCCCTCTTAACCTTCTCTTCTGCAGACTGAACATACCCAGCTCTCTAAGTCTATCCTCATAGGGCTTGGCTTCCAGGCCCTTCACCATTTTGGTTGCCCTCCTCTGGACCTGCTCCAGCTTGATCATGTCCTTCTTGAATTGGGGTGCCCAGAACTGGACACAGTATTCAAGATGAGGTCTAACCAAAGCAGAGTAGAGTGGTACCAGTACCTCCCTCGATCTAGACACCCTACTCCTATTGATGCAGCCGAGAATTGCATTGGCTTTCTTGGCTGCCGCATCACACTGCTGACTCATGTTCAGCTTGTGGTCTATTAAGACTCCTAGATCCCTTTCACACATACTGCCATCCAGCCACATGTCCCCCATCCTATATTTCTGCATTCGGTTTTTTCTTGAAATGTTTGTTTTATTTTTGTTTAGCAAACCAAGAATCATTCAAAGCCAAGAGCTGAAACCTGAATAAGCCATACATTTAAAGCTAAATCACTGTGTGTGAACGCGAATACATGAATACTGCCTTTTGTTACCTCTGACATTCCTTCTACTGGTCTTTGCTGATCAACTTGCAATATGCCATTTTTCGCTGTGCGAGACACTTTGAGCTCATGCCACTGGTTCAGACTGACAGGCTCTTCACTCCTGTATAAAAAGGAAATGGAACAAATATTTAACAGTGCCAAACATTTTTTTTAATATCTCCCAAAGTTGGACTGAAGTAAATAGTGACACTTTTGCACCAGATGAACAGGGTCAGTAACATGGCAGCAGGCATACCAAAGAAATCGTGAACACAGTAAAACTAGTTTGCAGACACCAAACTTCAAAATGAACTTCTCTTGCCCACCTGGGAAAAACATCTTTCATGTTCAAACACTGATGATATTGTTATTGTTATTTATTTCTCCCATATCTTTATAGCAAGTTTTGGGAGATATGTGTTAACTTTGTAGAAGGCACCTTCATATGCATGTAACACTTCCCTTCCCAATCATTCCCTTCCACGTCCTGCTACTTCTGCTTCTCATATATGCTCCATCATGATCTGAATGGTCACTTCAAATTAAGACCTTTCTGTGCTCCACCTTAAAGTATTTAACCAACTGCTAGTTTTCCACTGCTCCTGAGACCAGGACAAGGAGCAATGGATTCAAGCTGCAGGAAAGGAGATTCCACCTGAACCTCAGGAAGAACTTCCTGATGGTCAGAGCTGTTCGGCAGTGGAATATGCTGCCTCGGAGTGTGGTGGAGTCTCCTTCTTTGGAGGTTTTTCAGCAGAGGCTGCGTATCATCAGGTGCGTCCAAGACCTCACATGCATTGGCAAAAGACAGATGTTAATGTTAAAAAGGAACACATGCTTTGGTTGTAACTCAAAAAAAAAACAAAACCCCTCCCCTGCAAATTCATTGTGAGGCTGCAGGTAAACTTTTTAATACACTTTGTTTAAAATCTGGCAGTGTCACTAGTGGCAAGCTGAAATTGATTTGTACATTTTAAATGGTTCATGGGCTCCCTTGCAGTTTTAAAATGTGTTTAAATCCCAGTTTTGTGCATCTCCGCAGTAGGAATGGATAGAATATTCAAAAGTATTTTTAAAACTGTCAAAAATGTTTTTGAGTGAAGAAAAACAGTGATGTGATGAAACCTGGACTGATGAGAATCTTTGCCGTTACACAGACCAATAATTTCTAACACAGAAAGAGTTTCTTCTTGGGTAGGAAATGCTATAATTGCAGACTTTCTCCGTGCATAGAAAACAGAATTTCTGCACAGAAAATAGCTTTTTCTGTGCTCAGAAAATACTAGTTCCTATGCAGAAAATGCTGGTTTCTATGCAAAACAACCACATGTTAATTTCGGGTAGAAAAAGTCCCAACTACATGGTTTCCAATGGAAGAAAATTGCTAAAATTACTCATTCCTTTGAGAAGAAACGTAGTGAAGAATCACACCCTTACTCTATAGTTAAAACTATAAGCGTGAGAAGTTTTGCATATATCCAAGGCGCCAGTCATCAACTACTGCAAATGTAGGAAACTCAGAAAAACCAAAGATTGTAGGAAAATTTGGCCTAGGATCAAGAAATGAAGCAAGAGAATGACTGACTGAGTTTTGTGAAACCAACGGTTTGTTCACTGCAAACACAGTCTTCAAGCAACCAAAGAGGGAACTATATACATGGATATCACCTGATGGTCAGTACAGAATTCAAATAGATTACATAATTGAAAGCAGAAGACAGAGAAGCTCCCTTCTCTCTGCAAACACAAGACCACGACTAGATTGTGGTGCAGACCATGAACTCTTCATCTCAAGAATCAGAATAAAGCTAAAGAAGACACTAAACCAACCATCAGGCCAAAGTACAACTTGAAGAACATCTCTGTAGAATTTAAACGTAATATAAAAAGCAGACTTGCACTAGTAAGCCTAATGGACCAGTAGCCAGAAAAATTCTGGAAGAAGCCATGGACATTGTCAGTGAGGAATGCAAAAGGACACTCTTTGCTTCCAAAAAGAAAGAGAAGCCTCAGTGGATGACAGATGAAACTCTTCAAGCAGTTACGGATAGATGAGAAGAAAAAATAAAAGATAACAGAAATGGGGTCAGAACCCTGAATGCAACTGTTCAGTGACTTGCATTCAGGGACAAGGACAACTACTATATAATCAATGCAGAGAAACAGAAGATGACAACAAAAAAGGAGAACAAGAGACCTCTTCCACAAGATCTGAGAAGTCAAAGGTAAATTTAAACCAAGAGTAGCGATGCTATAAAACCTGTAGGGGAACACATTACATGACCAAGCAGAAATAAAAAGATGATAGAAGCAATACACTGAAGAATATATAAAAGAGAGAAAAGGATGACAGAATCATTCAAGGAAGAACCATTTGAAGATAAACCTACAATTTTAGAAAGTGAAATTGAAGATGCACTCAGAGAGCTTGAGAGAAATAAATCACCAGATGACTTAGCAATAGACCTATTTCAAGCTACAGAGACAGAATCTACTTTAGTTGTACCTAAAATCTGTCAACAAATATGGAAGACAAAACAATGGCTACACTCAATATACATTCCAATTGCCAAGAAAAGGGATGCCAGGGATTGCAGGTGCATTAATTTTCCATGTAAGTAAAGTGACACTCAACATTCTGCAACAAAGAACTTTACAATATATGGAGCAAAAAATGCCAGATTCCAATCTGGTTTCAAGAAAGGAAGAGGAGCTAGGAATCATATTGCAAAAATATGTTAAATAATGGAACACACCGAAGAACTTCAAAAGAAAATCAGCCTGTATTTTATACATTATAGGAAAGGCTTTGATTGCGTAGATCATGAAAATTATAGATCGCTGTTAAAGAAGTGGGTATGCTACAATATTTGATCATATTGATGTGTAGCCTGTACTCAGTACAAGAGGCTACCATCAGGATAGAATAAGGAGAAATGGAATGGTTTCCAATTGGCAAGTAGGTCCGGCAGCAGTGTATTTTATCACCCTATCTGTTTAACTTGTACACTGAACATATCATACCTAAGGCAGGATTAGACTTGAAGGAAGGAACCTCACAAATTTAAGCTATGCAGATGACACCATACTATTAGCAGAAAACAACAAAGACTTCCAGTGACTAACGAAGAAAGTAGGGGGGAAAAATTGAAAGGCAGGTTTGCTCTTGAACATTAGGAAAACAAAAATAATGACCACAGATGAACAACCTAACCTCAAAGTGGAAAATGAAGACTTTGAAGTAGTTCAAGATTTTCCATACATCAGTTCAGTCATTAATGAGAATGGAGACTGCAGTCAAGAAATCAGAAGACTAGGACTTGAGAGGGCAGCTATGAAGTAAGTAGATAAGACCTTCAACTCTAAAGATCTATCAATAGACACCAAACTAGGTATCTTGGAACCAGACAACATCTTGAGAGTGTAAAGATAAACCATTGAATACTGAAGTTAGGACTGTTTATGCCATTGTATTTCCCATTTCTACATATGGTTGTGAAAGCTGTACACTGAAGAAAGTTGATAGGAAGAAAATCAACTCGGTTGAAATGTTGTCCTGGAGTTCAATGGATACTGTGGGCTGTTAAAAAGACAAATAATGTGATATAGTAGTTTGAGAATTGGACTATCACTCTGGAGATCAGGGTTCGAATCCATGCTCAGCCATGAAAACCCACTGGCTGACTTTGGACAAGTCACACATCCTCCCAGCCTCAGAAGAAGGCAAAGGTAACCCCTCAGAATAAATTTTGCCAAGAAAACCCTATGATAGGTTTGCCTTAGAGTAACCATAATTTTGAAACAACTTGAAGGCACATAACAAAAGTAAATCAAGTCTGATTCAAGATGACTAAAGTGAGATTGTTGTACCTTGGACATACCATAAGAAGACATGACTCACTAGAAAAGACAACAATACTTGGCAAGGTAGAAGGCACTAGGAAAAGAGAAAGACTGCATTCAGATGGATGGACTCAATCAAGAAGGCCTTGGTCCTACGTCTGCAAGACTTGAGCAGGATGGTTGATGACGACAGGGTGTTGAAGGTCTCCCATTCACAGGGTTGCCATAAGTCAAAGTCAACCTGACAGCAGTTAAGAGCAACACCAACTTTTTAAAAGAAGTGTTCAAGTGATACCTAGAAAATTCAAAATCTTTTTTAAAAAAATCAATGCTCACTGGACCTGGCTGTTTAATTTCACATGTGCATATAGTTAGTTTTGTACAAAAAGTTTATTGAAATCTGTTGAGCTGCTCTTCTTTTTTACAAAGCAGGAACCTATCTCTGTTCTTTCCCTGTTATTTCTGCCTCTGGTACCAAATTTTAAGTTAAAGAACTGATGTTCAGGTACACATCTACTCTGTTGATTGAAGTATACCTGTACCAGATCTTCACAGAAATTCTTGGAAGTTCAGCATCCTAACTTATTTGGTGGTTGCTGTAAATATAACAGCATTGTTTTGTCCCAAAGCCACAACTTCTAAAGTAAATAAAACTACTAGACAACTCATTCATCAAATTTATGTAGAACAAGCAACCATGCCACAACCAGAGAGAAAAGGAGGCTATTTGGAGATCTCCATTTGAGCTACGGAAGAACTGGGAAGGTTGTGTTATAGTCAGCACAAGCCATGCTCAGGTAAGGACTTGCAAAGAGTGGGTTGAAGCTGAGTGGGTGGAAAGATGCAAGAAAAACTTTCCCATGAGGTTCTGCTGAAGTGGATGGATCATGCTGTATGTTTTGCAGAACTTGTTACAGATAAATCAACTTCAGTGTTTTTTGCAACATTAGACATTCTCTGGGGATGCCCAATCGACACACAATCCTAATTATGAAGAGGTCTTGAGAAGAAACGTAATTTGCAAGTGCGGTACCAGCCATCCCATGGGAAGAATATGAAAAGTACAAGGTAATCTTTATAAATTGTCACTACTCTACAAATAGCAAAACAGTTGACATATAATGGATAGAGCTAAATTAAATTCCCAGTAGACAGGTTACATTTAGTAGTATTATGGAAAAAGCTGAAAACTCGTGTCAGTCTTAACAATGCACACACTTCAATTTCAAATGCAGATTGGCTTTTATACCTTGTTACTGATGAGCTCTTAACATCTCTCAAGTACAACTATCTCCTCAGCAACACCAGAAAAATATAGTAAACAACAATTTCATCATCTCTTTAATTATCTGTCTGTGTTACCAATTTTTCCCTCCTGGTCTTCATTTACTAACAATTAAGATTAAAGACCTTGGATAAATCAATACGTAATAGGATAATAATTACCACAGATCAATATGTAATATGGAAACAATATGAAGCTGGCTGCATAATAAGGAACAATAGTCATATTATGTCCTCTTTCCAATATTGGTCTTTATTTTGATAAGAAAGCTCCTGCTTTCAACAATTAATGTTTTAATTATCTGGGGCCATAGCCCACGAAAGGAGCCATATCTTGTCTGATTCACCCTTTGGCATCTCTTACCTGAAATGGTCAGGTAGCAGCTGATGGAAAAGATCTTGGGCCTTTTCTGCACTACACTGTTATAGTGCCATAATTCCACTTTCAATATCCTATGGAATCCTGGGGTTTGCAGTTTAGAGAGAAGCATTTTAAATTTTCAGCCAGAGAGCTCTTCAGCCTCAGTAAACTACAAACCCCAGAATGTAATAATAGCACTATAACAGTATAGGGCAGAAATAGCCTTAGTCTCAGCCCCTGGGGAAATACTACTGGCCAGTCAAACCAGACGACGTGAGCCCAGATATCCCAACATTTGTCACCATTGGTAGGGCTTCTGGGAAATGAAGTGCACCACCATCTGGAGGGCTTCAAGATTCCCACTCATGGGCTAGAAGAACAAAGAGCCTCAGTTGCTATTATGGTTGGTTTTAGCCATATAACATATATATAGAATCACAGAACTGGAAGAGGCCAAAGGGCCATCAAGTCCAATCCATTTTCATGCAGGAGTGCACCATTAAAGCATTCCCGAGAGACAGCCACCCAGCCTCTGTTTAAAAACCTTGGAAGAAGGAGACTCCATCACAGTACGAGATAGCGCATTCCACTGTCAAACTGCTTTACCATCAGAAAGTTTTTCCTTAAGTTTAGATGGAATCTGTAAACATACATACATACATACATACATACATACATACATACATACATTTATTTATTTTACTTTTAGCAGCCTTCCATAGCACTCCCTATGTTATTTGCTATCTTTCACACCAGAGTATAGCAAAACAAGGTTTGACTTCAAATGATATCCAAAGCTGCTGCTCCTTCTCTGGTTTATTGCCCCTCCCCAGGTTTATGCTGCACAGACCCACTTTTATCCCTTTTGGCAAAGACTGGTTGAAAAGAAAAAGACAATGGTTGTGGCTGTGCCTATGGGTTGTGGACTGAAAGAAGAATGAGGATGGGAAAGGAAGGAAAAGATTAGATGAGGCCATAGGGAATGAAAAAGAGCAGAAAACCACATACCATGAAAGAAAGAGGAAAGAAAGGACTATGAGGTGGGAATAGATGGAGAAGGTAAGTTAGCCAGCAAAGAAAGACACTAAGAAAGTTGAGTGGCACAGAGAAATTTGGTTGAAGTAGGCACTGAGTTGGCTGGCATGAGAAAACGATACTTATTGGCTGAGCTGGAGCACAGAATTCTTGGTTCAAACATAGGTTTGAGGCTCAGAGCACATCTCTCTCTTGTACTCAGTTTCTTGGACAACTAGTCTTTCCATCTTATCACTCCTCCTTCTGCACTGTACATCTTGTTACTGGCTGCCCTAGCTCCCATCCATCATGGCAACCATTTGGTGATAGTGCTCACAATATTTCCTCCTAGTCCCAAATATATCCATGGTGCCCCAAAAGTTGAAGACTCCTAGTGTAATCCTAAGTTTGTTTACCCGGATATAAGCAGAAGCACAAAAGGAGACAGCTATACTCATTACTAGCTGAGGAACAAAAGAAGGTGTGCAAACATACAAAGCCACAGACATCCAGGGACTGAAATGAAATGTTATGCTAAACATGCCTGCTACCAAGAAAAAGGTATCCCTTTGTGAATTATGGCCACCTTCATTGTTATTTATATGTTGCTTTATTGGCAATGAAGTCAAGGCAGCTGGCAATTCAAAATAATGGCGAATATTCAAAGAGACATGATACCATAGGGGGGAAAAAAGACAAGGAAGGAAAAGGGAAAAAAAGGATACTCAGTTATACCTCTTGCACCCTGTTACAGTACTTATGGTCTTTCCACACTACATTGTTACAGTGCTATTATTCCACTTTCAGCATCCTGTGGATGTTGAAGTTTGTGGTTTACTGAGGCCAAAGAGCTCTCTGGCTGAGAATTCCAAATGCCCCTCCCTAAACTTCAAAGCCCAGGATTCCATAGGATGTTGAAAGTGGAATAATAGCACTATAACAGTGGAGTGCACAAAGGCCCTAAGTGTTTATAAAGTGACCAGTTGGGCCCATTCACACTAAAGAATTATAGCAACATTATTTCACTTTAACTGCCATGGTTCTATCCTATGGAATCTTGGAACTATAAATTTAGGGAGGGCCTCTGGTACCTCACCAAACTAGTAACCATAGAATTCCATCAGGTAGAACCATGGTAGCTAAAATTGTATCACAGCACTATAATTCGGTAGTGTGAATGAACCTCAGGTAACGTGATTTGGAAAAAATCCTGAAATGAACAGCCACGTGGCAGTTCGTCCCAATAAGATGCATAGAGGGTTTTACTACCTCTACTCCACATAATTCACTAGCACTAACTGGAAAATGGAAAAAATAAATTCTATTATGTCATGACACTAATAAGTAACATTAGAGTATGGGAAGGGGACAAGCCTTTTTCGCGCCTTACCTGGTGTTGCTGGCATTGTGCAGGGATCACGCAAAAAGCCTCCTTTGGGACAGAATCACGTCCCCTGCACTTCCGTCCGCACCAGCTCCATGCTAGATGGAAGGAAGCGTGATAGCTCTGCCCCTTCCTTCCTTCCTTCCGCAGCGCAGGTGGATACTTTCCCAGGCTGCGCTGGGGGAAAAGTGTGGCCATCGTGCTCCCTGAGATTCTGCATGCCAGGTAAGTGCAGGAGGGATGTGGGAGGAATGCGCAATCACGCATCATTTTTGAGAAAAACCCAAAAATGATATAATGTGCGACTGCCATGAGATCACAATGGGAGTGACGCGAGATCACAAGAACGTCATGCAGAACCGTCCTCGTGATTCCGTGTCGCTCCCGTGTCCATTTCACATTCAAAGTTGCATGTGAAAAGGGCCATAAATGTGGCAGCAGTATATTCAATGTAATATCCAGCTGAGAATTCAAGTAACTGATCGCCAACAGCTGCACTGTTGAAAACACATCAGAAGCAACAACCAATAGTTAAGAGATCACACCACACATCTCAATAAATCTATTAGACTTTAAGACATCCCAACACTCTGTTTTCCAAATTAACATGGCCAGTCTTTAATAATAATTTCAAACAATAATTCGTTTCAACAGTGTCTACTGAAAAATCATTTTTATTAGCTCTAATGATCCTTTAAAGTAAAGCTATTCATTATGGCAGGGAGAATGCAGTTAATTAATATCATAAACAAATAATTGCAAATCCCATTTACCTGATGATAGCTGTTCCTGAACCACAGTCAAACCTGAACTCCACATAGCTGTTTGCCATGCTAATAGACAGGAAGTCTTTGCTGCCTGTGTCAAAGCTGTACAGAAGGACACCGTCGCTTGCATCTGGGCGAAATGTAATCTCAAATTCCATGAATGAAAGATAGTTTTGTGGTTCCAATGGCCAGGGAATAGTAGCAAAGGATTTCAAGGTCTCATTGAATTGAGGTATGATCAGGCCATAAGCTAGAAAAACAAGACGGAAAAAACAAGAAAGAAGTTTCTTCAATGCAAGGAAGCAAGAGACTCTCCCACTGTTTTGCCATTTCTTTTCTTCTTCTTCTTTTCTTCTTTTATAGTAGAGATGGAGAACCTTTGGCCCTCCAGATATCTGAAAGTTCAGATCCCACAAGCTCCATCTGAAGCAGGTGAACCAATAACTAAAATATCTGAAGTGATAAATATTCCCTCCCCTTTATTCTACACAGTAAAACTTCACTGCACAAATGAATACTAGAAGCTATACCACATAAAGTGTAATGTCTACAATCTAAATGCATCACTCGTAGCATGAAATATTCCCTTGATTTTCAGAAATGGACAAGACTGCTCTCAATCAATCCTCTGTGTTCTAGTAATAAAATATTCACACAATTGTAACACTAAACAGTTGTTGCAAATTGTTGAACCCCTTCCCCACAACTTGATAACAGATGGCTTCTTAGAACACATACACAATCTTTACATATATACATACACAGTCTTTACCATAACTCAGAGCTGTAATTTCCTTGAACATCTGTTGGTAATTTCCTTAAATATCTGTGGGTAATTATAACACTTTGCAACCCATTGTGAAGGAAGCTGGGGTTTGTCCACCCTTTGAATGGTTACTACTACTGACCTATTATGGTCAAAATGGCATCTGTAGGGTTGGGATGAATCTGTCATTGTTTTCTCCTACATGATTTTTTGAACGCTCAAGTTTTTTCTGTCTTGTTTATGAAGAAATTTACAAACAATGGTAAATTCACATTTAAAAAAAAAACAAGTTGAAGAACTGGTAAATATTCTTATCAATCTACATTGGTCAAATTCAATAGGTATATTATTCCCCACACAGAGAGGACCATACCTATCTGTGATATAACTGTTTAAAAAGCCCCATAGAAAAAAAGAGTGGGAAGCTCTAATTCACCATCACAAACATGATTTAATGAACTGAGATTCAAATCCAGATTAAATACCTAAGTGCTGGAAGCCCTCTTTGGGCACAGTTGGATGGATTTATCAGTTTCCCTTTCCCACACATTCCTTTAAAAAAAAAATCTCAAAAAAATTTCTATCTTGTTCATGAAGAAATTCTCAAATTTGGTAAGTTTTTGTCCAAAAAAATCCCCAAACAAACCGAAGAAAATTCTCACCCATCTCTAATTTTCTGTCAGTGGAGACATACATGAGAGGCACAAGACCTATCCCCTTCATAAAAATCTGGAGCAAAGTGTTATAATCTCGTATTCATGAACTCTTGTTAAATGAAGCAGAAATAAGTTTGCATTGTAGTAGACAAACCACTGAGTCAATTCACACATAACGTTTAGTATGGTATGGAACTATGTGAAAGGTCCAAAATAAGCCCAAGCAAAGTGCTGGTCTCACAGCTTAGTAAAGTTATCTTTTGGGATTATAACTTTCAGAATTCCTAAGTACCAACGCCAGTGGTCATATTGGCTAAAGAATTTGGGGAGCTTTAGTCCAAAACAACAGCAGCAGCAGCAACAACAATCAATTTATTTTCTAAGCCCTCATCAAGATTTCACTTCTAAAGGATCTTGGCTTAGGGCTATGTTTAAACCAGGGAGTTTGATTTCAAAAACAAGCTCTAGTTAGTTTAATAAGCCAGCTTTTGAACCCATTGTTGAACCTGGGTTGTTTAGAAACATATTAAAGAGTTCGCTTTAAGCCTGGTTCAGTGGTTTGAATGTAATGCCAAAGTAGGGCTCTTTAATGTTTAAAACTCTGCCAAAATCCTCCTCCTGACTACACAGGAGGAGACAGAAAAGAAGAGGAGCAGCATGAATGCCCAAAATTTTTCTCAGTCTCATCCATGGACCACTAAGGCATTCATCATGTGAAAGACCTCTGGAGCATCACACAATTGCAAGGAGCGTTTCAGACAACATCCTCGCAATCGCGTGACGCTGCCAGGGCTGGCAGGTACCGATTGTGCACTATATCATTTTCGGCTTTTAGCCGAAAATGATGCGCGATCGTGCATTGCTCCGGGGCCCACATGCACTTACCTTGTGTGCAGAGCTCCAGAGCCACTGCCCTTGCACTTCCTCTCCCAGTGCAGCCTGGGAAAATACCTGGCTGTGCTGCAGAAGGAAGAGGCTGAGTCCTCATGTTGGCTGCCAGCCAGCAGGCAGCTCCCGCGGAGCCGAAGCAGCGGGGACGCGAGAGCCTCGTGGAAGAGGCTGCTTGCGTGATCCCCGCGTGACCACGCCGGACAGAAGTAAGGTGTGAAAAGGGCCTAAGTTTAGCATTATATGTGAAACAACTCAGTGTCTTGACCTGGTGACAGGAAAAATGACCAAGTCACTTTGTTTATTCACATACTATACTCTAACAGTTTCCAGCTGGGTATGCTGTTGCAGTAAAAACAACAGAGTCTTACAGACTAAAAGTTTTATTTGGCATAAGTTTTTGTAACTTCAAAGTCTTTTCTTCTCCAAGCTAAACAAACCCAGCTCCCTAAGTTATTGCTCATAAGGCTTAGGTTCCAGATCTTTTACTATCTTGGTAGACCACCTCAGAACATGTTCCAGCTTGTCAGTATCATTCTTGAACTGTGGTGCCCAGAACTGGACACAGTAGTCCAAGTGAAGTTTGACCAAAGCCAAGTGTTGACTTACCACGTTCCCATTGATTCACTGAATCTACTCGTGCTGGGGCTAGCCACTAGGTTTAGGTTAGCTAGCTGAAATCTAAATTCAGATAGCAGCCTGTAAGTCAACCTCTCACCTTCTTCACAGTGGCGGCCTTTAAATCCAAGGGGGCAAAGGCAGATGTATCGATCAGCTTTGCTTGCTGTGCAGGTGCCACCATTTATGCAAGATGCTTCATCACAAATTCCACTGCTGCATTCCCCTAAAAGCAGGCAAACAACATAAACAATGATTTGTCATGCAAGTTACCCAAGGAATGGGTTAATTTAGCTACTGGGTTTTATTACCTACACAAACCAACCCCCATTTCCCATATAAATGAAAACGCTTTCTGGGTGACATGCAAAACTATGTAGCAAATTAAGCGACTGAAGCTCCAGGCCGCAAAGAAGATTCACAAGATGGCAGCAATACAAGCTAATTACACACTGACTTTCTAGAAGTGATTCCTTACCAGATTGACTGACGCCTTTCATATTTTGACAGTTTCTTTCTTTCTCTCATTGACTCTTTAAGCTCAAATTTCCAAACAGTCACTAAGCTACTTACATTACAAGTAGCACCAGGTTTCATTTTAACCTTAAATATTTTGAGTGCTTTTCTGTTACTTCTGTATTTGAGAAAAGCTGTCATAAGAGCTGGAAGTGATAAGCAGTGAGGTCTAAGGCCCTTTTTGCACCTTACCTGAGGCAGCTGGCATTGCGAGGAGCACTTGCGTCCCCTCTGCTTCCCCTCCGTACCAGCTCCGTGCTGGCCGGAAGGAAGCGTGAGCGCTCCGCCCCTTCCTTCCGCAGCACAGCTGGGTACTTTCCCAGACTGCGCTGGGGGAGGAAGCACGATGGCCGCATGTCTGGAGCCTCCGCACACAAGGTAAGTGCATGTGGGGCCCAGGAGGGACGCGCGATTGCGTATCATTTTCGGCAATGAGCTTAAAATGATATAATGCACGATCGCCGCTTACTGGCCTTGGGAGCGCTGCGCAATTGCGAGGACGTCATGTGAAACGGTCTTCGCAATCGCCCGAAGTTCCTGAGGGCATTTCGCAAGAGGACTGGTGTGCGAAAAGGGCCTAAGTTTAGCTGTTATGCTGTTTGTAGTTTGTTGACCCACCATGGAATGACGAGACCAGATGCAGAAAGTTAGGTTGAATAAGGATCACTTTATTTAACCTAAAAGCTATTTATAAAGTGTGATGAACCTAGAAAGGAGCAAGAAGAGGGGGCAACCTAGTCTGGGATCAGCTGAGACAGGCATCACTGCTTGACTCCCTCTTTAGTCCTCCCTGGGCAAAACACCCGGGTCCTGAGGGCAATTCAATAGCAGGGTTGCTCCTTGTCTGGCCCTCCACTGGAAGGCAGACCCAAAGAACCCAGCCATGCACCCAAGTCACAAGATTTCAAGTGAAGGCAAAATCTCAAGGCCAGACCCAAATGTAGCCTCCTTCCCCATCGTCCAGGCCCCAGGACCTAAAGGGGCAGTCCCAGAACCCTTCCCTTCACCAAAAAGGTGTCAAGATGTCTACCTTAACTCTTATTTTCTCTCCCTACTGAGCTCTAAGCCACAAGAAAGATCTAAAACATGTCAGCGACAGGAGGTAACCACACTGACTTTCTAGAAGCAATTGCTTTTGTCAGACTGACTGGTGTCTTTCACATTCTGTTGGTTTTTTTTCTTTCTCTCATGGACGGTCCAGGTTGTTCAAATCTCCAAATGGTCACTAGGTTGTTTATGTTACAAATAGCACCAACCTTCTCTTTAACCTTAATTATCTTAAGTGCTGTTTTGTTACTTGTGTATTTGAGAAAAGCCGTAGTAAGAGCTGCGGGTGATAAGCAGTGAGGTCTAAGCTTATTAGCTGTTATGCTGTTTGTAGTTAACAATTCTATCTGGATGGCAGGTAATCCATACCGCCAACATACGGGCTTCTGTAATCAACATCTTTATCATCTTGGCATCTAACAGGAAGATGGCTGGAGGTAACAGTACAGAAGCTGTCAAAGACTGACAGATCTGAATGCCTCAGAGTTACTTCTGAAAAGCATTTAAATATTTCAGCACTTATCATCTTGTGAAATGTGCATTTAAAGTGATTCTTTAAAAAAGAAATGTACTAGTAATTTACACTGCCTCTCTTCCCCACAGTATGGTAAACCAAATTCAGAGTGGAGTTACACATGATGCAATGCCATAGAACAATACCCGCTCAGCAGAAACGCAAATAGAAGGAGTACGTTTCACTGTGATAGTAATGCCTCATGAAAAATATTGAACAGTGGGAATTAAATACACAAATAATATTTCCTCCAAATTTTGACAAACTGCCAGTGCTGGATGAAGGATAAAAAACATCTTAAGAAACTTAGGAACTTACTTATTTTTCAAATTCTAACTCATGCTTCCTCCAAGTAGCTCAAGGAAATGCATGGGGTAAATGGAATTATCCCAATTTGTCTTCATGACAACACTCTGGGGTAGGTTACTCTGAGACAGAATGACTTTCCAAAAGTCACCCATGAAACTTTATGACTGAAAAGGAATTTGAAGCTTGCAAACAAACTTGCAAAAGAGGCCTCCTTCCCACAATGACACCATAACCCCTCCTATCATCTCATGAACCATGAACCATTGTTTGGATTCTGAAATTACATATTCTATGCATCTGAAAAATGCTCACATTTGCTATTTTTAAAAAATAAAATACCACATCTCAGAGCCCTATAAGTTTGTTAATTGTTTTCCTAAAGAGATAGCTGTGCTAGTTTGTCACAGCATAAAAAGGAAAATTGTCACGGGAAGAAGGAATCTGCTACTACCTTTGAGACTAATTGATCTATTTGATCATGATTTTCATAGATAAACTTTTGTGAAGTGGACTAATGTCCATGAAAGCTCATGCTGAAATAAACCAGGTATTCTCAAAGTGCTACTAGATGCCTTATTCCCATCATTTCCCTTTTTATGCTGTTTTTTGTAACTTTTTTTGTTGCATGCTTTCAATTTATTCCTGACTTATGCCAACCCTAAAGGTGAACCTATCAGAGGATTTTCTTCACAAGATTTGTTCAGATGGGGTTTGACTCCACTTTCCACTGAAACTGAAGGAGTGTGACTTCGCCAGGGTCACTCAATGGGCTTCCATGGCCCAGTGGGGATTTGAACCCTGGTCTCTGAAGTCATAGTCCAATGCTCAAACCATTATTCAACTCTGGATTTTAGGTTTCTAATAAAGTGATTATCTTGCCTATGGCCCTTTTCACATGGCATTTGCCATGCAAAAGGGCGCCTGGGGTGTCGCGCGATTGTGAGGAGTGATCTGCACGACGCACTTACAATCGCACGACACACCAGGGTAGGGCACGCGTCGCTTGCGCACTTTTTCATTTTCAGCTTTCAGCTGAAAATGGTGCGCGATTGTGCATTGCTCCAGGACCCCACACGCACTTGCTGTGTGTGCGGTGCCTCCAGAGCCACGGCAGTTGCACTCCCTGCCCCAGCGCAGCCTGGGAAACTCCCAGGCTGCGCTGCGGAAGGAAGAGGCAGGGCTCTCACGCTACCTGCTTAGGAGCAAGCAGCTCGTGCAGAGTTGAAGCAGCGGGGACGCGAGAGCCTCTCACTGCAGGCTGCTTGCACGATCCCCACACCCTAGTGCCGAAAAAAGGTAAGGTGCGGAAAGGGCCTATGTCTTGCTATTTCTACCCTAACGGACCAACATAGCTAAAATACGGTTTTTCCCATGTGAGCTGGTCTGATTTTTACAGCCTTAGGTGAGGGCTTTTTCTTGTTTTTGTCACCTTCATAGGCATGGTTGATAAGAACACAGGAGAGAACCTTTTCAGCAGCTGCTCCCAGAAGTAGAAATCTCTTCCACGGAAGGTCTGGTTAGCCCCCTGCTCTCTTTCAGCTGGCAGGTTAAAACCTTTTCATTTAGGCAGGACTTTAACAGATTTTAATCATATGGCAGAACAGTATTAGAAGTAGGGTGCTCTGTTTTTATTGTGTACAATTTAAATTACGTTTTAAAGGTATTTTAAACCACTTTTAATGATGTGCTTTTCACAGAACTGATGTTTAATTGTCTTTTAAAAACCTTTGTAAATTTTTTAGCTAAAATTTTGTTTTGAATTTTGTAAGCTGCCTTATGTCCCTTGGCAGAAGAAAGTTAGGTGCTAACAGAATGAACAAATGAACAATAAATAAATTTCATAATCATGCATTAGCTCCCTCACATCTGGCAATTACATTCGATGACTGAAATGGTGGCTACATGGCTTGTTACTGCCGCATCATAGAGTGGTTTTTGACAACAGATGAAGCCTCTTCCAGCTTCTGCCACAGTCACAGGGAGTGTGGAAAACATCTGTAGGTCTATCCACACTTCACTGAAAATTAATTGCAGTTGTTTCTTGTAAATCTCACATTATTAAGTGGGGATCAGCATTACTATGTTGAGAATAGAAAAGGTCTCCTGCACCTTTTGTAGAAGAAGGAATTTCAGCAGATGTTGCTTACCACACAACCAGGTATAGTGGGCCCTCGGTATCCACTAGGGTTTGGTTCCACAACTCCCTCATGGATACCAAAGCTCAAGTCCCATTATGTACAATGGTGTTGTAAAATGACGTTCCTTATATAAAATGGCAAAATAAAAAATTGAGGATATGGTGGCTTTTTTAAAAAAATATTTTCAAGCCACGGTTGGTTGAACCCACGGATACAAAATCCACATATACAGAGACTGAAACAAGCAATGCTTGCTGAAATTTCCCTCTTCTGCACAACAATTAAAGGCACAGGAGTCTTCTCCAGTTTTCACTCTGGCAAACATAGACTGGGGACAACGTTCATATTATTTTTCAAAAGAAGACTGGAAGATTTTCTTTTCTTTTTCCTTCCTTCCTTCCTTCCTTCCTTCCTTCCTTCCTTCCTTCCTTCCTTCCTTCCTTCCTTCCTTTCTTTAACTGCAATACTTCCCAAGAAAACCTTTGGAAAGATTAGCAGAATACTTGTGAAGTAGTCATCAAGAAATATTTTTTAGTTCCCCGAGCTTTTTTACCCTGCTTCTTCCCTCTTTTTTATAACATTACAATGTGTCATGCTACTTTTGTAATCTAACTTCATTACACTGTCGTTTTTTATAATAATGACAAGTTACAAGTGAGAACATTGCTTGTAATACATTACTTTCAAGTTCTGTCTAAATACCTTATCACACTGTATGTGATATGTATGTGATATGCAGTGCAATATTGCACTTCAACTGCCATGGCAACATCCTGTGGAATTCTGGGGTTTGTAGTTTACTGAGGCCAGATAGCTCTCTGGCTGAGAATTCTAAATGCCCCTCCCTAAACTGCAATCCCAGGATTCCATAGGATGTCGGCAGGCAGTTTAACTGGAATATAGGGCTATAACAATGTAGTGTGATAAGGTTCTAATAAAGCTTATGCTCTCTCATAACTGATCTCCAGTATCAATCTCTAGTCTGTATCTGGATGAAACTCTTTGCAGGAGAAACTCGGTTCACAACAAAAGAAAATTTCTCCTGAGGAAAATTAAAAATTAGGTCTCAGTTGGCTTGTAACTTTTGGGAACTGCTAGACCAAGTCATTGTTAGACTCTTTCACACTTCATGATTCTTTGGCCCTTTCCACAGGATGGCGACATCCCATCATGGGGAGGTGAGAGGAGTGGGACCGCAACGATGCTTCTGCATGACGTCATCAAGGCCCCGCCTTTCTCGCGTCACCAGCCAGTGGGATCACAGGGTGTATCCATCACTCCATCAATGACCCCCAATTGCACAAGCTTCCTCCTCCACTGCAGTATGGGAAGAAGACCAGCTGCAGTTCGGAAAGAAGGGGTGTGTCCCTCATGACCCCTTCTTCAGGCAGCCGGTCGCATGTGAAGCGGAGCACTGGGGACACGCTCCCAACCCGCCATAACCTTATTCATGTACTGCTGCACACACTCTCTATCAATTCATATCTAATCAACAGTAAATCCCAGTGAGTTCACCAGATTACTTTAATATGATAGTCTTTTTAATTGCATTTTAATATTACAACTGATGATTTTAAGTCATTTTTTTTTTCTTTTAAAACATGTTGTGAGATGCCTTAAGTCTCTAGTGTCTGAAGAAAATTAGAAGAAAAATAAATCAATATGTTTAGCAGGAATCTTGAACATGTAGGCCTCTCAATGATGGCACTGCAAATCCTGTTATCTTTCATCCCTGCTAAATTAGCTAGTGATGATGGGAGTTGCAGTTGAACAACAACTGGAGGGCTGCAGTGTATCCTATGATGGATAGGACTGAAGACAAAGTGTCTCAATTTGTTCCCTGATATAATCCAGCTCATAACTAAAGATTGATTGGTCAAGTTGATATAAATGCCACTAGCAACAAATTGTTCAACATGAAAAATAGCCTTCATAACATGCTGAAAAGGAAACATCATGGAGAGTGAGTGAGCTCAGTCTCAAGCTTTAATCCAATCAAAGACGGTTTGAGACATATGCCATCGAGTGATCACTTCTTATTTTCCCATCTGTTCACTCAATCAACATTATTATTTTAATCTTCAGATTGGGACATTCAGGACAAGATATGGACTATGTATGGTCTAATTCTGAATTTAATGAAGGCTGAAAAAATACAAGTCTGTCTCTGAATTCTGAAAGACACCGTGCAGAGCCCAATCCACCTTCTACAAAAATAGAATTACTTTTGAATCAGAAAAAGGTATAATTCTGGATTTGAAGCTATGGGTTTCTCTAATACTGGTTTGTCCCCATTCTTATGCTACTACCTGAGGCTGGACACTGACAGGTATTTTTCCCTGGGGGATTCAGAGCACAAAGAATCAGGAACAGGCACATCCCACAGGCACCAGATGCTGTCTGATCTTGGAAGTCAAGCTGGGTCAGCCTCGGTTAATACTTGGATAGGAGACCACCAACAAATACCAGATCCCATAGGCTATATTTCAGAGGAAGGAATTAGCAAAACCATGACTAACTGACCATTCCCAAAGGGTGCTCACCAATGGCTGCTTTTCATCCTGGAGAGAAGTGACTAGCGGGGTGCCACAGGGTTCTGTCCTGGGCTCAGTGCTGTTCAATATTTTCATCAATGACTTAGATGAAGGAATAGAGGGCATGCTCATCAAATTTGCAGATGACACCAAATTGGGAGGGGTTGCTAATACGCCAGAGGACAGGATCAAAATTCAAAATGACCCGGACAGATTGGAGAGCTGGGCCAAGGCTAACAAAATGAAATTCAACAGAGAGAAATGTGTAAGGTCCTACACTTAGGTAGAAAAAATGGAATGCAGAAATATAGGATGGGGGACACGTGGCTGGATGGCAGTACGTGTGAAAGGGATCTAGGAGTCTTAATAGACCACAAGCTGAACATGAGTCAGCAGTGTGATGCGGCAGCCAAGAAAGCCAATGCGATTCTCGGCTGCATCAATAGGAGTATGGTGTCTAGATCGAGGGAGGTACTGGTACCACTCTACTCTGCTTTGGTTAGACCTCATCTTGAATACTGTGTCCAGTTCTGGGCACCCCAATTCAAGAAGGACATGGTCAAGCTGGAGCAGGTCCAGAGGAGGGCAACCAAAATGGTGAAGGGCCTGGAAGCCAAGCCCTATGAGGATAGACTTAGAGAGCTGGGTATGTTCAGTCTGCAGAAGAGAAGGTTAAGAGGGGACATGATAGCTATGTTTAAATATTTGAAGGGATGCCATGTAGAGGAGGGAGAGGGCTTGTTTTCTGCCGCTCCAGAGACCAGGACAAGGAGCAATGGATTCAAGCTGCAGGAAAGGAGATTCCACCTCAACCTCAGGAAGAACTTCCTGACAAGTCAGGGCTGTCGGGCAGTGGAATATGCTGCCTCGGAGTGTAGTGGAATCTCCTTCCTTGGAGGTTTTTAAGCAGAGGCTGGATGGCCATCTGTCGGGAGTGCTTTGAGGGTATTCCTGCATGGCAGGGGGTTGGACTGGATGTCCCGTGTGGTCTCTTCCAACTCTACATTTCTATGATTCTATGATTCTATCTCTGTGCATTTTGCCCAAGAAAACCCCTTGAAATTCATGAGGTGTCTATAAATCAACAGGCAACTTGAAGGCACACAAGCACACATTGTTGCTTGTAGTATGCAAAAACATCCCATTTGTTGCTGAGGGAAGACATACTGCTTTTCTAGTCATATACCTAATGTGTACCTACAATCAAACATGAAAATACAAACTAATGCAACTTTTAAATAACATTGAGTAAGGACCAAAAAAAGCCTCCTCTTTTCAGAAATGTAAATTAATTAATTAAATAAATTGTATACTACCAAAAATCTGTGTTCTAATATGTGGTGAGCTGCCTTCAGTGAAAAATCTTGAAACATACCTGGCAGACAGACAGACAGACAGACAGACAGACAGGTGTGGTTGTTAAGGTAACACTGGGACTGGAGAGTGCTACATCGGCGATCCAAGGACTAATATAGATCAGAAACTTTTTGATAAGTTTCAGGTTCTATAAGTACTCCAGAGATTCTCACTCTATCGTGAAATTGCTCTTTGTGCCTTTCTAAGGTGTTATTTTCTTCAGTGTCTGCTTTCTAGGCCACTCTATTAGCTTTTATATCTCTTCCTAGATATCTACCCCCTTTTTTATATCCAGAGGGTAGTGCAGCTATTGCTAGTGGTCACTGCCCTTTTCTGATACAGGGAAATACAGAAGAGAGGAAGAGATGAGCTTTTATCAAAGAAATGCTAGACTTGAAACTAGGATTTATATCCCCATCTGCCTCTTACAAAGTGCAGTCACTTGAACAAGACTTCTGATCAGCTTAGTGATGTGAAGACTTTGTTCATCTATATTTTATATTTCTTGCCCACACTAAACAAATGACAGGTTTTGTAAGACTTGACCTGACTCATCACATGCATCAGCTTCATGGTAGACCAAGGAGTCAAACCAGACTCTTCTCTTTCATTTCAGAATGGCTACTGGTGAAACTCAACTAGACAACAGGATAGTTCCCAAGAAGGCAAGATCTCACCCTGGCTTCTTTACAAGTGGTAAAAACAAGGAACCCAAGAGCGGGTTCAAAATCTTGTTGCAGGAATGGCCCAGAGCCAACTAAGAGCATAAGTATTCCTCTTGTCTTCATGGTGCTTCAAGCTCTAGTCCCTCTTAAGGACACTGACAGGGTTTAAATCAGAAGTGGGCAAAGTGTAATCTGCAGGCCACATTCAGGGCAATTTCTGTGGACTCCAGGACCTCCAGAGGTACGAAAATGCTTCCGGGTCACTTCCTGTTATAAACAATGCCTCTCCTTGGCCTAAAATGTCCTAGGGACCAAAAACATGCCAAAATGCCCCCAAACCTCATACAGCATGAGGCATTTAGGGGCAAAAAAATGACTTTTTTGGGGTGGGGAGGATGTAATGGGACCCAATATTATCTACGCTACAAGTTTTACAGTTATGTTATTCAAGATTGTTTTAACTGGTTTAAATTATCTGTTTTTAAATTGAAAAAAATAATGTATTTTAATCTTTTATTTGAAAACTTGTATAAAAATTACACTTGTGTAATTATTTATTGTTTTAAGATCTTTGAAGATCACCAAAGGGTGATCACCAATGGCTGCTTTTCATCCTGGAGAGAAGTGACTACTGGGGTGCCACAGGGTTCTGTCCTGGGCCCAGTGCTATTCAACATCTTCATCAATGATTTGGATGAGGGAGTGGAGGGCATGCTGATCAAATTTGCAGATGATACCAAACTAGGAGGGGTTGCTAACACACCAGAGGATAGGATCAAATTTCAATACTACCTTGACAGATTGGAGAGTTGGGCCAAGGCTAACAAAATGAATTTCAACAGTGAGAAATGTAGGGTCCTGCACTTGGGCAGAAAAAATGAAAGTCACAAGTATAGGATGGGGAACATGTGGCTGGATAGCAGTACGTGTGAAAAGGATCTAGGAGTCTTGGAAGATCACAAGCTGAACATGAGTCAGTAGTGTGATGCGGCAGCCAAGAAAGCCAATGTGATTCTTGGCTGCATCCACAGGAATACGGTGTCTAGATCAAGGGAGGTAATGGTACCACTCTATTCTGCATTGATTAGGCCTCATTTGGAATACTGTGTCCAGTTCTGGGCACCTCAGTTCAAGAAGGATGTCAACAAGCTAGAACGTGTCCAGAGGAGGGCAACCAAAATGGTGAAGGGTCTGGAAGCCATGCCCTATGAAGAATGCCTTAGGGAGCTGGGTATGTTTAGTCTGCAGAAGAGAAGGTTAAGAGGGGACATGATAGCTATGTTTAAATATTTGAAGGGATGCCATGTAGAGGAAGGAGAGGGCTTGTTTTCTGCCGCTCCAGAGACCAGGACAAGGAGCAATGGATTCAAGCTGCAGGAAAGGAGATTCCACCTGAACCTCAGGAAGAACTTCCTGACAGTCAGGGCTGTCGGGCAGTGGAATATGCTGCCTCGGAGTGTGGTGGAGCCTCCTTCTTTGGAGGTTTTTAAGCAGAGGCTAGATGGCCATCTGTCGGGAGTGCTTTGAGGGTGTTCCTGCATGGCAGGGGGTTGGACTGGATGGCCCCTGTGGTCTCTTCCAACTCTACATTTCTATGATTCTATGATTCCTGCATAGCAGGGGGTTGGACTCGATGGTCCCTAGGGTCTCTTCCAACTCTATGATTCTATGATTCTATGAATAAAGGGCAGGATATTTCAGTCAATCAATCAATCAATCAATCAGTCAGCCCTTTAAGGTTGAATATGGTCCACTAATCTCTGAGAGCTGCCCACCCTTGGTTTAAATGGTGCCATACTCTCCTCTTTAGGCCAGGGATGGAGACTGCTCAGGCTCTAAGACTGAATTTGGCACTTCTAGAGCTTCTAATCTGACCCTTTGATTTTCTAAAGATACCCACGTCCCTTTCCTCATGGCTTCACATTTTGTACGGGATTTTCCTTTTTTCAGTTTAAAAAGTTGAAATATCTCTCCTAAGATTTAGTTACTGGCAGTAAGAGCCTTACGCAAAATGTGCTGGCATTTTCGGTCCCTTTGCTTTTGGCCCTACACCTCCACACTAGTGGGATGCAGCCTCCAATAACTTCTTTGAAGCTCAACTTGGCCTACAGACTGAAGGCACCTCTTCATCTTGGTTGTCTGGTTGTGTCCTTCCCGACTGCGGGTGGGTGGGTCTTGCATTTCCATTTGATGTGTGGTGTTACTAGGTGCATGTCTTTCTGCATGGACAAGACTCCAGAAGAGAAGCATTCAGACTCAGAGAAGGGGGTAGGTATCCACTCTCAGGTTACGTAGGTGAAGGCATCACTGTTACTCACCCTAATGATGAGACTGTGACTTCTGAAGCTCTCTACGGGAATGGTCCCTATGCCAAATCTTCTCTATCCTCCGAATCATTTTTTATAGCAAACCCTACACAGCACTTAAAATTGCATTAAAAAAATGTCACCAAACTTGCTGTGTTATATACAGTTACTATACAGCTGTGCTCTACAGGTTTATTTTCATCCTGAATTAACTCAAAAAGGATGATCTCCAGGTTTATATGCTGTGAAATGATGCAGTGGAATTTGATACTACAAATACTGTAGGTGGGTGGATGGGCAAGTGGACCTTGGGGAGCAAACAGGGGGCTCAGCTTTTGTGTGCATTCAAAATGTGTGTTCAGAATGTTTGCAGTGAGGCAACTGAGATCTGGAAATCCACAAAGCTCAATGAAAAACAAACTTTATGAATGGTTGATGGGTGGGACAGTTAGCGGATCCCAAACCGAAGCAGCAGCCAAATTAAAGTCAATATAACCCTTTGACATTGGCCTATGATTAAACAAATGGAATAACTGCAATAATAATTCTCCAGCTTTCTAGTTCTAGTAATATTATCAAACATTTCAGAGGACCATTATCAGAGGAAACAGAAATATATTTTCACAAAGCATATAGTTAAATTGTGCAATGCATTACCACACAGTGGCTATCAACTTAGATAACTATAAAGGAAGACAAAACAATTTGATGGAGGCTCTGTCTATCTATGGTTCCCCGTGACGATGGTTGCATTTTTTCCTTGATAGTGGCATGAGCAGAAAAGAATTTCAGAAATTTAGGACGACTACCAGCCTTGCTAAACAAAGACACATATCAGGTCCTTGTAAATCATAAAAAGTGGATTGATTGTTTTTTCTACCTTACTTAAATAAATAAGTGTTATTGTCTGTTGCCTCTGTTGTTTTCCACTTTGGGGACTTGGGATTACATTTATTTAGGGATGATGGGGGCATTTTCTATTTAGTCATAATTTCAAAGAGAAACCTCTGATAGTGCTCAGGTTATTCATTTAAATGATACAAACAAAGAGGGAAGAAACGCAATAATGGATAAATTCTGTAATAGGAATGTTTTGCTTGATGATGGGATTCTGTTCACAAAACCTGAGATTTTGTACACTTAACTAAAGTGAAAACAGCATTTAAACCTTTCCAAGAGACCTGAAAATTTTATGAATAAGTTATTCACTCAACTTTTATGAATAAACTATTCTCCTTTCCTAAGGCAGAGAAATATTGTTTATTGATTCGCTACATTCATATCCTACCTTTTCTCCAAGAAGCTTAAGATAGTATTTATGATCCTGTTTCCAATTTTCTCCTTACAGCAATCCTGCAAGCTTAGTTATGCTAAAAAAACTACCAGCAGTTACATTTTGAAAAAGATGGCAAAATCTGTATACATGCTATGCTGCGTTATGGGTCCAGTTCATTAGCAACAGCAACAGCTAATCTCTTTTCTAAGGATGTTCCCATTTTATTAAGGCTTTTGCTAAGTTACAGATATGTTTACTCTGATTTAGTTTAGAGAGCTGGTTCATCTGCACTTGGTCCAGAGTCTGGAGAGCTCCATCTGCACATACGAGGCTGCTTAAGGTTTAAGACATTCAAGGGAGGGTTGTTTCTTGAATTTGCCAACCTTAGAATCACTTTTGCGGAGGATACAAGAAAGGGCCTTCTTAGTGGCTGATCCTAAGTTTGTGAAGTTCCTTTCCAAGGGAATCTTATTCAACTTCTGCCAGCAGGCAAAAGCTTTTAGAACAGCCAGGCATTGGGCAACTTATGGCAATCCCCATGAATTTCATAGAGTCTTCTTGGGGAAGGAATATTCAGAGGTGGTTTGCCATTGCCTTCCTCTGAAATGTAACCTACAACACCTGGGATTCCTTTGCAGTCTCCTATCCAAGTACTAACTAGACCTGACCCTGTTTAGCTTCCAAGATCAAATGGAATCTGGTACCTTCAGTGTATTTAGACCTCTGTTTAGCTGACTTGTTTTTTAATCACGTTATGAACAGTCTTGGGTCTCAGTATTGGGACAGAGGTCCCAACAGATAGATGAACTAACAACTTTTCATACTCAGACTAATGGGTGTATACTAAGTATGACTGACTCTGGATCCAACCCGATCAAAGCAAACAAAATATGACAGATCAGAAACAAGCCCAATGAAAATCAATCCCAACTATTATCAGAAAAACTGGTTGGATCTTCTATATGGGAGATGGCAACTTGTTCTTCCTCTCTCCTTCACATGAATGAGAATGACATTGCACTTACCTACATCTGCTCCACTAAGAGCCTTTCCCAAAGGCCAAGGTCGCATGTCAATGATCTTTCCATTGACAGTGAATGACTGGACACAGCCTTGAAAGCCACGGTTGATTCCTGCAGACCTTACAAGCCAATAGGCTGTAGGAGCACCTCCAAGATAGAAGGGAGTTCGGAAAGTAATTTTGCTGTATTGACCCTAGAAAAAGGATGGGGGGAGAAAACACTTATAGGAAATTGGGTATCCAAAAAGACAATGAAGCCTGTTATTTATTTATATCCTTCTTTTCCTTCAAAGGACTCGATCTTTGTGCAGAAGATTCGTAGGCAGTTTCCTTTCCAGCCATCTGACCAAGACCTCTTTAGTTTTAGCAATTTTTTGCTTTCAGATGGTGTTCTGGCCCATGACATAACTGCAGGTCAAAATCAAGGGCAGTTTCAGGATTTGAGGAATGAAGGCAGTTTACAAGTTGCAGGCCAATGGTCTAGCAACTAACACATAGCCTTCAAAACAACTTTTATTTGTTGTCCAAACGTTCCAGTTAAGTTTCAACAGTAATTTCCAGTAAAATTACACACACGCACGCACGCACGCACACACACGCATAGAGAGAGAGAGAGAGAGAGAGAGAGAGGGAAAGAGAGAAAAGTTTTACTTCTATGGAGAGAAGCAACAAAACTGTGCATAAGTCTTGCACATTTTATTGTACTCTTAAAAAAAATCATGTACATTCTGGAAAAGTGCAGGACCATGACAATCTGCCTCTTAAGTGGATATTTTAGGCAACAGATGTGTCATCCAGTCACCCTACTGATCTCTGTTCAGTCAATTGCACATGCTCCTTACCTATAACAGCAGAAGCGCTAGGTGAATGTTTTTCAACAGAATTGTGTCATGGAGATTTAAATGGTAAAACAGTAAAAATTATATATAGTATTGGTCTGTAGCCCTATTCAGGCATCTAGAATAGGGTGTAAAGATACTCTTGAGACCATCACGCTCCATGTGAGGATAGAGATTAGTAAGGGGAGTAGGACTAGCATACTCTGCTTCCTCACATACTGAACTAGATTCAGTTAGGAACGCTCAATAAGGACTTTTTATCTGTAGGCTAAACTAGTTTTCTGAGTGTGACTGTTTAAAAAAAAATCAGTAGTCAGAGCAGGATCCCCCAAGCTGACATACAGTCATTATATGGGAAAAGAAGGGATTTAATCCTTAACCTCTCTGTGGGATCCCAGTTAGAACAGGAGGCTCCCGAACCTGCCATCTTCAACAGCAAACAGCAGGTCCAGATCCTATTCCACTTGCAATCAGCATAGTCTCAGCAGCAAACAGCTAGGTCTCAACAGCAAACAATTTAGTTTCTCTGTCCATGTCATGTTCCACCATTGTGTGCTGACTAATTATTTTTCAAATAACTGCAAAATGAACTGCTTGACAAATGCCACATCTGATTTGGTCTACAGTGACCCAATCTGCCTCACTCTCTAAAAGGCAAACATGCATTTTACTCCCAGGAGTTGATCTTTCTCTCAGCTTTGTGTTATATCCTAAAACACTATATTGCTGCATCAGTTTCACAAGCATTTTCCTCTTAATATACAACTGAGCTGGCAACTTTGGAAGGACATCTCAGAGGCCACAGAACGCCGCAGGCCCTGACTGCCTCCATGTACAATGGACCTCCCTTGACTAGTGGTGTCACTGTAATGGACTGCAGTTTTATGTACTGGTTGCAGTTTTATGTCCTGAGTTTGTTAATCAACTCAAAACTTTCTAGTTAAGCAAACCAACGTGCCTGGGACAACGATAATGATGATGGGCACTTTTATCCTATTCTTCATCTAAAAAAGGTATCTCAAAGAGAGAGACAAGCTATCAATTTAAAAAAAAATCCTTGTCTACAAACTTAGAATCGAAAAGAAGATATAACACAAAAAGAAAAATAGTGCGGAGGAAAGAGATAGAAAAGCAAGTAACATTTCTGCAAGGCTTCTGGATTAACTGTGCTATTCACATCTAGGGTTGCCAAGTCTAGACTCAGCCTGAAACCTAAGGATGATGACCTGGGATGTCATGGGGCAGGGGCATAAGTGACGTTAAAAGGAAGAGATTACTAAGGGCAGCTTCAAGTGATGGTCATTAAGTGTCATACTTTAAACTGCAGTTGCACAAAGTATTGCTGTTGTTGTGCACCTTCAGCTTGTTTCTGACTTATGTTGGCCCTAAGCTGAACCTACCACAGGGTTTTCTCAGAAATATTTGTTCAGAGGGAGCTTGTCTTTGCCTTCGTCTGAGTCTGAGAGAGAATGACTTGCCCAAGGTCACCTGGTGAGTTTCCACAGACGAACAGGAATCCTGGTCTCTAGAGGTGTAGTCCAGTGCTTAAACCACTACAGCATTCTGGCTCTTTGCACAAAGTATACATTTTCAATTTTAAAAAACCATCAAGTTTTGTGGTGGGGAAAATGAAAAAAAAATACATATGCACACAACATTCAAGGTAGCGCTCTTGACCTGAGATTCCTCTCCCTCACCTTGAAGACAAGAGAAGAACAGCCAGACCCTGAGATCTGGAAATCCTTCTCATGTCACCTCACTCTGCTGCAGGCTGCTGAATTACTGGCTAGTGGTGATGAGATTCTAACTAATCTTATCTCACCCCGATTTTCATGCCTTTAGCTTATTTGACACATTTTTGCAAAAGGTTGTATTAACCCTTTAGAAGAGTTATCTGCTAACAGACTGGAATTCTATTGTGTTGTAACACAATATCCCAGAAATGTTTGTCCCTTGCCTCCAAATTACTTAATAGTCCCTTGCTACTCTTTAACTTGGTAGGAAATGGCAGTTATTGACCTGGGGATATTTTCAGAATGATTTGGTCCCAGTGGTAAACCTAAAGCGACAATCCACATTTAATTAGGTTTACCAAGTGGCACTAATAGGCCTGGGTAAGGAGAGGTGGAAAGACTGTCACAAGCCTTGAATGATCTGGAGATTCTTCCTACCCACCTCTGTCTCCCAAATATAAAGCATCCTGTTGGGGATATAGAAATTGACTGTTCTTGGGTCTGAGGACTTCTTGGAATTCCAGCATGCCTCAGAACAAAAATACATTAATAGCTGTATCACCTTTCACAAGCAGAATGACTCACCTGAGATCTACCAGACACTGGAGGGTTGTTATCCAGTGTAAGCCAACCTTCCAATCCATCTCTGAACACAGTCACACTGTGCCAATTGCCCAGTTTAACTCGGTTCTCACTGGTAATTACTGCAATTCCAGTGCCACAGTTGAATCTAAGACGAACACAGGAAAACATGACAATCTTCCATGAAATGACAATATCTAATTGCCTCCGGTTTAAGAGTTCCTCCCACCCAAAGTCAGTACTTTGACACTTGTTATGCCCAAAAATTATGTTTGAGAACCATACTCCTGGATACATTTCTCTTTGCAAAAAAGCTAATACATAGTTAATACTACTATTTGCCACGTTTGTCATCCCCACTGAGAAAGGGTGTGACAGTCCCTGATAAAAACTCTCAACCAGCACAAGATTTCTACTATTTCAAGACTATTTATTTGTCAAAAAAATTGTAGACGAAAGCTTATTTTTGTGAAAAAGACACCCACTTTGTTCAGAAACTAGAATCTTTGCACAGAATATGCTGTATTCTGTTCAGAAGCACGAGGTTTTGCATAAAAATATGGGGAAGCTGCCTTGCAGAAAAAAAATATCCTATAACATTTTTAAAAAATTGAAAAACTCTCATAGCTTCATCTAGTTGATGGGAGGAACTTCTGAATTTTCATTCTTGTTCGCAAGAATGAAATGAAGAACGATTTATATCCCTAGTCTATAGGAGGTGGTCTCCCATCCAAATTACTAACCATACCAGTCTAAATTTAAAATGCCAGTGCCAGGCATTCTTTGGCCATTGACAAGCCCCTATCTACATCTACCATTGATTAAAGAAGATTTATATTTTGTCCACAGACAAGAAAAGATCTACAGCAAAAAATATAACTCTTCTTTAATTTCTTTTTTCTTCCCAAATCAAGGGCTTGGAGCTCTTTGCAACTTTTGGCTACAAATCAGGAAGAAAGCAAGTATCACATATATAAAGAAACCAGATTATTATCCAAAGATTACTTGGAGATGCACAATATTAGAACCTGACAGGCTAGCTTCCCAGTGAGAATTCTTCTGGCTCCCCAGTGAGAGGCAGAACTATATTAATATTTACCAGTATTCTATATATGACATTCAAGCTGCTTGTGAGCTGATGGACTGGGAAGCTTCATGGGCAACCAATACAGAAACGGACAATTAAAAAATATCCTTTTAAAACAAAAACAAAAAAACCCTCTTATTTTGTCTCCAGTGGGTGGGTGTGATTAAGAGAAAACAGAATACGGGTTTGTCACACCAGGACAAAGCTACACCAGCAGAAACTTCATGTGAAATGTAGTTTAGCTCTACTCCCTCTTATTTGTTTGTTTTCGAAATGCATACCTGAACTGGACGTTTCTTCGGATGATTGCCACCGACATGAAGTCACCGTGCCCATGCTCATTTTCTCCACAATACAGAAGCAAACCATCCTCAGCTTCAGGCTGGGAATGCAAAAAACAAACGAAAGGTAAATAACATCCTAGTCCTGAAACACAATTACAAATAAACAGACCCATTTTATACAGTTCCACAGTGTAGCGAGGACACAATGTTTCTTTACTTGCCAGCAAGGAGAACAATTTTTGCACCATTGCCTACATTCTGCTAAGTTGTTTGCTCATCCAAACATTCTTAGAGAAAGAGTGGGAAGAAGCTATAAGGAAACCTTTCCCACACCACTGTGGATGTACATGAAAGAGGCCCGAGCAATCCCAGTCATTTTATTCACTTACTACATTTTATTCCATCCTTCCTCCAAACTGACCAGGAGAATGCCTAGAACTCCACACTTTTATCCTTGTCAGAAATGTATAAGGTGGTATAAGCAAGAACTCAGGAGTGACACATCACGAGTGCAGTCATTCCCTGGAACTAACTACTTCCCCCGCCCTCCCTTTGGTAGCAAAGGCATAATGACATTGCATTGCCAAGTAACATTGTGATTTGTAATGTCACTTACTTATTTTTGGTGTAACAGGAATATTTTCTCACTGTTTTTCCTGTTATTTTTAAAGTAGACATTTGAGAGGAATTTTCAACAGTTATGCCCTTCTCTTCTTAATTCACTCTCTATTTGTTCTTCAAAAGTATTGAGCAATACAATACGGAAAAGAAGCAAGTTGCTAAAAATTGTTATGGTGACTGTATTTACCTACTTTGGGCGGCAGGAGGAAAGAGTTCCATAATGACTCCATAATGACTTACTTTGAGAAGAGGCTTTCAAAGTTTTGAGTATGGTTGAGAAAGAGAGACTAACAGGACCAAGTGAACTCTAATGGTTGGCAGAGGATTTGAACCTGACTTCCCTGATCACAAATCTAGATTCAAGCTGCCATGTCACACTGACTGTGCCAGACAACTGCTTTACATAATCTGTGATACATGGCCCAGGGTTATTTGCAATGTGGCAAAAATGCTGTATCACAATTTTGGGCTTCAAATCAGCTGTTCCAGTGATGACTATGCACAAAATTCTGATCTATGGCACTCAGAATGCACAGTGTTTTATTAGTTTTCATCAAGGTAGAGGTCTCTCTTAACAGCTGGTTGTTTTATGCATGCTTAGAGGCTGGTCCATCCAGAGTAACTTGAATTCAGTAAGATGAAACTAGGCATAAGGAAATGTCCAAATAGCCCTATTAAGGCATCTTCTACTTAGGATAAAAGCCACTGTGGTGTAGTGGTTTGAGCATTGGACTTCAATTCCCTGCTCAGCTATGAAAATCCACTGGGTGAACATGAGCACATCACATGTTCTCAGTTTCCAGAAAACCCTGTGACAGGTTTGCTTTAGGATCACATAAGTCAGAAATGACTTGAAAGCACGCAACAAAAGTCATAGAATCATAGAGTTGGAAGAGACCACAGGGGCCAACGAGTCCAACCCCCTGCTATGCCAGAACACCCATCAAAGCATTTCTAAAAGATGGCCTTCCAGCCTCTGCTTAAAAACCTCCAGAGAAGGAGACGCTGCCACACTCTGGCACCACATTCCACTGTCAGACAGCTCTGATTGTCAGGAAGTTCTTTCTGAGGTTTTAAGTGGAACCTCTTTTCCTGCAGTTTGAATCCATTGCTCCTTGTCCTAATCTCTGGAGAAGAAGAAAACAAGCCCACTCCCTCCTCAACATGACATCCCTTCAAATACTTAAACATGGCTATCATGTCCTCTCTTAACCTTCTCTTCTGCAGACTGAACATACCCAGCTTCCTAAGCTGCTCCTCACAGGGCATGGCTTCCAGACCCTTCACCATTGTAGTCACCCTCCTCTAGATACCCTCCAGATTGTCAATATCCTTCTTGGTGCCCAGAACTGGACACAGTATTCCAGATGAGGTCCAACCAAAGCAGAGTAGAGTGGTACCACTACCCCCTTGATCTAGACACCACACTCCTATTGATACAACCAAGGATCGTGTTGGCTTTCTTGGTTGCTGTATCACGCTGCTGACTCATATTCAGCCTGTGATCCACCAAGACTCCTAGATCCTGTTCACATGTACAGGTCCCCCATCCTATATTTGTGCATTCCATTTTTTTTGCCCATGTGTAGGACCTTACATTTCTCTCTGTTGAAATTCATTTTCTTAGCTTATACTTAGGACACTTAGGATAAGTGAATATGCAAGGAGAAAAGCATGCTAGTCCACACCAGAAGAGTGATTTGGTAACAGGGGGTCTCATTTAGCCATGGAAGTTCCCCATATATATATTCTGCAGTCAAACCAACAAAACTCCAGTGACTTCCAGCACAAAATTTTACCCATTTCTGCATGGCACAATTTCCTCATCATCTTTTAGAAGACTTGCAAAAATACATTCCAACCTAGTGCAGTTAACTTTCCATGACTCTCCTATATTTCCAATACAGATCTTCTCCTAGTTTCTTTAAATGGGAGCTGGGAAGCTGGGAACATCTTGTAAACGTCTTTGGAGTTGCCTGCTCTTAGCATAACCCTATTGGCAGATTTTCTTTACATTGCGTCTCCATTAATCTAAATGTAATGAGACATTAAACAGGATATTGCCCCAGGGCTGTACACACTTACCCTGAATTCGACTGTAATTTGGAATGTCTGGTAGGAATTTTTCAGAGGTTCAAAGGTGATGTATGAGTAGCCAAAGAACTGAGGATATTGAATATTAACATCTGAAAGATAACAATGAGGCTATGTTGCTTAGCAGTTAACTTCTGAACAAAATCAATAGTTGCATTTTTAGAATCAGAGGACACTTCCATTTGAAGTTATATTTATCAGTAGTACTTAACAGACTGTCTCTGTCTTCCCTTTAGATTTTCACAATAGAATCCCTTATGCCACAGAGTTTGAAGGATCCACACCAGCTCCTCACTTCCAGTCCCACCCCAGACATGTCCAAGGACTAGTTGGTCAATCTGTGCTTCATTCCTACTGATATTTCAAGATAAGGCTCTACTTGTGTCTTCTTGGAGGGAAAGGAAATGAATACTTCACTAAATAATAATATTCATCAAGCTGTCTGGAGAGGCATTGCCAGAAAACCTCTCTCTCCCTGTTTACAGCTCAAAATAGTCTGGCATTTCCTCATACTTATACTTTTCATCTAGATGGGCACCCCAGTTGCCATATCTAAATGGCAGCCTGGCACCATTAAAAATATACAAAAACTAGCATATATTCGCAGCGTTACCCAGGATTTTATTTTCTCATAGGTAATAATTGTTAGAAAATTTGCAATCCTGTGTCTCTAACTCCCCAAATTGTCTGGTCCAGTACCTGTAACTTTTCCCCAATCCAATCTGTATTCAGAATTATTAACATACAGAGGTTGGGTTCCTGAGGGCACTACATTGGCCTCCTCCTTGCTGCTAAGCCTCATCTCCACAGCAACCAGCCAAGTCCAAGAGCTCTCTGGCTGAGAATTCTAAAGGCCCTTCCCTAAACTGCAAACCCCAGGATTCCATAGAATCTTCTTAGGTAGCCAATCATATGAGGTCTTCTTGCCTGACATAGCCAATCGTATGAGATCTTCTCTGCCTGACATGGACAAATGGTCAAACTTGGACTTTTATATATTAGATTGTAACGAAAGAATTCAAAGCAGTAGAGAAAACAGCCAAACAAAAGAGAGCCAACAAACATTCAATTACCAGATAACAAAGGCTTTCTTAAACAGTACTGCCTTCTGGTGATGGCAGAATGCCAAAAGAGGGAACCAAATGAATTTAGAAGGATAGAAAGTTCTCTATCCTAGTTGCTACAACATAAAACGTCCTTTCTTTCACCCTTGCCAGGTATACCTCAGAATGTGTTAAAATATGCAGAAGGATCTCACCAATTGCCCCCAATAGATGAGTAGATTCATATGGGAGTACACAGTCTTTCAGATATCCTGATCATACACCACTGGTGCAGGGATAGGAATAACCCATGAAACTGTTATAGCAAATGAATAAAATGCTCCAGGAAAAAAAGAAAGGTGCATATCAAAACTCCTGGTGCTGCATTTCTAGACAATTTTCAAGGGCAGGCCTATGTACAGTGCACTGCAGGAGCACAAGTAGTGGCAGCTGGTACTTTCCATGTTAGTGGGGCCATGAATCCATTCTCGTTTTCAGAGCTTTAAAGGGGTTATCCAAGTCACTGAAGCACCTCTCCAATTTGGACCAGCACCTTGGACAGGCCCACTGAACTATGGGCTAAAAAACATTCAAGATGTACTGCCCCACAGACAAGGAAGCTATCAATGCAACTGGGTGAAACATAAATGTAACCATGTATGAAAACAGCTATACCCATATTACCCACACATGCACATAGGTGGTGCACTACAGTGACCTCAGGAAAGTACTTCCAGTCACAGTTACCAGCAGCCTTGCCTTTGAAAGCTAATACAATCAACAAGCAGATGTTTGGGGAAAACAACAAACATGTCTGTTTTCACTGTGACATGCTTGTGAACTTTCCATGAACATCTGGTAAGTGAATCTTCAAAACTCAAGTTCAGAGTTTGGCAGTGTTCCTGGAGCCTACATTGCTTTGGATTCCCAGTCACCAGTCCCCTTGAACCTCAGGGAAAAGGCAGAGTATAAATAAAGTGACTGATTGATTGACTGACTGGTTGAACAGGGAATCTAAAATTAATGTCACAACAAACACAAACATTTCTGGTTGTTTGTCCCAAACATTTGGTCACTGATTGCATCACCTCTCAAGCAACATAGTAGACATGTAATAAATGATCTCCAGATTTTAGTGAAGCTCATCACCTGCCTACTAGTCAGATGTGCCTTTTACAACTATGCTTCTTGTTCATCCACTATTGCACTAAAGTGCCAAACAAAATATGTGACCAAATATATGCAATGCTGCTTTCAAAACCTGTTCTAAGCAAAGCAACAGATTGTCAGTGGCTTCTAAATAAACCAACCTTCTGAACAACTTTCTCCTCCTTTGCCAAGGTTGCAGTGGCAACGAGACCCGCTCCTTTCATAATCATTGACACAAAAACTATCAGTAGAACAGATGGTTTCATCACAGGACTGATCAGACTGCCGTACCACTGAAGCCACTCCATTCCTCCTGGGGGTCTTAAGAGTAGTGCTAGTAGCAGTGGTGGTGGTACGAGGTGGTAGCGTAGTTGTCACAGGGAAAGTAACGGGAGACGGTGTAGATGAAAGGAGCCGCGAAAGGAGCCTTACAGTAGACCCTTGTGAGATCTTGGTTTCAACCAAAAACTTCCTATTGCCTCCTTTGATAGCAGGAAGTGGTTTGAGCTGATAAAAGATAAGAACAGTAGCACATTTAGCAAGGGGATAACCCTGCAGAATCTGCAGCTATTGCACAGTGGCTCCCGTCTCAGTTGCCAGGAACCTTGGAGTCCTGCTGGATGATTGCCTATCTCTACATCCCTTTATCAGGGCTACAGCAATGGCATATAACTTCCATCTTTTAAACATCCACAGGATCTGGAAGTCCCTGACTGTAGAGACTGCCCATCTGCTCATCCAGGCCTTGGTTATCTCATGTCTGGATTATTATAACAGTTTACTGGCAATTTTGCCTTCCTGCTCCCTTCTTCCTCTGGTTTAATTCAGAACAATACTGTCAAGGTTGTTTTAAATCTGCCAAAATATTCACCTGTTTCTCCTCCCAAGAGATCCCTTCACTGGCTACCAGTACGGGCCAGGGTCTGTTTCAAATTTTTGGTCCTGGTACTTAAAGCTTTGCATTCTAACCTCCCTCAGCTTGGCTTGCAGCTTGGCTTGTGTGGTATGTTCCAGCCAGGAATTTGAGATCTAGAGGCAAAGGATTATTGTCTGTTCCACCAAGGCGTACAGCAATGTCAAGGCTGTGAGCCTTTCCAGATCTGGCTCCGCATTTGTGGAACGGTCTTCCTTTGGACCTCCGGCTGGAGGAGGATCTCACCCGTTTTTGTAAACAGTTGAAGACCTTCCTCTTTGACTCACCATCTTAAGCCACTGAGTTGTGTTTAAGGTGCTGAGATGGGTAGCAACTGGTGAGGTGTTGGGGATTTCATTCCTGTATTGTTGTGGTGTTCTATTTTATTGTCTTTGTTCCTGATTGTATATGTCAATATTCTGCCCTTTTGGTGTAAAGGGCATTATAAATAAATGTTACTATTAAATAAATGTTATTTATTTGTTTGATTGATTGATTGATTGACAGATAGCTGGACAGACAGACAGACACCTGAATCTTGACCCAGTCAGGTTTTCATACTTTAGTACTGGTACCTTGAATCCAGTGGCTCAATGTGTAGGTTCTCTTTAATCCTTTAGGCTCTCTTTAGTCTCTCCCATCCACCCACCCCATTCTGTAAATGTGATGGCAGGAAGAAGGAAAAGTTCAGACTGAGTCAAAATAAAGGAATATATTTAGAATGAGACAATATGTCACCAAAGCATTGATTAATTCATATATCTGTGCCCTGCCTTTCTCAGACCTCCTTTTCCAAATGCTATGCACACAAAAAATCTTGAATGAACTGAAATGCCAGCATGACTGGCGCCATTTCATTTACCTCATCAATGTAAATGTCATAGTCTGAATCATCAATCTCAATTCCATCATCATCACCATTTCCAGTGTCTGTGATATACCGATGCCCATAGCTTCCACTTCCTAGCTCTTCTGGGCCTGAGAAAACAAAACAGACATAGATGTAACTCAATGATAGTCACAGAAATATGATTTCAGTAGAGATTCACAAGTGTGCATATATCTCGGAAGTACGATGTTACAAATAACACAGCCATCTGCAAAAAGTTATTTTCTTGGTAATGAGGTCACCAGAATAGCTATACTTCAAAAGTAATCTAATCCGTCAAAAGAATACTACTTTATCAGCATAATGAGCAACATTTTCTAATCGTACCTCAAAATTACATTTTAAGGACATTTTTAATTTTTCAAGTTTTATGTCATTTTCTTATCAGTCCTAGGAACCTGAAAAGAAAAGAAATGAAAAGCAACAAGAGAAAGTAATGTGTAGCATCCTGAACAACGTAGCAAGCAACCTTTGAAACAGCTTAACTCACAAAATGGTGAATTGGGTGATGAACAAGAACTAACGGAACAGATTACTTTTTAAAAGTAACTTTCCAGGTTCTGCTCATGTTAATAGAACAGCAATCCTGTACATGCAATAATTAACATAGACTAGAACCCCCAACATATCAGCCACGATACAAAAAGAATAAAAGGAAAAAAACCCAACTCTGTTTCTTTTGGTACTTTAAAAAAAATACACACACACACACACACACACACTAGCCCCTCCACATTTGTAAAGGTTACGGGCACAGGACTCTCATCAAAGTGGAAAAATCTCAAATAACTTCCCCCTCCTGTAATCCCCCTCCAGAGCCCCCCCTACCATTCCATTTGCCTCTGGCCCCAGCTTTGGGGCAGGGGGGAAAAAAAAGACACAGTAAAGGGTTCACTGGTACTTTCCCCTCAAAGAGAGAAGAGCAGAGTTCTTTTCTAATTACTTCTGGTAGCCATCTTGAAACGGAAGGGATAGGAGCAAAGAGAGCACCTGACCAAGCAGCAGCCACTACACAGCAGAAAGTGCGGCCACGTGGCAGAGAGAACACACCGCCAGCAAAGTGAGGGGGGCTTTGCGCACCCAAAAAGAAAAAAAAAAATGGCCACTTTAAACACAATCCTCCCAAGCCTGGGGTGAGGAACGCAAAAGGACTGGAGGAGGAAAATGACCGGGGAGGCAAGCATGTGCCTCATGAATAATCAAATCCGCGAAGGTCTAACTCGTGAATGCAGAGGGAGGACTGTACAGCAATGTGTTTAAGAAAGTGGTATATTAAGAGGGTGATACGTTAAGAAGGTGGTATCATGGTTTGAGTGTTGGACTAAGACCAGGGCTCAGCCATGGAAACCCACCGGGTGATCTTGGGCAAGTTACATTCTTTCAATTTTGGACGAAGGTTATGGAAAACATCCTCTGAGTCTTGCCAAGATAAGCCTATGAAAGCATTGCCATAGGTCAAGTCAACTAGATAACAACAAGCAGTTGTTTAAAGGGTGTTAAAGGGGCTCCAATTCCCATTAAGAGAGTCAGGGTGGTGTAGCAGTTTGAGTGCAGTTCACATACTCTCAGCCACAGAAAACCATGTGATAGCTATGCCTTAGGATTGCCATAAGTCAGAAACGACTTGAAGGCACACAATGAGAACAACAATCTCTATTAAATGATCCTGTAATTGCCGGGGACTTCCATGACTGTGGGTATGAATCTGCTCCAGCCTTAAAAGAGCTGTCCACGGTGATGAAAACATTTTGAGGATAGGATTTAGTGGCAGCTAGTGTGGTGTAGTGGTTTGAGCAATGGGGTGTTAGAACCCTTGAGAGTAGTGTTCAATTCCCCGTCTGGCCATGGAAGCTCACTGGGTGACCTTGGGGGCATCACACACTGTCAGCCTCAGAAAACCCCAGGATAGGTTCACCTTAAGGCCACTGTAAGTTAAAAAACTGAAGGCCCACAAAAACAACAACACCATTCAGCACCTTGGATAGATCCTTAAAATTTAGACTAAAACAAAGAGTAGAATCATTTTCCTCTTACATGGAATCTATCAGCTGCCACTGACATATACCTACATATCATTCTTTTCCTCCATTCATACAATATCATGTGAGGGTAAAACTCTGCAGGCAGCCCTTGATCAGAGGAGATAGTGTTTCACTCATCTGCTTTTCTAACTTTAAAATTAGTCTTACTTGGAACAGGGATCAAATTAGTGTTTACTTTCAGTTACCATTTCCTAGCTGATCATAGCTGCCTCCCAACTTCTTATTTGGAGCTGTGATTAAACAAGGTGGATCAAAGAAAAAAAAAAGAGTTCTAGTGTTTTGCTTTTTTGGAATATCTTTGAGAAATAACACATATTCCTTCTTGTATTCTTCTGTTTGTTGGAAGTATGTCTCGCTGTCTCAATGGGACTCATTTATGAGTAGTGATGTGGACATTTCTTAGACTCAATTTTGTTGCATTTTTTCAAAACTAAAATTAGATTTTCTGCCTATGCTAGTTTTGTATTGGGTTACAAGACTTTATTTTTTTTCTTGCACATTGAAAGCTGTAAATATTTTGCCTAATCTGCATTTATTTATGCAGTTTACCTAATGTAGGCATGTACTTATGCATTTTACCAAATTTATGCATGCCCCCATTGTGTTTGTGCATATTTTTCAATTGTATACATTTCAGCAGTTCATTTTTTAAAATGTGCGCATTGATTTGTGTGCATTCCATTTCCCGAAGGTAAGGTGCCTTTCCTCTGGCAGTCAGTTTTAAATCCACTGCATAAGCATAACCTTCAGCAAGGCAATTAAACTGAGTGTAATTCTTTTACATCTCTATTCCTGAATTATACTGCTATCCTAGCCCCTCAGACAGCTGTCCAAAGGGGATTAGGATGCTTAAGGAGGGAATCACAGGGGCAGAAAACAGCTGCAACAGCTGGAAAGCTCCAGAGGTGTAAGGTTACTCCCAGCAGTAATCACACAAGCGGCAATTTGGGTTAGGCTATGAAACAGGGTAAGATGAATATCCTGAATGCAAAGCTCCTTTGCTAGTGGAGAGGACCTAGAGCTCCCCCCGTCACTAGTGTGGATCCAGTGTAACTAATAGTCTTCCAGTTGCAAAGAATAAGGGGGAAGGGAACTCTATCAAACAGACCAATCCCATTTACGTGGAATGGTTGCTTATCTATGGGATGCTATGAGCAACCCCACTGAATGTGGGTAACAAAGGTGGGAATAAACATCCACCATTATCCATGATACCGACATTGTGGTCTCTACTCAAAAACAGACCTGTAGTACTTTAGATACCTGCAAAACCTGTTAGACAACTGAGAGACAGAAACCACAACGACAAGCAGTGATTTCTTTAAAACCAGACTTTATCATATCCTTTTATCATAATTAACTTATGCTGATTAAAGAGTTACTCTCTAAGCCAGAGCTTTCCAAACTGTGTGTCATGACACGTTAGTGTGTCAGCTGCAGTGTGTAGGTGTGTCACTTGAACATAATGCGTGAAGGAACTGCCTCTCCAGCCACTGCCGCCCTGGGTCAAGGAAGACCCTGGCGAGGGTGTCAGCAGTGGCAGGCCAGGCTTGAGTGGTGGGGCTGCCTCCACTCACTGAATAACTTACTGAATTACTCACTGAATTACTCTGTCACAAAATGATGCATGTCTAAAAAGTGTGTCACCAGCATGAAAAGTCTGGAAAGCTCTGCTCTAAGCAAAGCGCCAAACCATGTATTTTTGCTGTTTCTTTTTAGCTTGGTACCTTTAGGCTTCAGGATGAAACTACAGCATACCCTATAGTGCTCCCAGTTCTTGTTCTGTCATTTCCCCCATCCAATCACGTCATGCAATAAAACCACAGTTTTACACGCCATTGTCTCTCTAAAAGCAAGCAGGTGAGTTTGTAAATATTCTGCTATTCCCAGGTGAGAATAAGAGTACATTTTAGGTAACTGATGAAGAGCTCATTAGTTCCTAATGGGTAGCTAAGCAATTGTTGTTCAACAATGGTGTTTCTATGAATGCCCAAACAATGGAGAGTAGAAATCATGATCTGTTTCATTACAAGGGCCTTTAATGTAGATCCTTAGTGTGCAACAAACTGATGCTTACTTAAGACGCTCTACCAATCCTGTAATCCTGTGCCCATAATTAACTGAAAACCCTGCAGGGAAGCATTAAAAAAAAAGCCTCTTTCCAAATAATCAAGGATTAGGTTACATCAAATAACCCCTGTTAAAATAAATAAGAACTGAAGAAAACTTCCTGCTGTTGCTAATTAAGTGGCAACTGAATATCAATCAATAGCTTACAAAGTCAATTTATTAAGAGGCCAATGTTACACATTTATGGCACTTGCATTTGGAAAATAATTGAGCTCTCCTTGTGTATATGAGGAATTTTTGTTTAGTGACAACAACTGAGTGGAAACATCAGCCACTTCAACCTTCATTCAGTGGGTAATTTATTGGCCTTCAATTCCATTCACTGATTAATTTATTGCTTTTGGAACTGGGAAATCCTTGTTCTCCATTTCCATTCACAGTGTGTAGCAATAACAGCATGTCACTAAACACTTACTTCATCAAGGCTAAAGCCAACCTGATAAGATACAACTTCATGATGTCTTATTTATCAATCTAGGCATATTCTTGGCTCTCTTTGGCATTTTTGGTCTCCTTTAGCCTATAATTGCTATTGCTGTTCTTTGATTATTTGAAATCTGTCCAGCAGTGTGATGGTAGGGTGTGGTGTAGGCAGGTTTGTAAATTTTCAAAACCTTTGGGTGATTGTATTGTACACTGTACTTGGAGGGCAAGCTCAAAACATTTTGCTGACTGAGGTGAAGGACAAAATAGCACCTCCTTATTTATTCTACAGAAGCTGATCAGAGTAGTAGTTGAATCTTACTAGTAATGGGACAACACCCCCCCTCCAGTAGGCTACTTTAGAGGTGCAGAGCAGGCTGCCTGGAACACACAGCTCTGTATCGATACAGCAACAGAAGGGTAAGGTCTGGGGCCACTGGCTCATCCATACTACGAAGCAATTCTAGGCTTGGGTTATGGCATAACTCTCCCTAATGGCAAAGTTGGCCAAGCAAACAGGACATCTGGATGTCAAGGTGATGCCATCCAGAAGTACTCATAGAGGCAAATTTTCATCCATTATAGCCAACTTTCCAAGAGCAGCTTCTTACTATTCCCCATAAAACTGAATGGCAACTGCTCCCCCAACTATACAAAATAAAGATTTTTTTTTACATTAGAATGGAGAGGCTAAACTTATTTCTTACCAGCCTGTGACTGCAGTGAATAGGAGTCAAGTCTGCTCCTGTATAGCTCTGAGTTCTATTTCTTGGTTACTCTGGCTCTGAAAATCAGATGTATCTATTCTTATCTCTGCACCTCTTTCTACAGAACTCTCTTTATATCCGTTTATCTATTTATATGCACACACACCTACGCAAAAGATTTATCATCATAGGGCATTATTAGATTCCTGTTTGAGGAGGCAGCTACTCCTACTTAAATTAGCACAGTAACAGAATTTTATCTTCAGTTACAAAAGGATTCAAAACATTTTGTGCCTTCAGATAAACAGGATGTGGAAAGAGCGTGTGAACAGCAATACAGACAATCTTCTGTGATGATTGCCAGGCTATAAATCCCAGAGACCATGCTGTACCTTGAAGACTTTTCCATAAACATTTTGTTCAGAAGTTAAATTTAAACCCCAAGAAACATCAAATAAATAAAACAATTAAAAAAATCCATGAAATAGGCAACAAAGGTGTCTCAATGGGACTGGGAAAGTCAACCAGGATCAAAGCAGATGAAAGAAGCTGGCATGAAAAGGAGTTTACAGTTAAAAAAAAAAAATAGAACCAATAACATGACCCATAAATAGCAAAATACAGATTTAATAACGTGGTTCTGCTCATTTGAAATCTTGCTTTGCTTTCTGTCAGTCACAAAAAATCCACCATGAATTTGCTGAATCCAAACCTTCAAGCTGTCTACACAGAGCTTGAAATTGAACTAAGAGAAAAGCAGCAAGCCTATGTTGACACCCTCATCTTTCAAACTAAGTAGTCCATGTGTCCTGATGCTGTTAACACTGCCTTTGATTCTACTGGGGACAGCCAAAAACATGGACCTAGGTGCACTCTAAACGTATCTTTACCTATCGTAGACTGCAATTCCTTCCTTCCTTCCTTCCTTCCTTTGTTCTACTCACTGTGGATGAAGACTAAAAGCAAAGTGCAACCTCAGTCCAAAGATTAATCCCATCTACAATAAAGTAATTGAAACAATAGGATTTACATAAGTGTTGACTTACCATTCAGGAACTGATTCAACAGGTCTACTCTAGCTAGCAGCAGCAATTAGATCTAGGCCTAAATTGAATGGTTTTGACAGTAAAGCTACCTCTTCTGTGATTTACTTCTTGTTCCTAACAAAGGCAGAGGTCTCCTTTTTGCTATCTTCAACATACTTTGGAAACCTCAATTCATTCTGGGACTTCACATTCCTGACTTCCTGACATCATCCTTACAGATCTGGCAACTCTACCATAAGTTGATGCATGCCACTTGGGTTCCATGTTAAGAGAAAGAAGGAACATAAATAAAATAAAAATAAAAATTTTCTTCTTGATTGTAAGAGCATAATTCCTCCTACCCATGTCCCTTCCAAGTCTCAGATCATCCAAATCTTCTATGCGGTCATACTCGTCTCTGAGTTTTTCTTCTCATAGGAACAGTACATGATTACATTTCAGTGTTTCTTCTTCCTGGCTGGACAGTCCATTAACTGTCACAACCAGAGTTTTGACGAGCTTTCTGAACTGCCACTCCCAGAATCCCACAACTAAATAGCCATGCTTGCTGGTGGGTTCTGATCGCTATAGTCCAGAAAAATAACATTTTCATGATCATTATTCTAGTTTCTCTGTCCTTCTAGCTTTACTTGAACAGTCGTCCAGGATGAGACTGCTGGTTTTGCCAGCAGACCCTTGCCCCATATTTCTTTCTGCTCTTTCTTCCCCCCGCGTTCAAAGCATGTCAAGGAACTTTTAGACTCTTCTGACAGCAGCTAGTCACCAAGCTAATTTGAAAGGAATGATTCCTTCCCCAAATACAGCCTTCATTCCAGCAACATCTGATCAAAACCCAGGCACCAGCTAACTCACACCATTATCCCAGTCAATTTCAAGTCAACGCTTGAAACTGCAAGCATCCTCCAACTCTTTTTCATGGCATCACAGTTTTACTTTGGTCTTTTGCTGTGGTAGCTTTTAAATTATGCATGTAATATATAGAATTCCGTTTCAAAGAATGGCATGAGGAGGTGAACAATAGGCTTGTCAATGTTACTTCTCCTTAAGATGTTCCTTATCAACTATGTATGAATCTCTCTCTCTCTCTCTCTCTCCCCCCCCACCCTCACACACACACACACACACTGTGTATTCAGACACATATAAAAATGAAAAGTTTGCAGTAGCACAGGAGCAGCATACTCCCATTTTCGGCCCAGAGCTTTCTTTAGTTCCACCCATGGCTTGACTTTTATAGATTTCTAGAAACTACCAGCCCTTCCTTATTGAAGGGTGGGGAAGAAGTAGAAGAAAGAATGAGATTGTCCACCAAAAAATATGACTGCTGTCACCTTTTTTTTTTTTAAGCACAGGTGGATGGTGGCTTCTATGTTGGAGTGTGTGGGAATCCACTCTGAGTTTTAGTCCAAAGTTTTAGATTCAGCACACATACTTTCCAGCTTTTCACAAATGAAAACTGGAATACATTTGGCCAAGCAATATCACAGTGTGGCCAAAATGACAAAATTATTCATCAGGTAGAGTATGCAAGCTAGCAGAGTCTGCAGCAGATCACTTTTGCCTGAGCTGACTGGGAAGGGCAAGATTCTGCCCTCTGCCATTTTAAAAGCAGCTGAAAAAGTAGGATGACAGAGGATTAATCGGGACACTTGACAAGTATGAGCACAAAAGATAGTTCTTTCAAAGTTCCATCTAAAACCTGGAATGGATGACATAGAAGCCACTAGTAGCCACTGGTTTTAGTGCCAAGCAATGAAAGATGAATCTTTTACTCACTGAACATTCTGATAGTGTCACTGGGAGCACTAGGCTGACTGGTTCCGAATGAATTTGCTGCTCGGACTGCAAACTGGTACTTGTCGTTCGGAGTTAGCCCCTTCAGGACCATGGAGTCCATCTGGATCTGTTCTCTAATTACTGTCCAGTTGGTATCAATCTCAGGTCTGATTAGAAGAAAGAAACAGTATAAGCACCATTAAAAGTAGGGTTCTTAAAGATCTTGAGTCAAATCTTTTAAAGAATTCAATATTTGCCAACCTTGCCATTCTAACTTGAATTTTGAATGTGAAATTGCAGAAAGTTCCAGCTTGGCCATGGTCCAAAAAGTAATGATTCCAAGTACAACCTATTTTGGCAGCAATATTGAATACTCAAAACTACAGAGCCAGCCCAGCAGGAGAGAAGCTACACTGACCTCTTCTACAAGACCACTCCTCACACAGTTTTGTACATTCAAGCAAGACTGCACCACATATTATTTCTACATAAAGCCTCCTTTTAAAAGGACATGAACATTACACGCCCTGAATTGACCTCCAAAGATAAGATTAAACTGCTTTTCCCCTTGCCCCCATTCTTGGATGTCCTTGTACTATTAATGACAGGAAATAACCTTCAGGCCTTAGATCTACTGTTGTTTATATACAGCACCAGTTGCAAAGAACTCTGGTTATTTTAATTTTAAAAAGTAGCACAAGGCAAAATTTCCATGTACATTTGAAGCCCACGTACACTTGGAGTTCAAAGGTGCTGCCAAAATTGACTCACATCATTTTTAAATAGGTCAATGCAAGAGTGATTTAGTCATTTGAGAGTCATTTCTATTGAGCACGAAGGGAGGACATGGCGATAAAAAGAGAGTAATTTGGACTCTTTCTTTCAGCTTGGTCTGTACGCTGTGAACTTGAGAAACCAAATTGTCTAGTCACAGGGGACAAACAAGGAAAGCAAAGGAAAGCATTTCTAAAAAGGAAATAAAAAAACAACCTCCATCCAACAGGCCAATGACTCAACCTTAAAATATTGTCTTGTCTCAATCCTCAGTGATTGCTTTAAAAGAAAAAAAAAAATCACTAACATGTTGCCTTGCCTGGGCCCACTCAAAAAAGAAAGGGATAGCCTATTAATCTGTACATATCTGAGTACCGAAATTTTAATTTTGATTCAGACTGTGGGCTTCACCCTTTTTAACAGTTAAGAGCATCTGTTCCCTCTTCTGTTTCATAGCAGCCTTAGCTTTTATAGGTGAATGGTTTTTCCCCCCATTGCTTAAATCTTTTACTTGTTAAAAGTGATATTGTGCATGCAATGCATACTGCTTTAACATATACCGGAACAGGACGGATATGACCATCTGAAGGCGTTCTCATTTTGAGATGCTGTTTGATACATTAGGGAAATGTGTTTGCTCTCCAAAATGAAAAATAAATGTCTCCACTGGTTTGCTGTTTTATGCAGAAAGCTCTCGTCATAGGAAACATTCTTTCTTTGTACAGAAATGAATTCTCTAAACATTCATGAAGAAGACCTGGGAAAATGCTGCTAACTGGATTTGCAGTATATAAAATGCTCAATATGGAAAGAACAGGTTGCTTACCTGTAACTGTGGTTCTTCGAGTGGTCATCTGTGAACTCACACTAATGGGTTTCGCGCCTGTGCAGAAACAGCATTTGGAACCTTCTAGAGCCTACCGTTGGCATTTTGGCAGTTGACCTGTCCCCTATCCCCTCAGAGTATGTAAGCCCCCGCCTCGTGTAACGGTCAGTTCCATCGCCACACGTGTGACAGCAACAGAACCACCGTACAGCAGGACATATGAGGGGAGGAGGGAGGCGTTGTGTGAGTTCTCAGATGACCACTCGAAGAACCACAGTTAGAGGTAAGCAACCTGTTTTTCTTCTTCATGGTCTCTGTGACTCACACAAATGGGAGACTAGCAAGCTGACCAGAAAGGATGGCGGGTATGTCATGCTGCTGAAAAAGCACTTATGTCAACTTCTGGTTCCCCATTTTCCTTTCCCCCCCCCTTTTTTTTTTAGTTAGCACCAACATGTAAGATAATAAATAACATTTATTAATAAAACAGACAATATTGTCTCCTTCATCCCACAGAGGAAAACAATACAGTTCTCCCAAAACATGCGTCACTCCTAGAACGGTTGTCAACTCTATAATGATTGATAAATGTATGAGGTTGAGACCAGGTAGTTGCTTTGCAGACTTCATAAAGAGATACCCAGTGCAAAAAGGCCACAGAAGCTGCCACAGATCTTGTGGAATGAACTCGTATAGAATCAGGGAGTTTCTTTTTTGCTAGTTCATAAGATAAATTAATGGTGGAAACCACCCATTTAGAGAGCCTTTGAGGTGAAACTGGATTACCCTGTTTAGATACTGAATAACAAACAAACAACTTATTTGAATTTCTAATTGAAGAAGTGCACTGAACATAAAATGCCAATGCCCTTCTAACGTCCAAAGAATGCAGTTTTCTCCATGTCTGAACCAGGATTTTGCATGAAAGCTGGTAATACTGTATCTTGGTTCAGATGGAAATATATGACACCACTTTTGGCAAGAATGTTATATCTGATCTTAACACCACCTTATCTTTGTGGAATCGCAAATAAGGAGGATCAACCCTGAGTGCACATAGTTCACTAGCCCTCCTTGCAGATGTTATTGCAACCAAAAAAGGCAGTTTTCCATGCGAGCAGTCGCATGTCACAGGTTGCCATAGGCTCAAAGGGCCCAGCAGCCAGGTGCTTCAGCACCAAATTCAAGTTCCAACCCGGGAGAGGTGGTTGGATTGGAGGATGTAACTGTTTATAGCCCTGGGTAAACCTCTTAATCAGGGGGTCCAAAAAAACAAGATGGTTTACCCTGTCTTTGAAAATTACATGAAATTGCATCTAAATAACATTTCATTGAGGATAAAGACAAATCCTGAATTGACAACTCTGCTAGAAAGGAGAAGACATGCACATTGTCACAATCTGTAGGGGAAACACCTTGTTGTTTCAAGTAATCACAGAATTTACCCCACTTATATGCATAAGACTTCAACGTTGAGGGCTTACGCACAGCCAACACAATATGTTTTATGGCATCGGGTAGGCTATCTATGATAGTAGATTCCATGCTGTCAAGCGCAGTGTTTGAATGTCAGGGTGGAAGACAGTACCGTTGTGAATGCTGAGCAGATTGTCTGGACAGCAGCAGTCAGTACCTCCTCTGCGATAACTGAAGGAGATTGGCAAACCATGGTTGCCTTGGCCACCATGGTGTTACAAGTATTGCCTTTGCTCTGTCTTTGCGAATTTTGGCAATCACCCTCGTTATCAAGGGAAATGGTGGGAACACATAGACGCTCGGTCCCGTCCAACTGAACAGAAAGGCATTCTCCAGAGTTCGATGCCCTTTCGAGTGTCGGGAACAGTACAGTTTGCATTGGGCTTTCAGTCTCGATGCAAAGAGATCTATGTGAGGAAACCCCCACTTTGTGAACACTTCCTGGATGACGCCCTTGCTGATAATCCGCTCGTGGCAAGACCACGGTGTCCGGCTAAGTGTGTCTGCCAGGACGTTCTGGTCTCCTGCCAAATGAACCGCCGAAGGAAGAACCCGTCATGACAGGCACCACTCTCATAGTTGCACTGACAGGTTCAGCAACTCACGTGACCGAGTCCCACCTTGTTTCTTCATGTAGTACATCACTGTGGTATTGTCTGTCATGATTTGGATTGATTTCCCACACAGGTAGTGCTGAAACGCTCGCAGCGCCTTCAGTACTGCCATGAATTCTAAAACATTGATATGGAGATTCCTCTCCTGAGATGTCCAACGACCTTGTATCGTAAGAGCTCCGATGCGTCCGTTGTCACCGACAGTGACAGCGGTTGAGGAAGGAAAGGCATTCCTTTCAACCCATTCTCCAGTCTTGTCCACCAATCCAGAGACGCGAGGATAGTCCTCAGTACTGTTAGGTACTTAAGAGGATGGTCTCGAAGAGGGTTGAACCAATGTATAAACCACTGCTGCAATGGTCTCATCCTTAGTTTTGCGTATGGTGTAACAAGCATAGTTGATGCCATCAGGCTTTGCACAACCTGTACCACCCTTGCTCGTACTCTGCGAAGTCGCTGCATTCTCTTCAGACATCACAAAATCTTCTCCCACCTGTCCTGTGGAGGAAAGGCTCTTTGCCAACTTGAGTCCAATACTGCCCCGCTGCACTTGATCTGTCGGGATGGTACCAAAGTTGACTTCTTGTAATTTTTCATTAGACCTAACTTCCTGAGAAGAGAAATAGTGGTCCTGAGATGCATGGATAGTTGGTTTTGAGAGGATGCCACTATTAACCAGTCATCTATGTATGGGAACTCCTTAATACCTTTTTGACAAAGAAAAGCTGCGACAACAGACATGCATTTCGCGAAGACCCTAGAGCTGAGCTTATGCAGAAAGGAAGGATGCAAAAACGATACGCGTGTCTGCCGACGATGAAGGCAAGAAGCCGTTTGTGCTCCAGTCTTATGGCTATATGGAAATATGCATCCTTTAGATCCAAGGTTGCAAACCAATCACCCCTTTTTAAGAGTGCCAGGATAGGAGTCAAAGTCACCATTCTGAACCTTTTTGGTCGGATATAGTAGTTGACGCCTCTCAGGTCCAATATAGGCCGGGAGGCCTCCATCTTTTTTCTTCACCAGAAAATACCTCGAAGAGAAGCTTCTTTTCAATTGAGTTGTGGTGATTTTTTCTATTGCTCCTTTTTGGAGCAATGTTGATATCTCCTCTTCGAGCTCTGGAGACGGCATTGTCTTCCGAATTTGACCTGTCAGTGATACAAGTCGAAACTCTATGGCATATCCATACTTTATGATGTCTAGGACCCAAGAATCCGAGGTGATCATTGACCAAACCTCGGCATGGTAGCTTAGTCTGTCCCCAAAGGGTGGTTTGGAATGGAGACTTGGATGCTTGTCTGAATGCAAGTCCACAACAGAAAGCATGTGCTATCCTTGTCGAAGGCCAGTATTCATCAGAAAGGTCTCGTGGCGTTGGTTGTCAAACCCTACGCTCGCTCTAGACTGACTGCCGTTTCTTATATTGAGGCTGCTTTCACTTTGCAGATGGAAACTTCCGTGTCAAGAGTTGTTGAGGTCTGCTCTGTCTATGTTGAGGTGGAGTCGGACTCAACGTTCTCCTCAGAAATGGCTGGTATCAATGGTATCGGTATCGCTGTTGATACGTCGACGCCAGGAACCCGTAATTCTTGGCTGTTGAACACATTTTCTGGGCATGTTCCAGCTTTTCATCAGTACCAGCGTTGAACAACCCTAGAGAATCAAAGGGTAGGTCTTCAATCATCATCTTGGCTCGCTGAGACAACCCAGATGAGCAAAGTCATGCATGCTGTCGGATCGCTATGGCACCTTCCACAGCTTTACTACTACAGTCTGTGATGTGTTTTTATCTATAGTGATTTGTTGAGATGACAAACGGTAAGCCTCACCATATAATGCAGTGGCAGTCTTCTTTTTGGTATCACAAAGCATTTCCAGATAGGGTTTGATTCTGCCCCACAGGAACTGCTGGTATGCGTCCATGTAAGTGGTATAATTTGAAATCCTAAACAGCAAGGCTACATTCGAATAGGATTTCTTACCAATGTTGTCCAATTTTTTCCCCTCATGATCAGCAGGGACAGCATGTAGTCTCTGCGACTGCTTTGACTGGGCCGCATCCACCACAATAGAATTTGGTTTGGGATGTTGGACCCACCAGTCATCCTCAGCCTCAGCAAGACGATACAGAGACTCCAGCTTCTTAGACGTAGACGGTACCAAAGATGGTGTTGACTATGATTTCTTCACTGTTTGCGACAGATATGCAATTATAGATGGTACCGGAGCACAGTCCTGCAAATCTTGGAAGATCGGGTCTTTCAGATCCTCCTTGTGATCTTCAATTTGCAAGTTCAATGATCTGGCTATTCGGAGAACAAGGTCCAAAAACAATCGCATATCATCAGTAGGTGAAATCTTCTTGGCAGTGGAGACAAAGTTGGACTTGACATCCAGTCCATGGGACACTGCCAAGGATACCGAGGATGGTACTGATGATGATCGGATCTGATGACCTCAAGGAGACATAACAATAGACTCTCTCCTTCTTCCCTCCAGGAAGCGTTCTTGATGCCTATCATCTGAGGTTCAATCCCGCCTGGAAGACTTAGGCGTGTGGCAGAAGACACTATCACCCGCTGACATGGAGGAGTCTTTGACAAAGAATGAGAGCAGGGGGTGACATGACGGTATCGGTCATCAAGAACATCTCGATATCGATGATGTCGTTCATATCGCTCCAAATCGTCCATATAAGGGGACATATCGTTCAAATCATATGAAACATCATCATCGTATGGACAGGGAGATCTTTCCCTATAATATTGATACCAATATAAGGAAGTGCCGACCAAGCGATCGTCCTGGCAGGCAGACCTAGGGGGCAAAGGTAGAGTATGCCGAAGCATCTTGGACCGCTTGGCCAAAGATCTTTTGTGTCCAGAAAGTCTTACAATAGGGGACAGCATTCTGTGGACTGAAGGCAACCCGACAGAAATCTGAGGGGAGGTTTCCAATATCTCTCCCTCTGAACCAACACACACTTCCTCAATTTACTCAGAAGGTATAACATCTTGGGATCCCCAATGTTGAGGGGCCCATGCATCCTCTGAGGGAGACCCTTGAGGAGTTGCCTTCCCTGCCAGAGATGAAGGATGTGCCTTAGGCTTATCCTTCCTCCTCTGTCTCTTAGCTTCTGTCGAAGCAGCCTCCTTATTCTTCCTCTTCTGATCCTTCTCCTTCCCAGGCAGTTCGGTACAAGGTGGAAGAGAAGGACGGTCTCAATGATCATCAGCATTAGCAGACAAAGCCTGATCTTGAGGCCTTGATGTCGAGCAAGATCTCAGTCTCAACAACAATACCAACGCATTTCGTCAGGAAGTGGAGGACGAAGTAGAACAGGCCATACTGGATGGTAAGTGAGTAGATTCAGGCCGCTTGGGCAATTCTGAAGCAGTCAGCACATTCTCCTACAATAGGGCTTTCGGCCGAGCGGCCCTACTGCGACGAGTATGCGGAATAAATAGCTGACAATGACGACAAGCTCCCACATTGTGGCCCTCACCTAAACAAAGGAGGCAATTTGAGTGCCCATCCTTAACAGGTATTTTACCTCCACAGCTCAAGCAACGCTTAAATACAGCCATCGCCATACAACCTGCCAAACAACACAATCCAAAAGAATAATCCAAGTCCGATCAGAAGCCGAAACAACCAGTCCAAAATGCCAGAATTTAGGGAAAAATCCTGTTCACACTAGCGAAGAGGCTCCTATACGCTGCACATGCAGCCGATAAAAAGGAACTGACCATTACACGAGGCGGGGGCTTATATACCCTGAGGGGATGGGGGATGGGTCAATCACCAAAATGCCAACAGTAGGCTCTAGAAGGTTCTGAATGCTGTTTCTGTGCAGGCGTGGAACCCATTTGTGTGAGTCACAGAGACCACGAAGAAGAAGAAAAAGTTCTGAATTACAGATTTAGGTGTTCTTCCTGGCAAATGATGCCATCAATGTAGAACAGGGATAGAGAACTTTTAGCTCACAGAGTTAAGCCCATTCCTGAAGCCTCACCCCATCAGACCAGTGAAAAGCAGCAGGAAAAGCCAGCAAGTCATAGCCTTGAGGACAACACCTCACCTACAATCAACTTGCCACTTCCTCAACTAGAGAAGCCAAAGGAGGAGCAAGGTTGGCTCATGGTTTTGCTGCTGTCCCAGGCAGCAGCTCGACCCAATGCTCCTTTTACCCTCTCTTTTATGTCCCAATTTGAGCAAAAACTCAAGGAGCACCTCAAAAAATTGCTCCTCCCTGTGCCAATGAAATGCTTTTCTCTGTGCTGAGTGAGGCATGGTTAAATCGCTCTTTCTCTATCTGTCTTCATAAAGAGAGGGAAAATAACCATGGACATCAGAGATGAGGCCTTGGAGAAGGGGGCAGGCTTGAGGAGAGGAGGTCAGTCCTCAGATGTCATGTGGCCTTTTGGTTCTGGCAGACACCAAGCTGCCTACCTTTAGCAGCAGTATCAAAGTGTACTTAAAAAAGAGACCAAGTAACTTGCAAAGTGTCTTCAAAGTCAGAAGTCCATAATATGGCATCTTAAGATGCCACAGTGAACACAGCATCCATAAAGCTTAGAGAACCAATTTCTGTTCTGATGTGGTTTTGAAAGAAATTTCACAATAATCCAACACAAATATATTAACATTTCCAACACAGATATAGTAACCACTTCACATCTAATATTTGCAGATGCATCTGGGAGGAAAATTCTGTCTTTAAAATAGAACTTGTACCACCTGTGTTATAGCTTTACAAACATTATTACTGATTAATCTCCAGCTGCATTTGGGAAAAAAATCTTCTTTTCTATAGTTGTGTTCAATATTAAAAGTTTCTTTTTGAACACATACACACAAACACATGAAAATAAATTATTTTCATAATTCAAAATGTAAAATTAACCAGAGCTTGGGAAGTTAATTTTAAAAGTACTTGTTTTCTTTTCAGCCTCCAAAGTACTGATGGTTGCTGATAGGGAAATAGATCGTATTTCTATTTAAATTTGCTTATGTACCTACATTATTGTTGTGTGCCTTCAAATTGTTTCAAAATTATGGTGACTCTAAGGCAAACATATCACAAGGTTTTCTTGGCAAGATTTGTTCCGAGGGAGTTTGGCTTTGAGAATGTGATTTGCCGAAGGTCATCCAGTGGGTTTCCATGGCTGAGTGGGGATTCAAACCCTGGTCTCCAGAATCATGGTGCAGTACTCAAATCATTACACCATACTACCGACATATGAAATTATTCCAATTTTATAAAAATCTATATCATCTTTTGTCATCTGTCTTTGGTGGTGCATTGCATCTTCTTTAACAATGTCTAAGTGACCACTCAATACACAATTACATCTATGATCTGTAGAAGAGACTGCTCAGATTCATTAGTTACATACTTTTGGGGGAAGGTCTTTTCTACCAGATTAGCTAGGGGAATCCCAGCCTCTGGCTAGGACAGATAAGGATGTCTTGAGCCGTAAAACATTTCTTTCCCATGGCTTTTATTTTTAGGCTGTTCCAGGGCTCCTGATAACTAAGGGGTGGCATCTATTAAGACCTTAATAATAGCTTAAAGTACTGAATGGGCTTGGAGCAAACTTTTTTCTTCCATGTACATTCAATTTAACTTGAGGAAGCTTGCTAAAACATCTATTGTTTGGTTGATAGGGGATTGAATGCTCAAGTGTTCCCCAGAGTTTAGAAAAACAACGTGCACCTATGGAAAGCTTGCATGTCAGAAAAAAAGGTTCAAGAGCAGTATGCTCTGAAAAGCAAGTTTTGTTTGTCCCAGGATAATTTTTATATTACTATTATCATTATTATTATTACTAAAAATATCTCGCTTTTCCCCCAAAACTGGGCTTCAAATCAACTCAGAATTTAAGAAGCAACGCAATTGAAAACATACAAAAAGTGAATAATTAAAACAGAATTAAATTAGTTACAGTATTAAGAACACCTGATTACAAAATAAAAATGAAATTAAGAAACAAAAAAAATCTCTCAAAACAGTTCAGTTAAAACAATACCTTGTTATTAACTCTTTTTTAACTTTTGTAAACTAAGGTTTTAGCTTAATCTTTTTTAAATGATTGTAAGCTGCCTTGAATCTCATCTCTGGAGAAAGGTAAGATATAAATTCAATAAAATAAAATAAAATATGTGTGCTTGCATATTGAAACTTTTTTGGGAACTCCAAAATGCTGTGGCCAGAACTCTGATTAGGGCCACAGAAAACTAGACTGGTCCCCTCTCTGTTTCCTTTTGCCATCAGGCAATGGCTTTTTGTTCAAACAGGCTTTTAATGAGTAACTGCTTTCAAGGAGCCATTTTATGGGAGCAGTGTGCTCTTTTGAGCTGTGTTATACTTTTGAATAAGTTTATACATTTTTTAAAAAAAAATAAAAATTATAACATGGGGATCTTTTTTAAAGCTGTGTTTTAATTTATATTGTCAGGTTTTTAGCTGATTGTGTTTTTAGCTTTTGCGAGCTAGCTGTCCATGCCTGAAGAAAGGTGGCATATGAATGACATGAATGAATAAATAATGTTTTTGGAAGAGGTGTACCTGAATCCACACAGTATGAGTACTAGCCCTCGGGAACTGCTTATTGGAAAGTGACTTGCGCTTGAGTGTCACACAAAAGTACATTCGGTGCAAAGAAAAAGACAGCCACTATCAGCTAAACCCATTTAATAGCAAACTTGTGGGAAGCAATGAACACATAGAATTTCTCCATCTGCTGCTGCCCTCCTCGTAGAATTGTCCCTGTGCTCTGACAGCACTTTGTAAACAATGAAACAAATATGACGGCTGGCATTCTGCTAGGAATTTATGTCTTTGTAAGCGGTAAGTTCACAAAATTGAATTGAGTAGGTTTGCAACATCTGTATTCACCTAGGAGTTGCCATGACATTACAACATTGGGCACATGTAGCTAGTGGAGTGACTTATGTACCATGACCCACAGTGCACAGTGGGCACTGATGGGCAACGTTGTGCTTCACCCAGACACAGTCTATGAAGTGCCACTTGCACATCACAACTCTCTCGCTGATGACCAGATGTGCATGAGTCTATAAATCTTTGTAATTCAGTATCAGGGTTTCACTGCATTTCTTCAATTTTACTATATATTCATAAAATTACAGAACGTACAATTTTTGTCTCTGTCCATTTCTGTCAAACAGGGAAGCTTCTCCCTACTCATAGAAATTTGATAGCTTCCCTGAATGTGAATTTCATAATACACATTCAAGTACACACAAAATTCTGTGTAGGTGCAAATTCTGTTTCCATGCTTATGGCTAAAAACAATTTTTAAAAAAACTCAACCTAGATCCACACCTTATTCTGTGATCATCACACTCTGTAAAATGCTCTTTGAGTCAGTCATTTTTGCATTGTATTTCAAACATGGGATAGGGGGACATTTGATTTAATACTAAAGCTTACGATGAATTTCTGACCCTCAGGCTGCAGATCTGGGGTAAAAGGTACAAGGTCCACATATAATTCAGTCCCTTCCCTGTAGACTATCAAAGCCCATGAGTCACATTACAGAAACATCTTTAGTGTACAGTTTCTTGGCTTCTAAATCATGGTCCTGCCATGGGTCATGGGAAAAGCTTCAGAATGCGGTTACACAAACAAAAAAGTTTGGAAACGACTTGGATAAATTCAGTTGCAGAACTTAAAATTTATTAAAGCAACTTGAGTGAAGCTGAACTGCAAGAAAAGAAAATTACCAGATCAACAAAGAAAAGAGGGATATAATAGGAATTGGCTTTAGATTGGATCAGAAGTGATCTACTGAAGTATTATTTGGAGTACCAAATCAACAGAGCTTTGAGCTTTATTTTATTTCATGTTATTTAAAAGACAAACTTAATTTAAAGTAAGAAGTAATATATGACAATCACAGAATCATAGAATCATAGAATCATAGAGTTCGAAGAGACCCCGGGGCCATCGAGTTCAACCCCCTGCTATGCCGGAACACACATCAAAGCACTCCCAACAGATGGCCATCCAGCTTCTGCTTAAAAACCTCCAAAGAAGGAGACGCTACCACACTCTGAAGCACCACATTCCACTGCCAGACAGCCCTGATCGTCAGGAAGTTCTTCCTGAGGTTCAGGTGGAATCTCCTTTCCTGCAGCTTGAATCCATTGCTCCTTGTCCTAGTCTCTGGAGCGGCTGAGAACAAGCCCGCACCCTCCTCAACATGACATCCCTTCAAATATTTAAACATGGCTATCATGTCCCCTCTTAACCTTCTCTTCTACAGACTAAACATACCCAGCTCCCTAAGCCACTCCTCATAGGGCACGGCTTCCAGACCCTTCACCATTCTGGTCACCCTCCTTTGGGTACATTCCAGCTTGTTGATATCCTTCTTGAATTGAGGTGCCCAGAACTGGACACAGTATTCCAAATGAGGCCTAACCAATGCAGAATAGAGTGGTACCATTACCTACCTCAATCTAGACACTATATTCCTATTGATGCAACCAAGAATCACATTGGCTTTCTTGGCTGCCGCACACACTGCTGACTCATGTTCAGCTTATGATCTACCAAGACTCCTAGATCCCTTTCACACGTACTGCTATCCAGCCACACGTCCCCTGTCCTATATTTGTGCATTCCATTTTTTCTGCCTAAGTGCAGGATCTTACATTTCTCTCTGTTGAAATTCATTTTGTTAGCTTTAGCCCAGCTCTCCAATCTGTCAAGATCATTTTGAATTTTGATCCTGTCCTCTGGCGTATTAGCAACTGCTCCCAATTTGGTATCATCTGCAAATTTGATCAGCATGCCCTCCGCTCCTTCATCCAAGTCACTGATGAAGATGTTGAATAGCACTGGGCCCAGGGCAGAACCCTGTGGCACCCCACTAGTCACTTCTCTCTAGGATGAAAAGCAGCCATTGGTGATCACCCTTTGGGTTCAGTCGGTCAACAAATCCACCTAACAGTAGCCCTATCCAGCCCGCATTTTACTAGTTTCTTTGCAAGAAAAGAAACAATGTACTAACTTTAAAATCTTAACTATCTTAGGTAAACCAAAATTTTTAACAAGAAGTTTAATACAGATTTTGGAACATGCACAATTATATATAAGAACATGGAAATATCAAAATACCTGGGACATTTCTACAATGGACAAAAAGCTGAAATTTACCCAGGACACCCTAATTACTATGCAAGTTTGAAAAATTGATATTTCTGAAACAGCCAAAATGCACGGTGTCCTCTTCAAAATACCATCAAGCAGCCCAATAGAGAACAAGCCAATCCACACACACAATGGAATAACAGGTGTGTTATGTGTAGGAGTTCTCCATTTGCAAAATGGATTTGCCCTTAGACCGAGGGAGAGTGGATTTGCAAGGATGGCCAAGAACATGAGTCAGAAAAAAGCACAACACATGAAATACAATAGAAGAATTTTGGAGTACATCCATCAAACACCTTTAATAATCATCACACGATGGCAGAAGAAAAACATCTGATAAGAATCAGATCTATAGATGTCTGCTTGTACAAAGCAAGCTCTGTTAGAAAGTATTTAGTGTATATTCACATAGGCGTATGCATTAAAATGTGTGAGTTACTTGTAATTTTATATGCAAACTTCAGCTATATGCACATTTAAATGTTTTACATTTTTCTGCATGTAACGATCACTTCTATCTACTAGGTGATTATTAATAAACCATTATAAAATGGCTATCCCAATAGTGGATTAAAAAAAAAAAAGCACATTGAATTCATAAATACCGCTGTTGTTCACTTGGGCTTACTAAAAAAATTCCAAACCAACTGAGCCAATTTACATAAAGATGATTACAGCAAGGATTTGCATGATTTCATTTAACAGAATATTTTTTGTTCTCATTTTTTACTCAGATTCTCAGCACAAGGACTGTTGTGACATCAGAGCAATTAAGCATCAGAGACTGGACATTTGATCTACCTCCATCACACGACTAAGATTTTATCAAAATAGGTAAGACACAAATCTGCTGCTGCCAATGCTCATATTCAATACAATACCATAAAACATAGGCCCTTTCCGCACGGCATTTTCCATGCGAAAGGGTGCCTGGAGCGTTGTGTGATTGTGAGGACCAATCTGCACGCCGCACTCACAATTGCACAACGCTCCAGGGGCTGGCAGGTGCCGATTGCACACCTTTTCATTTTTGGCTACAAGCCAAAAATAGTGAGCGATCACGCATTGCTCCTGGGCCCCACGTGCACTTACCTGGCGTGTGGAGCCTCCGGAGACGCGCCGGTCGTGCCTCCTGCCCCAGCGCAACCTGGGAAATTCCCAGGTTGTGCTGCAGAACAAATAGGCGGGGCTCTCGCACGAGCAGGCAGCTCGTGCAGAGCCGAAGGACCCCAGACGCGAGAGCCTCTTGCCGGAGGCGGCTCGTGCAATCCCCACACCCCAGCGCTGGAAGAAGGTAAGGTGCGGAAAGGGCCATATATATTAACATCTAGAATAATCTTCCTCAATGTGGTGACCTGCAATGGCCAAGGATGATGGCAGCTGTAGTTCAAAAGTTATGAAGGACACCAAGTTGAGAAAGTCTGACCTAGAACCGGCTATTATAAACCTCAGCTCCCAGACAATGAAAGGAAGGAGGTACTAAGTGGTTTGGGAATGTTTCTGAAAGATGTTCAGGTTTTTAGGAGTTTGTAGAGGTTGAGAATGGTAGAGATGTCACAGAAAAGCAGCACTTTCGGTATTGCTGCTGTTCAGAAAGAAGCACATGGGAGGCATTATGACTTGCTCTTGATAATTCCAAAAAGAAAGAGGAGAGGAAAAAAAGTCTTAGATATTTTTATTGCCTTCTGCATTTTAAAACAATTCATATCTTGCCTTTTTTCTAAGAAGTTCTAGGCAGCTTACAGGAAAGTCAATAATTTAACAATTGCAAAAATGGCTGAGATCCTGTAATGAATTTATAGTGATATAAAAGTTATTACGTATGCCCGAAGCAATCAACCCCCAAAACCCACCTTAATCTTCAGGGAATCACTCCAAGTGATAGGAGTCTGCAGCATGGTCAAGTCAGGCACTTCAGTAAGTGGCTTGAAGGAAGACTATCCACATCATCCTGAAATGCCCCACTGAGCCATACCACAGATCTCCACTCAGACCAGCTCCCTGGAGTTTAAGATGAGTTGTGGGGGGGCATTTATGATCATGGTAATTTCATGATTGTGAAAATGGAGCAATTACATGAATTCCTAAGTTATGAATCTAACTGCAAGGCAAGATACCAGCCCATCTTTCCAGTTTACAACAAAACACTTAGAAAACAGCAGCAGGAAACAGTTCAATAGTAATCAGTATATTTTAAATACTTTTAACAATAGAAACTGATATTTCAAATTACATATTGAATGCCTTCAGCAAAAGGAGACTCTCTGAGAGATTCTGAAAGGTTGTGAACACGAAGACAAGATGGGTCTGTCTTAGAAGGAAATTCCAGAGCTTAAGGGCAGCCACAGGAAAGGGTGAACTATATAGATACTAAGTCGCATGGAATGCAAGACAGAGGCCATTTCCGCACTACATTGTTATAGTGCTATTATTCCACTTTCAACATCCTGTGGAATTCTAGGGTTTGTAGTTCACTGAGGCCAAAGAGCTCTCTGGTTGAGAATTCTAAAGGTCCCTCCCTAGACTGCAAACCCCAGGATTCCATAGGATGTTGAAAGTGGAATAATAGCACTATAACAGTCTAGTGTGGAAAGGCTGAGAATCTTGTGTGTCTTTTAAGGCAAAGGTGTCAAAGATCCCATCGCACTGAACATACTCAATTTTGCCTGTCTTTAAAAGCTGTGCAGGGTCAAGCCTGATTTAAGTACTTGGATGGGAGAGCAACAAAGAACGACAAGAATCTCCAGGTAGGGCTATGAAACAATCCTATCTGAAACATTGGAGATCCACTGTCAGTCAAATATGACAACATGGGCTGGATGAATCAATATACAACTGCTTCCTAAACAGGTGCCCCCAGGAGGGACCTAAGCCACTGTACTACCATGGCCTCAACATTATCTCCATGACCTACTTCTGAAGGATACCATGGTTGATGGTACTGAAACCCACTGACAGGTCCAGCACAACCAATGGAGTGTACTCCTCCTATCCAGTTCCTGGCACACATCATCTACCAAAGCCTAAAGACAGACTAAAATGAATCTAGATGATCCCTTTCATTCAGAAAATCTTGGAGCTGAGATATGCTTGACCCAAGCCATTATAAATACTGAATGAATAATAAACTTAGTTCTTGATGACACCAATATGAAGCAGTTGTCAGCTCATACAAACCCATATTATCCTCGTACGCACATCCCATAAACAAGATCACCTTATAAATTCCACTGTGTAGTACTCAATTGGAGAACTTCCTTCACTAGGTCCTGGTTTCCATGTCAGTGCAACTTCTGAGTCAGAAACAACAATGACTTGAGGCTGATACGGTGGGTCTGGAGGCATACATTTATCTAAAACAAAAGAAGTACAAATGTCTAATGAGTTATATTTTGAAAGGGGGAAAGCCAGAACTGTTCCACATTTCTGTTCATGTGTTCTCCCAAAAGATAAAAAGGGGATGGGGCTGAACATATTAGATAGGCCCCCTCAGGTTCCCAACATTACCATGTTAATTAGCAAGATCTGAAGGGGAGTTTCACTCATATTTGCCTGAATGCAATTAAGGCTCTCAACACAACTTGGAATCATGACACCTCTGCAGACCTTACTGCTCAAGAGAATGAAAAATAATATCTAAGCTTGCTTGGGCTTCATGAACATATTCACATATATGATTCAGTAAGCAAAAATTTGGTCGATCTTTACCAAAATGTGAACCAAACCAAACTCTCTCACAACCTATATTTTCCTTCTTTGTGCCCCCTTCCAAAATCTTTTAAATCTTAAATCTTGTATCCCTTATTTCATTCTTACAAGAGAGAAAGAAGGATTTCAACGGTTTTCTCCCTGGCAGGTGAGGTTATGAGATTTTGTGCATTTTCAGCCTTCCCCACCCCGCCTTTGGAGGAGAGGAGGAAAGAAAAAAACATTTATGCAAAATACCGTGTCTTTTGTGTCAACACTATTTTTTTAACCTACACTCAACCAAAAAGGTTTAAAAAATCTAATAATGGTTAACCATTTTCTCAATGGCAAGTGGAATAGGTCAAGACACTCTTTCTCTCTGAGACTGAGGAAATTAGTGAGGAATCTTCACTTCCCTGTTTAGCACCAGTCATGGTTCTGATCCACTCCAAGCACTCTTATGTTTGAAAACAGGATGCTCAAATGGGATGAGATCTCTGAAGCAGAGACTGAGGAAGGAAAGATCAGGAATAGAGAATGTGCCAGAGAATCTTGAAATGCTAACTGAATTAGGACTAATGAAGCAGAACGAAATGAAAAGTCCTATGGAATCTTAAAGATTAAAGAACACATAGAAGTCCCACAAATTGCAACTTTCCATGCTGTCAATAATTATGAACCTCTCCAGCAACTACCTTCTCCACCCGAGGCCAGTCTGAGGCATCTCCACCCTATACAGAATTCTTCATGCATCACAGACAACTTGAAGGAGTGTGTCTCACTTTGTACCAAATGGAAAGCTAGAAAGTCTCTGTGTTTGTGTTGGGCTTTGCACATACTCTGAAGCAGCAAGGATGCTTCTCACTTTTCCTATATGTTTCCAAAACACACAGCACAGTGAATATATAACAACCTTCCCCCGTCCCCCCTTTTTTTTAAAGTTCTAAAGGACTCAGGAGGTGAAGTCTCAACAACAGCTGCAACCATGGCTGGCTATCAAGAAGCAATGTTTTAATCAAATATAACTATGCTGTAAACTTTACATACTGCTGAAATATGCGGCAACATATTCATTCATTGTGTAAACTGAGAAAGGACTCTGGGCTGGACTGAATTGATTTTCACTCTGGTAATTTCACAAGCAGGTTCAAATTCTGTTAACTATAAATAATAAGAAGGAATCTTGTGGGATGCTGAAGACCAACAAACTAATTTTGGAAGACAGTTTTATGGATTAGAAAATGTTTATGCTAATACAAACCTGTATGTTGCTGATGAAGTACATATACTTAATGACAGTACCAAACAACAGTGATTACCTTCAAGCACGCAGCGAGCCTTATATGTTCACAGATATTTTATAGAAGATCAACTGTTTTGGCATGAAATGCCAGCTTCAGACACATTTTATACAGTCTTTATGTTTACAGAATTTTTTAAGATTTTGCAGATTGGATCTGTGGTTGATTACATTGTAGTTGTCTTCAAGCTCCTGGTTTTCAAAGGCCCACTGATTATATGTTTCGTTTTAAGTTAAGCAGAGATGGATGGTAGATCAGAGTCTACAGGTAGGGATTTACTTCTTCACTAATTTTGTTTTCAAGCAATTATCTTCCTGCTGTGAGAAAGTCTTCAGAAATGGCAGTTTTTGAAGGTTATTTGCAGCTTGGGACTTACTCTGTACAAAATTCACATGTAGCATTTTTAAGCAGGAAATAGCATTTTCTGCATAGAAATTGTATTTTCTGTGCAGAAAAGGCTGATTTCTTGGCAAAAATATCAGGCATGAATTTTTTCAGAGAATAAGCCCCTTTTCGCACACTGTTTCTAAAGCGAAAGGGTCCCTTGAGTGTCGTGTTAATGGGAGGAGCAGTCCGTACGACGCACTCCCATTTACGCGACGCTCAAGAGCCGGACGCAGAGCTGACACGCACCTTTTTATTTTCGGCTCTAAGCCAAAAATGGTGCGCAGTCGCACAACGCTCCTGGGGCCCGCGCGCATTTACCTGCTGTGCGGTGCGTCGGGAGCTGGGCCGGTCGCGCTTCCTGCTTCAGCGCTAGCCTGCAATTCCCAGGTTGCGCTGCGGTAGGAAGGGGCGGGGCGTTCGCGCGGCACTCACGCAACCGGCAAGCCAGTTGCAGTAAGGAAGGAGAAGCGAAGTGAGCACTCGCGCAAGAGGTTGCTCGCATGAGAGCCGCCCCCCACCTCCACGAACAGGTAAGGTGCGGAAAGGGCCTATGTCATGAACTGCAAAGATTCTCATCAGTTTAAGATTCCATTTTTCAGAGTATTTTAAATTTTTTTCCATCCCTTATCTACAGGTAGATCTCTGGGTGATTCGCAGTAAATCAGCAGTGATCCTGACTATTAATTGTCTAAGAGCAGCAGCAGCTTAAAAGCTTTCTCCTCCTAAATGATGTTACTGAATTGGAATGCTCTGGGCAAAAAATCAACAGCAGATATCCGTGTGACTCTCTGAAATTATTAGTGGTGTATATTAGAAGTATTCTCTTTCTTTCGGCACATTTCTGCCCATCTGAACCACTATTCTACGTTTGGCTCCAGACAGGTGGAGAGCAAGCTTCTAGTAAAAAGTCAATTCATTGCTTTCACACATCCACACTAACTGACCACCGTAAAGATCTGAGAGACCTGTATCACTTCACCCAGCCCTTTGAAAGTTTAGGGCAAGGGATACATGATTTGCATCTTTCTGGATCCTATTACATTCTATCCCACAACCCAAGGCTTTAATTTCACTCTGTACTGCATCTGAAGAAGTGGGTTTGTATCCATGAAAGCTCATGCTAAACCAAAACCAGTTAGTTAAAAATGTGCTGTTAATCTCTTCCCCCCGTCTCCCTCCCCCTTCCTCCTTTTTACGCTGCAAGAGACTAACAAGTCTACTCCTTTGAAGTCTAAAAAAACCCAAGCAAACCACATAAACCTGGAGTTTGTTCATCTCTGAGTTAGAGTCAGATTCAGCTTTTGAAAGTCTCCTGATGCAAAACAATATAACCCTGGTGGGAAAAGCAGATTTGGTTGGGGCGGTGAGAGAACAGAAAGCAACTGATGCAGAATCACATTTATTCATCCCACAGAACAACCATCTTTATTCAGAAGTAAATCATGCTGTGTTCAGTCCAGCTTACTCCTGTGTAGGTGTACATAGCAACATAGTCTAAAAAGGCCCAAATAGAATTAGTTTCTATACATTAAAATCAAGTTGGTTGTGGGAGAAGTACTGCTTTATCTGGCTTGGGCCCTTTCTGCAGGATGACGCTCTTGCGCATCATCCCATCGCAATCCCAGTACTGCCTCTGCTGGGATGGCAGCATGTCCTCAGTGCTCTTCTCTGCACCCGACCAGCTGCCTACAGAAGGGAGCACAAGGGACATGCCCCTTCCTTCCACACTGCAGCTGGCCTTCTTCCCATGTTGCTGTGGGGATCACGCTTCCGACTCTTTTGCATGGTCGGTTGTGATGGAACAGTCTCACGACTGGCGATCATTGACAGAAGAGTTCTTCCATCAATGATATACCCTGTGACTGCACCCAGCTAGCAACACAAGAAGAGCAGGACTGTGAAGATGTCATGTGGAAGTGACGTCGCGGTCCCACTCCTCTCGCATCCCCATGCCAGGAGGATGCCATGCTGCAGAAAGGGCCTTGGTCTATGGATGAGATAGGCAATGCATACAGCCATGGCAAAAGAATAGTTAGAAATTGCTAGAAATTTTATGGGTGGAACTGTTCCAAAGTAAAAGAAATCGCCCAATGCCTTCCTGGTTAAAAACAAACAAACTTTTCAAGGGAGTTTACAAAGGTAAAAGGAAAGTACATCAGTCTGTGTCTATCCTTTCAAATCTTTAATTATACTTCTGACTGTTCCACCACTCCAACTACATCTTGCCCTGTGACCAGATGTACCTTTGAAATGCCCATTGCTTTCCACACTGGCATTTACTTGTGTCTCCGTCCACGTACATTCCACGAAATAGAAAATACAAGGCTTGACATTACCGCTGCCCCAGTCAACATCCCTGATGGGAAAATATTCACACAGCTTTTACCTTGTGATAAAGTTGTTACATTTCTAGGCATGCTGGGTCTACCTTTTCCTGCCCAGCCGTAAGCTCCTACGCTTACACGATGGAGGGTGCCTGGTTTCAAATCCCCAATAACCACGTCCTGTTTTGAAAAAAAATATATAGGGGAGAAGTAGAAAAGATAAATTAAAGTGCAGTAACAAAAGTAGCTGTGTAATTGAACATTAAGCAACATTTCGTATAATCCAATGAGTTTAAAAGACACCTCGCGTGCAGCTTGTTGGTGTGAGGTCCTAGCAGTTGGAGCCTAACACATGCAGTGTGCACTAAGCTAAGGCCATTTCCGCACTAGACTGTAATAGTGCTATCATTCCACTTTCAACATACTATGGAATCCTGGGGTTTGCAGTTCAGGGAGGGGCCAGCCGGCCCCTCCCTGAACTGCAAACCCCAGGATTCCATAGGATGTTGAAAGTGGAATGATAGCGCTATTACAGTCTAGTGCAGAAATGGCCTAAGAAAGGTGACTCTTGCACCAAGATTAGGTACAGCACTGTCCATGAGTTGTGACTAAAAACCGCAACCCCATGTTAGAAAATTCTGTAAACCACCCTTCAATATAACTCCTTTTGGTAGAATACTATTAAAAGAATAAACCTATGCAGTAAAAACTCTTACAAGAAAACACATAGCAGGAGTCAATAAAAGAGCAGGCTAAAACAGTAAACAGCAACTAAAACAGATGTTCAACATGCTGGAATGTTTGGACTTTAAAAAAAAAAACTTTCTCAGTCTGAAGAGTAAATGCCATTCCAAAAGCAAAGTACCACAATCAAAAAGGCCCTCTCTGGTCACAAACTACCTAGTACATTTACTGTTAAACCAGAAGAATGGCTGATATCAGCAAGGCCAGGGAAGTAGTCCTTCTAGTAGCTGAGACCCAAGTCATTTAATGATTCATAACCTCCTTTGCAGGTATAGTAAACAAAATGTTGGAAGTCATGCACTTTTTGCATTTCTCTGCTTGTGACCTCAATAAAAAGATCAGCTAATAACAGAAAGCAGAAGGCCAAAACGTATATGATGAGGTGATACACGTAGAGCCTCCCGTATCTGGAAATCTGTAATCTGTAAACTCCAAAACCCCAAAATTTTTGCCAGCAGTTGCCCGCTTCTGCCTTCAAGGCAGTGGCTGCAGAGCTCCCGCTTGTTCATCTCCCAGATCTCCTGTCTCTCTCTTTTTGCTACTAGCTGCCTACTTCCACCATCGAGGCAATGGCTGCAGTGCTCAGATCTGAGCTGCCACCTCAAAGGCAGAATTGGGTGACTGGTGGCAAAAAGAAAGAGTCTAAGGATCTGTGAAATGTCGGGAAGCATGGATTTCTGCTGAGTACTACTCTTGGATTTCCACCATTTCACAGATCACCAGTCTCCTTCCAGCCTCATGTCTCATATGCAACGCTAGTAGAGAATGAACAAGATGTGAGGCTATTCCGAAAAGGTACTGTATTCCAAAAAAGTCTAAAATACATAACAGTTATGGTCTCAAGCATTTTGGATAAGAGAGACTGAACTTGGATATATATTTAATTAGCTATTTGTTAGGGCTAGACCACAGAGAGGGAATGTGTGGCCCTCCAGATATTGCTAGACTACAATTTCCTTCATCCCTAAACATAGGCCATTTCTGCACTAGGCTGTTACAGTGCTATTATTCCAGTTTCAACATCCTGTGGAATCCTGGGGTTTGCAGTTTAGGGAGGGGCCTTTGAGGCCTCTCCCTAAACGGCAAACCCCAGGATTCCATAGGATGTTGAAAGTGGAATAATAGCACTATAACAGCCTAGTGTGGAAATGGCCATAGTCTATTGTGAGATATGATAGGAACTGCAGCTGGACAACAGCCGAAAGAGCACACATACCCCATCTCTGGCCTAGAGGAAGTAGAACACAATACAGGACTGCTATTGTCAGCACCAACCCCACAATCAACATCATGTCTGCTTTGAGTTGTTGATTGTTATTATCCAGAGAAATCTCCTTAGACTGTAAGGGCAATTCTTTCCTATTTTTCCTGTTTCTATGCAGACAAAGAGAAAGTAGAAGCAATGACTAGCGGTGCTCAGGTGCAGTGTGTTTTCCACTTGGTCGTGGCTAAATGTCTTCTTTTCTTTGTCTAAGTCTAAAAGGCAAAGAATTAGAAGTGAACAGGAAAGCCAGTTTTGCTAATAAAGAATCATACAAAAACACAAACCAAGGCCAGTTGTTTTTCTTCTTCAAAGTTCCTCCAAAGGAGAGACATGAACCTGACCTGCACCAATATCTCAGCGTACAATTCAGACATCTGTGCTGAAGGTCTGTTTGCTGCTTACGGAGGCTTGCTGTTGAAAGCAAGGTGACACAGCCTCCTGCTACACCATCAAAAGGCAATACAAGTGCATGATCTAGTTTAATTTTGAACCAACAGAGAAGAAAACCATATAGCAGCATGAAGTAAAATTCTAACAACTTCAACGCCCACAAGGACACAACAGAAACAGATGTTCTAATCTGAAATTTCCCTCAAAGACAACTAAGTTGTACATTACAAAAGCTTAGAAAAGTTATCATTTTGGACTTCAACTCCCAGATTTCCCAAGATTCCAAAAAGTAACTTTTCCAAACTCTGATTTTAACTCCTTTTGTTAGTCAGGAGGATTTGGATAACGGGTTTGACATTCTTTGATAAACAGTGAAAGTTCTATGCCCTGACTGTCCCTAGTTTTTCATGGATTGCTTTATATTCTACTGCTCACCAGCTGCACAAGTTTTGGGAAAGTCTACACTAGGGCAATGACAGCATGGCACTGTGGATGGTGCCGTGTCTTATTGGTGCGTTCTACACTTGACTAACAGTGTCCAATGACATGATTGACACCTGCCACAGTAATGCCTAACTGCTTTGCAGAGTGTCTGTCATATCCTCCTACTGTCCTGATGTGGGAGGAACAGTCCCAATTAATCCTCTGTTGTTGCACTTTCTCAACTGCTTTTAAAATGTCCCAGTTTCTCTCTCCTCCTCTCACTTTCCCCCTCTGTCCTCCATTTAGAGTGCCCCCCCCACTTTTACGAGGGTTTGGGTCACAGAACCTTCCCAAAAGTAGAAAAACTGTGAATAACTCCCTCCCATGATCCCCTCCAATTCCCATCCAGGGCTTCCCCCTCCCTTTCCCTTCCCTTTGGTGTGCTAGGGCCAGAGACAAGGGAATGGGACAGGGAAGCTCGGAGGAGGAGAAGAAAGGTGCATGTGTGCCTTCTTCTCCATTTCCTTGCATTCTGTCCAGGCCTTGCATTCCTTCTCCATGCCCGGCAAAACATAAGGGAATGGGAGGAGGAGAATGCAGGGTGGGAGGCAGGCACGTGTGCATGCCTTGCAAATAATTTGTGAAGGTCAAACCTCTGAATGTGGAAAGAGGACTACAGCAGGACCCCCGTATCCATGGGGGATTGGTCCTGCCCCCCCCCGCAGATACTGAAATCCATGGACAGTAGAGAACGCCCTGTCAACACCGCAAAAGAACAATTTTAAAGTACAGTTCTCCCATAGTGGCGTGTACGGCTGGCTATCGCAGCATCCTTGCATGTCCCACGGCCTGAGCTTGTGCGGGCGCCCGGAATCAAGCCCGCAGTGGCATGTAGGGCCAGCATTCGCTGCATTCCTGCGAGCCCCGGGGCCTCCGCTCGCTCGCTCCAGCCAGCAGGGTTGTGCAGAGTGGGTCATCGCCCATTCTCTGCACATCTGTTGCCGCCACCCGTGCGAGCATGCTAGTTGCAGCCAGCTAAGGTGTGCAGAGTGGGCAATCTCCTGTTCTCTGCATGCCCGTCACGAACTGCAGATAACTGAATCAGTCAATAACGAATTTGCGGATATGGGGATCCTACTGTGTACTTTAACTGCTGCAAACTGAGTTCAAAATGCAAAAGTAGTTTGCACTCAATTAATTCAGCAGGGGGGAGAGGAAGCGGTGGAAGTTGCTCTTCCCAGCAGACTCAGACAAAAGCAAAGTGCCGGAGCCTCTTCTAGCTCATGTATTCTTCCTCATTAATAACTCTTGCCGTCTTGGCCATGCTGATGTTGCTCAGCCACATGTGTCCCAGTTTTCATCTGTAAAACTTTGGACAGTCTGGTCTATTGATGTTGCTACATTAGCTGTTCCTTCTATGGTTGTTCTGCCTTCCTTCTCAAAGTGCTGAGGATGACAATGACATTAAGGCAGCACAGGTCACAGCATGGTATCTTTTTAGCATAGCAAGATCACAGGATTGGTTTAGTAGCCAGGAGGGTTTTTATCCTAAAAATGTGACATACACCTTTTTACAAGAAATAAATGTCTGAGATAATTTGAAATAAAGAGTACATGGAAACTTCAATTATGACATGTCAGAGCCATTCTGCAAGTTGTATTTTTTTTTTCAGTTCTTCTCCCCTGTGCCTACCCTTTTCATTTCTAAACACTTAAAAGTCTTACTCACAGCACATGGAAAACCACAGCAACTTCAAAACAGCTTGAAATAGTATTTCCAGGTGCAGAAAGCAAGTCATTTGTTTGCCAAATCTCATTGTGTTCCTCTTCTCCCCTCCCTCCTGCTAATTCCCTTGTCAACAGAATGCATATGGAGACTCAGCCACGGCTTCTTAGTTCACGCCCCCGAGACAACTGGAGAGGGGGAGGGAATGAAAATTGCTTTCTTTACTAAAGCCAAGACTGGAAGTCCAGAGTCAAAGCTCTCAGGCCCATAGGCTAGCTACTGGAGTGCAGCATCAGCTGCTTTAAAGTGATTCATCTCTCACAGCAGGGAAGCAAAAGAGCAGGGACTTTTCATTTTTTTCTAGTGGTCTTTTACCAAACTTTGTCTATGATTCTACGAAAATTTCACTCTTGCCTCCCCAAGAAAAGAGCTTACAATGTTGCTTTATATAGTAATTTGTTTCTTTTGTTTTGTTTTGTTTTGTTAACTTCTTAGCAGCATTTGGGAAGTAACACATTGTCACTACATATTAACAGTGTTGAAAAAGTAACTTGTGGCATTATTCACTGCAGTGTCCATTGCTTGTTATTAGTTGCTTTCAAGAAAACAACCTTACGACTAACAACACGGCACAAAATTCCAGGCAAAATGCTGACTTGCAGTGCCCTTTAGAAATAATAAAACTTGATTTGTTCCATCAGTAAAGTAACCTTGTTCCTATTACATTATTTTCAAAATGCACCTTCATTACATTCTTATTGTTCCCTCAAAATAAGTAGTTACAGGGAACTTTGTTTATTCTACTCCTAAATTCCAAATCCTTTGAAACAGTGACAACTAAAGATACATTTTATTCTTTATTCAGGTACACTTCTCCAAACTCAGTTAGTATTTACCTTTTGAACCCAGTTTGTATGCCATCTAAAATTTACCTCCACCTTCGCTAATATTTACAGAAAAACCAGCGGCATTCTTTTCCACTTCTGTCCTCCACCTTACAAGGAGCCTATGTTTTTTAATGGTGGTAGAAACAGATTCCCCTAAAAAATGGGGAAATATGCATTGACCATCATTACCCATAGTGCATACTGACCACAGTCACCCATATTGATAGCCGGGCTATTGTTTGTTTAATTCTAGCTGCTGACTGTGTTTAAATGCACCCTTTCAGCCAAGAAATGCTTCATCAGCCTTTCACAAACCACAATGAGAAATCATGGTTTGTTGGTGGCTTACAAACTCTGGCTTCTCACTACACTTGAATCCACAACAGATATTGCCTTGACTCCTGCAGGCTTGATAACTGCTGCTCTGTTAACTCTTATGTTTTGTATTTCAAGCAGTATGGGAGATCAGACAGAGCCTGGACTGGACTCAATTATGCCAGAGCTCTACACATATACCCAACACACACACACTTTGCATGACCCATGCACTCAATTCCTGCAGTGGGTTTGTTGCTATTTTTTTCTTTTGTTTTTAAAAAAATAATAAATAATACTCACAAAAATTGCTTGACCATCCATTGGACCCTGGCGAAAGAAAAAAATTCTTTAAAAAGTGCCACAATTACATCTCTCAAAGCGTTTATTAAACATATATAGTCTGTAATGTGGGTAGAAGTGAGAAAGCATCATTCATTCATGCAAAGTGTGTATGAGGCATTTTTACAGCTAACAGGGTAATCTACTCAAAATGAATACAGTATCTCACAGAGTGATGAAAGAAAATAAAACACAGCAATACAGCAATAGTTGAATAAGAAAACGCCTTTGGAACATATAGCTATCAAATATATTTAGGAAAAAAAAACTAGAAAAGCAATTCACTTTGAAGGATCTTTTAAAGGCCTTATGGTGAATTGAACGTGAAAAGACATTTTGCTCTAGGGCTTCACAGTACTCTGTCATACCCTCCAACTGTCCCAATTTGACAGGGACAGGTCTGAATAATGGCCAGGTCATGATGCTTCCCTGCCACAGTATTTTATGGAAACAGGTAGAAGGCACCATGGTTTCATTCATACATATAAATATATATATACGCATATGTATATATACTTATTTTACGTTGCACATCCTATATTCTGCTGAATGCTATGCTTGCTGTCATGTATAAGACCCCACTTGCAAATTACCTGTATGTATGGAATTGCAATGATGTAACCACACAAGTGGGAGGGGGCTGCAGCGCGAAGGCAAGAAAAGAAATGTGAAGTGTGTTACGAAAACAAAGTGTTGTTGACATAACAGAGAGGACTAAGGAAGTAAGTCAACAACTGCTCAGGGTAGAGAAAGTCTGGGAGAAGCACCCTTCTGGGAAATATAAGGTAACGCTTTAGTAACCAGTGAAAGCTTAGCCCACACAAATTTGTAATGGGTTGCTTATAAGAAAATGTAAGGTGGCTGTACAATTCAGTTTTGGCAAGTTCTGTGGAAGTGTGCAGCTGTTACCCATGACTATCCTCGGATTCAACTACTGTTAACTTCAGAGTGTATTCTCTGGATCAGAGGTTAACCTGTACATGACAATAATCCTCTGTTATCCCAGTTCTTCAACTGTATGTCCCAGATTCTCTCTCCTCCTCCCCTTCCCCCTTAGTTTCTCTCTCTCCTCCTCCCACTTTCCCCCTTAGTTTCTTTCTCCTGCTCCCACTTTCCTCAGCTTATTTCAATTGCTGCAAACTGAGTTCCATGCGCAAAAGTAGTTTGCAACTCAATTAGTTCATCAAGGAGGAAAAGAGAGGAGGTGGAGGAATCTTGCCCTTCCCAGTAGGCTCAGGCAAAAGCAAACTGCTGCAGCCTCTCCTAGCTTCTGCATTCTCATTAATAATTTTCATCATCTTGAACGCACTCTGATGTTGCACAGCCACATGTGTCCTGGCTTTCACCTGTGAAAATGTTGGAGGACACTCAACAAATGTCATCAGCAAGGGGTAGCAAGAGGTTGCGGGAGAGCAATGCAGCTCCTTCATACCATAAAGCTGCACACTGCTATAGACTGTACAGAAGGAATTTGTGCTGAAGAGGTAAAGGGGCACATGATTTTTCAAAATCCAGTTATGACAACTTCTCATCTTCTTCTACAATAATGCTACAACAACACAGGTTCACAACTGCAGGAAAGGAAACTCAAATGCAAAAATTTTGCAGATGCGGAAAGAGATTTGCCTCGTGTAATCCAGGCTGTCACTAAGGCCCTTTCCACACGGCATTTCCCATGTGAAAGGGCGCCTGGAGCATTGCACGATTGTGAGGAGTGATCTGCACAATGCACTCACAATCGCGCGAGGCTCCAGGGGTCGGCAGGTGCCGATCGCGCACCTTTTCATTTTCAGCTGAAAGCCGAAAATAGTGCGTGATCACACATTGCTCCCAGGGCCCCCGCGCACTCACCTGGCATGCAGAGCCTCCGGAGCTGCGCCGGTCGCACTTCCTGCCCCAGCGCAGCCTAGGAAACTCCCAGGCTGCACCGCGGAAGAAAAAGATAGGGCTCTTGCACGAGCAGGCAGCTTGTGCGGAGCTGAAGCAGCGGGTACGCAACAGCCTCTCACCGGAGGCTGCTCGCTCGATCCTCGCACCCCAGCGCCGGAAAAAGGTAAGGTGCAGAAAGGGCCTAAGAAGCAGACATCTCTACGCAGAGGGACTTCCAGGTGCAAACAACCACATGCTGTTATTACCAGAAATGGGGCTGGGATGGTAAAGTACATCTACTTATCTGTTCAGGTAAGTCAGCAGGAAGAAAGGGGGGTTTATTAGGAAGAGGCGATGGAAGAGAGACGAATATTGAAAAAGGAATCAGAAGTGCTGGGAGAGTGATGATGGAAGCCAGGAGGAAGCAGAGAGGAGAGTGCAGTGAGAAGACTGCCGGCCTTTCTGCACTACCGTGTTATAGTGCTGTTATTCCACTTTCAACCTCCTGTGGAATTCTGGGATTTGTCATTTACTGAGGCCAAAGAGCTCTCTGGCCGAGAATTCTAAATGCCCCTTCCTAAACTGCAAACCCCACAGGATGTTGAAAGTGGAATGATAGCACCATAGCAGTGTAGTGAAGAAAGGTCCTGCAATCATTTTGCTCCACAGTGAGTCACCTCTTTAGTACTGAAAATCTCTCCCAATCAGAAACTTTGGGGGCTGATTTTATACGCTGCAGAGCTTGGAACAGTTACCTTTTTGGATGACCACTCTGAGAATTCCAAACTCATGCTGACTGGGGGATTCTGGGAGCTGTAGTCTAAAAAATAACTTTTCTAAGCTCTGTTTATTAGGGTGATGTTTATTGGGTCGCCAAGGAGGATAGTTTGTCTAACTATTCTATAGCAGCAACAGGCATATATGAGCAAAGTATGACAACATTTGGACCAGCTGTCTCATTAAGAGCAGTCTGCTGGGCAGCATTGAACAAGAGGTAATGTGTCAGAAACTAATTTGTGCATAGGAAGTTCTTGTCAAGGACTCAGGAACTGACCAGCTGCCAACCTTACTTGTGAATAAGAGGCGGCAGAGGAAGCCTCCTTCCTTTCAGAACTGAAGTTCTGAGGAGAGCAATACTATTATTATCATATTTATGTATAGCCTGCCTTTTTTCCAGTCTGAGACTCAACAGACTCAAGTTGACAAAAGAAAGCATGACACAAATAAAAGCAGAACCGCAACGACAGAAATGAAGAAATCATAGTCCTCAGTGTATTTCTGGGCTCACTTGCTTGAATGGGGCTTGTAGGTGTGCATGAAAGGATCGAAATCTCACTCCTTAAGGAATTAAACACCTACAAGCCAGCAGCATTCATCAGCAAAGAAGAGCATCACAGACAGCTATTTTTAAATTCCATCCCACCTACAAAGATAAAGTCCTATCAGCACACAGAGCACACAGTGTTACAGTTTAATGTGCTCTGTTGCTTATTCATTCACTGTTTTATTTCTGGTGCACAGAAATGGCATGAAGACATCTTAATACAATATTTTACATGGAAAAGTACTGATTGGTGCCATATGTCACAGCTCACTGTGCAAGACTATTGTAGCTATTCACTTACTTATACTTTATCCCCATCTGACTGTCCTGATTTGGCAGGGACAGTCCCAATTAATTCTCTGCCATTCCATTTTTTTAGCTGCTTTCAAAATATCCCAGTTTCTCCCTCCTCTTCCCACTCTCCCCCTTCAGTTCCACAAACTGAGTTCAAAATGGAAAAAGTAGCTTGCACTCCATTAACTCAGCATGGGGAGAGGAGAGAAAGGGACAGTATGTTGTTCTTCCCAGAAAATTCAGGCAAAAGCAAATGCTGCAGCTTCTCCTAGCTTGTTTGTTCTTTCTCATTAATAACTTTTGCTATCTTGACCACAGTCTGGACAAGTTGGTGTGGATGTTGGTTGGCCACATGCATCCCAGTTTTCATCTGTGGAATGTTGGAAGGTATGACTCAGTGGGTGAGCTTAGGGAAGTTACACTCTCTCAGCCTCAGAGAGAAGCAAAGACAACCTGCCTCTGAACAAATCTTGCCAAGAAAACCCCGAGATAGGTTTGTCTTAGGGTCACCATAAGTTGGAAACAACTTGAAGGCACATAACAACAATGGTATATGCATGCTGGCTCCTCCTTAATTAAAATGCCATGCTTGGAATCAGAATATAGAAGGGTGCCGCATATATTTTACACACAGATAGAAAAATTCCTTGAATTTTAGCTTCTCAAAACTGAGCATTTTAAACAGTGAAGGTGAAAGATAACAACAAAATCAGATGCTTTTCCTTAAGAAATACTACCACTTTCTGCTATGATTTACAGTCCAGAGCAGGATCACACAGTCATAGCCTTCTAGATGTTTCTGGACTACGGTTCCCATAAGCCCTCAGCATCGGCTACACTGTTCATCTAATAGGAGTTAGATGCCAAAAACATTAAGATGGCAACAGTCATAGCTTCTATCTTTATTCTTTGAAGCTGCTGTGAACTTAAGAGCTGCATGGCATATGACCCTACAAAAGGTGTGATTTTTTTTTTTGCAGTGGCAGAAAAATTCACATGTGCTGACTTTCTGCTTATTATGTAGTGATGAGTCAAAGGAGTTCCAGGAGAAAAAGAAGAGGGCAATCCTAACTCCCAAGTACTGGCACAGAGACAGAAAATGGAAAGGAACGACAAACAGTGAAACCTTCTATCAAACACAGAAAACCTCCATTTTGAAACTGAGCCTTCCCCATGTGTCCCTGTGTAACCCTCTTTTCCTCAAAATATTTTGCAGCCCATAAGAGGCACGGGGAAAATTCTGCATCATTTTGGACTCCCTGAACTGTTTTTTGGCCCAGGAGAGAGTTTTTTTAAAGCAGGAATGAACTGGGAATCACATCGCGTTTTGAAAAAGGTTTCTTTGGTCTTAAAATAGCCTGGGAAGGTCCAAAAGCATGGTCGTAACGTCCCCTCCAACAGCTCTAATATATGCAGGGTACAATATGAATTAAACCAAATTATTTCTGCCACTTGAAAAATATCAGGGTTGGGGGCTCTTGAGGGCTGCAAAAACAGCTTGGGAGGCCACTTGCAGGTTTACATTACAAAAATAGTGTGATATGTGTGTAGAAAGGGACAATTCTGTCCATTCTAGTTTTTCTCAATTCCTCTTCTTCACTTCAGTTCATCCCAGACACTGGTATCTTCTTAAAAGTTTGCATGAAAAATTATATGTGTTTCTGGGTATGTTTTCCCTAACACATGAATTTTTGTATGTGCTTTTTTTGTTTTCCATTGGAGAACCTCACTGCAAAGTTCAGAGAAATATACATTTCACATCATAATTTCATTTCTGTGGAGTTATGCAAGTCTGCATTAAAATCCAAACCAAATGAATTTTCTCTCCCATCCTTATGTATATCTAACTGAATCCTTTTTCTATCTCTGTAGTACTGGACCGCATCAAAACACAGCCTATTTGTTGATAAACATTCCATTTATCAGATGACTGACATACAAAAGCTCCAGCCATTTACATATACATAAAGTTAGGTACTCACCATGCCGAGCATGTCCAGGCTGAGAGGCACATCATGAGACTGCTGTCTAACTGGTTTATCAGCCTTGACCTCAGCATAATAGACCTTTGGAAGGTGACAGTTAAGAGAGGTAAAGTAGTAAGAATGCCACTGCATTAGCACAATGCAGGTTCAAACAGATTACTCTTTTTAGCAGCAGGAAGTAAAATGATCGGCTCTCCAGCAAACATGTTTATGCACATATAACATTAAAGACACAAATTTTCAAAAGTACACAAATACATTTCAGTTGCAATACTATATACCGCCTACCTGATTAATTGCCTCTTTACAACAAGACAGGGTCCCAACATGCCTGAAGGAGGCTGTGGTAAGACTTCTTCCGAAAAAGCCTTCCTAGGATCCTACTATACTAGATAACTATAGGCCAGTCTCTAGCCTTCCATTTTTGAGCAAGTTATTAGAGTACGTGGTAGTTTCTCAACTCCAGAGGTTCCTGGATAAGGTGGATTACCAAAATCCATTTCAGTCTGGTTTCAGACCTGGTTATGGAACAGAGACAGCACTGATCACCTTGGTGGATGACGTACGCAAGGACCTAGAAACTGGAAGTTTCTGGATCTCTCAGTGGCTTTCAGTACCATTGACCGTGCTATCCTTCTGAGTCACCTTGCTGGAATTGGGCTTGGAGGTGCTGTTTTACAGTAGCTCCATTCTTTCCTGGAAGGGCCCTCTCAGAGGGTGTTGTGAGGGATTGCTGCTCAACTCCTTGGCCACTAACCTGTGAAGTCCTTCAGGGTTCAAGCATGCCCTCATGTTATTTAACATCTTCATGAAACTACTGGAGGAGGCTGTCTGGAGTTCTGGAGTCAGGTGTTACCATATGCTGACGATACTCAGCTCTATTTACTTCCTTTCCACCTAAATCCAAGGAAACTGTTCCTGTGCTAAATTGGTGTCTGGGAACTGTAATGCACTGGATGACCGCAAGCAAATTGAAGCTTAATCCAGACAAGACAGAGGTCTGCCTGGTCAATCCATAGTGAATTCAGCCTGAGCTAGATGGGGTGATATTCCTCTTGAAAATGCAGGTTTGCAGTTTGGGTGTACTCCTGAATTCAGCTCTGAGTGTGGAGGCCGTGGTGACTGAAGCCCTTTTCGCACGGCATTTCTGAAGCAAAAGGGCCCCTTGAGCGTCGTGTAAATGTGAGGAGCAGTCCATACAACACACTCACATTTGCACAATGCTAAAGGGCCTGACGTGGACTGCACACGCATTTTTTCATTTTCGGCTCAAAGCCGAAAATGTTGTGCGGTCGCGCATCGCTCCGGGGCCCCGCACACACTTACCTTGTTTGCGGAGCCTCGGGAGCCAGGCCGGTCACACGTCCTCTCCTCAGTGCAGCCTGGGAGGTCCCAGGCTGCACTGCGAATGGAAGAGGCGGGGCGCTCGCGCGACTAAGAAGCAGCTGCGGAGCCGAAGCAGGAGGGATGCGAGAGCGTTCCTCCCAAGGCTTCCTGCGCAAGCCCCACACCCCAGATCCATGAAAAGGTAAGGTGCGAAAAGGGCCTAGGAGTGCTTTTGCACAGTTAAAGCTAGTGTGCCAATTGCACCCATTCCCAAGAAGTGAAATCTTGTCGTGACAGTACATGTCTTGGTTGTATCATGTTTGGATTACTGTAATGCGTTCTATGTGGGGTTGCCTTTGAAAAGTGCAGAGAGAACTTCCGGTGGCTGCGGTGGGGAGCTCGGTCGTCTCCCGACACAGTTGGAGGAGAGACGACTTCCCAGTGGGGTCGGGAACCCACTGTTTGTGAAAATAAACAGTGGGAGAAACCCCCTTGGAAAAGCGGGTTCAGTGGCACTCAGTAAGGGCCGAAAACACCAGGTTGGTACTCGGGAATATCATCTTAGACCGAGCCAGAGAAACGTGGCGCGGGTCCGTGGAGCTGCCATTACTCCAGTGGGACTCCAAGGAGAAAATCCCCGCCACCACTTTTAATTTATTTAAGAATGACGAAAGGAAGAAGAAGGTAGAAGAAACCTCTTCCTTTTGCAAATTTAATGAGCTAAGTATCTGGACTTATTGGTGAGAACAACCAGCGCAAAGCTCACTCTACTTACAAAGAAAAGATGCATCCCTTTAAGGGGGGAAAAACCTCCTGGAAAAGGAGGGGGAAGTGCTTGACTAGCTCAGGGCTCTGTTCTCCAAGCTACAGACAGCGGCGGAGTGGTTAAAGAAAGAAATTGAAGCGTCTTTAACGACTTTCTGTTTATATAATTTAAATTCCATTCCCGGACTGCTGTAAAATTTAAATTCACTGTGGAGGGGAGTGAGTGGTTGGGACTTTAAAACAGCGTAGAAATACAAATGTCACGTACGATGCTTTCTTAGCATCCTCCTTTTGCCGTGAGAAGCCTGGAGAGTTTGAGACATCAAACAAGGTCAGAATGCCAAATACGAATTAGTTTATTTCAGATAATTAGCTTGAGAAAGAGGGGAAAATACAAGAACTATATAAGCATTATAATATAGGTAAATTTTGTAGTAAAAATAAGCTAATTCTTTCGAAACAACGGGGATAACGAGAAGAAACGAAGAAAAGAAGATAAGCGAGAAAAGGAGAGGATAAGAAGAATTGGACTTAAGTTTAAGCCGGGGTATAAAATTGTAATTTAAAAAAATGTAAGTTTAATTACATGTAAATTTGTTTTGTAGTTTAGTGGGTGAAAAGAGATTACAAACTTGGTTTGAAACAAATGGAAGAGTGAGAGGAACTCATATAAATTAATTTAAATATTGATATGGAATTGATTTGGATTAAGTAATTAATTAAGTAACCAAGGAAAAGGACTGATTGATTTGAGTGGAATTTCTTTTGTTGGCTAACAATAATAGGAGAGGTGTAAAACAAATCATTTACTAATATTGATCATATAATATAGAATATTTGTTAATTAACTCCCGGGGTGGATTCCTTAATTTTGACCAATTATTGGATAATAGTGGAATTATTGATTATAATTGATTGATTGATTGATTATAATTGATTATAATTGATTGATTGATTAGTGGAATTATTGATTATTGATTATTGACAAAGGAATAACATAAAATTGATTGTAATTGTCTGACTGTGAAATTGGACGATAATCACTGCTCTCCAAAATTGATTGTAACTATCATAATTTAACTGTAAAAATTGTGAAATTGTATAATTTACCTGTTATAAAATAGAAATTAATCTATCAAAGTAAAATGGCCTCTGGAACAAGAAAAGCTGTGCTGACACAGCAACAGGCCCAAAGGAGAGCATCAATAGAAGAACAGATGAAATTCCTAGAATTTGGAAACACAATATTGGAGGAGATGAGGAAATTAAGAGAGGACTTTATGAGAGAAATGCAGAGTATCAACTGACATGAGAGAACTAAAACAAGAAATGCAAAATATAGGACAAAAGATGGAACACATGACTAAGGATATGCAGGTAATGAACAAAAAAATAGACAGTTTACAAGACAGAACAATCAAATTGGAAAAAGAGGCACCTGAAATGAAAAAACACATGGAGCAAATGTCAACACAAGTTGTAAACATAGAGACTAAAATCAGAAATAAATGTTTGAAAATCCGGGGTCTAGAGGAGATGGAAGGAGAGGATTTATGTAGCTGAATAATTCCTATCCTGGCCCAATTTATCGGTTGGAATACAGAGCAATTAGACCTCGAAATAGATAAAATCTTTCGAATTAACTCCTTCATTGCAAGAAAGAGGAAGGTACCTAGAGACATTGTTATCTATTTCCTTAGAGAAAGAGTGAAAGACCTGATTTTGCAAGAGACGTACACAAACAAATTGGTTATAGATAATAAAGAATTACAAATCTTTAAGGATATTCCGTCTCACGTGCTAAAAAAGAGAAAGGAATACTCTTTCTTGATACAAATATTAAAAAAAAACAAGGAATAAAGTACAGGTGGTGCAGAGGAGAAGGAGTTATTTTTACATTCCACCAAAGAAGATATGTTCTAAATACTATCATAAAAGCACAAGATTTTGTGAAAAAATATAGAGAAGAACTGAGTAAAATTGAATTGGAAAGAGAAGCTCCTCGAGAAAGGGACACAGTAAAGGAAAAGACAAAAAACATTACAGAACAAAATCTAGGTGCAAAAAATAATCGGGAGAGTAAGGACCAAGACGGTGTTTTGGATATAGATTGTGTCTTAGAAAAGAAAACATTGGAGAAGGATTTAACTAGTCAAGAAGTGAAAGACAGGCAGGAAAAAGAAGACTTAGAAGGAGAAGAAATAGAAGAGGAGGAAGAAGAAGAAGGAGAGGAAATAGGTATAGAAAAAGAAATAGAGTAAGCGAAAGGTTAAGATAAACCTAAGAAGGTGAAAGGATTAAAGAATACCTGAGTTTAACCTATAAAATAAATAGTGAATAATGAAGATTCTTTCATGGAACGTTCGAGGATTGAACACACCAATTAAGAGGAAAAGAATATTTCATCATCTTGGAAAAATAAAATCCGATATAATATGTCTCCAAGAGACACATATAAGAGACAAAAATATTAAATATTTAAACAACCCCAAATTAGGACCACAGTTTTCATCGGTATGTAATAAAAAGAAGAGAGGGGTAACAATTTATGTCAATAAAAAATATAGAGCAAAAGAGGTATTCAATGATGTTAACGGAACATATATAGGAGTTGAAGTACAGTTATTGCAAAATGTAATTTTAATAGCTGGAATTTATGGTTCTCAACAGAATAAAACGGGTTATTATGAGGAAGTGCAAAAAGTATTAGATAAATATGAATATCAGGAAATTGTAATAATGTGGGATTTTAACGGGGTAATAAACCCCGAGGTAGATAGAAAATCAGGTAAACAGAAACCATTACAACGTAAACTACCGAAGTCATTCTTTAACTTGCTCGAGAACTATATATTACTGGATACATGGCGATATCTGTACGGAGATTTAAAAGAGTTCACGTACTACTCTGATGTTCATAAATCTTGGTCCAGGATAGATAGGGTCTTAGTATCTAAAACTTTGGCTAAAAATATCAAAGACATGGAGATCTTACCTATGATATACTCAGACCATAATCCAGTATTGACGACAATTAAAGAAAGAAGAATTATCACTGGATACTTAAGGAGGAGCTACTAAGAGATGAAAAAGTAGTAGATAAAGTAAGATCTGAACTACATCATTACTTTAAAGAAAATTCTGGTAAAGGACCAAAAGAGAGCGTAGTATGGGAAGCAGGAAAAGCAGTAGTACGGGGAATTTTTATAGAACAAGAAATATATAAAAAGAAGAAAAGGAAGGAAATATATCTAAAGATCATGGAAGAACTTAAGAGAAAAGAAGATGAACACAACAAAGACTCCCAAAACACAAAGATTAAGTATGAAATAAGAGTGTTACAAAAGCAAATAACAATACAAAATACAACTGAGATAGAAAGAAAATTAAAATACATTAAACATAATTATTATGAACATGCTAATAGGACTGGAAAGTGGCTAGCCCACAGACTTAAGAAAGAACGAGAGAAAAGGCTGATATTAGAGATCAGAGAAGGTTCAGAAATTCATCGTCAACAGGATAAAATAAAATCAACATTTCAAAAATATTTTCAGAAATTATTTGACGATAAGGAAAATACCGCCAAACAAGAAAATATAAGAAAGTATTTACAGGAAATAGAAATCCCATCAATTAATGATGATCAGAGGCTAGAATTAAACAAGCCAATTACAAAAATGGAAATTCTAAATGCAATCCAAAAACTCAAAGTAGGTAAAGCCCCAGGACCAGATGGTTTCATATCACAATATTATAAAATTTTTCAAGACCAACTGGCAGGACGCCTTCAGAAAGTTTTGAATGAATTAGATCATGAAAATCCTCCAGCTTCTTGGGGGGAAGCTCTAATAAGCTTAATTCCCAAAGAAGGAAGAGACCACCTGGACACTAGAAATTATAGGCCGATAGCCCTACTGAATATTGACTATAAAATATTCGCTATAATATTAGCAGAAAGATCGAAAAAAGTCTTAAAGAATTGGGTCCATGAAGACCAAAATGGCTTTCTACCGGGCCGGGCAATAAAAGATAATATGAGAGTAATATTAAACGTAATAAGAGTATTATCAAAAACATAGCGAGAAAAAACTAGGCTTGATTTTTTTAGATGTGGAGAAAGCCTTCGATAACGTGAGTTGGAGGTTGATAGAGGAGTCTTTACAAAAAATAAATATAGGAGAAAAATTTATCAACTGGACAAGCAAGATTTATAAAGACCAATCCACTAACGTATTAATAAATGGGGAGAAAACATCTAAAATAGACATCAAGAAAGGGACAAGGCAGGGATGCCCATTGCCGCCTCTAATCTTTTTGATTGTCATCGAAGTGTTAAATATACAAATAAGAAATGATTTAGAAATAGGAGGAGTGCGTATTCAAAATCAAGTATTTAAGATTAGGGCTTTTGCAGATGATCTGGTTATTTTACTAGATAATCCTATTCAAAGTATAAAACGTTTAAAAACGGTATTGTAAGAATACGGAGATATGTCCGGCTTTAAAGTAAATTCGGAGTAAACAAATATATTAACAAAGAATTTGACTATTCAAGAAAAAAAAGAATTGGAAACTGAGTCCCAATTTAAAATATCCAAAAGAATAAAATACCTAGGAATTAATCTAACCAAGCACAATGTAGACTTGTATGATAACAACTATTTAAAAGTATGGCAGACGGTAAAAGATGACTTGAAAAAATGGACAAAACTTGATTTGACATTAATGGGAAGGGTCGCGGTTATAAAAATGAACATCCTACCAAGGATGATCTTTTTATTCCAAAACCTACCCATAATAGTTAACGATGTACCATTTAATCAATGGCGGAAAGATCTTTTGGAATTCATATGGAATGCCAAAAAACCCTGCATTAAGTGGAATTATTTGAAAGATACTAAGGAAAGAGGCGGGCTAAGACTTCCAGATCTAAGGATATATTACCATGCCAGTTGTATAGATTGGTTGACTATCTGGATTGAACTAAACGACGAAAGATTGCTAGCAATAGAAGGAGCAGATTTGCCCTTTGGGTGGCATTCATACCTTTGGTATGAAAAGGCTAAAATAAATAGAGAATTCAATAATCATTTTATTAGGAAATCATTATTAAGAATTTGGTTAAAATATAAGAGGGAGTTTTACTCAAAATTACCAATGTGGGTCTCTCCCCATGAGGCATTCTATAGGAGAGAAAAACCAAGATTATACAAATGGATTACATATAAAGAAATCTTAAAATGCCAAGGAGATAAGATTTACTTAAAACGCAAAGAAGAGCTAATTGAAAGCGGGATAATGGCCCATTGGTTATTGCAGAGGCAGTTAGCAGAGAAGTTCAAAATAGATGAAAACATAAGGGAATAGAAATTAAGGAGAATGACTTGGATAAATTGTTAAAACCAGGAGTAGAACATCGGATTGCAACATTATACAAGCTTTTATTGAGATGGGAATTGGAAAAAGAAACCATAAAAGAAAACATGATTAAATGGGCACAGAATATAAGACGCCCTATACAATTAGAGAGTTGGGAAAGTTCCTGGAAAATGGTGTCTAAATTACTAAAAAGTGTATCTCTAAAAGAAAATTACTATAAAATATTCTATAGGTGGTACTATACCCTAGCCCAACTAGCAAAAATGACTGGATCTAAGAATGATAAATGCTGGACGTGTAATCTAAAGGGAACTTTATATCACTTATGGTGGACTTGTGAGAAGGCCAAAATATTTTGGACACGAGTACATAATAAGATAACAAAAATATTAAAAATTGCGTTCATGATGCAACCTGAAATATATCTGTTGAATATTTATGATAGAATAAATTCGTTAAAAAAAAGATCCCAAAGAAGGCTATTAACATATATGATCGTAGCGGCGAGAATGACCTACGCGAGCAAATGGAATCAGGAAGAAACCCCAGAAATACAAGATTGGCTAATTAAGATATATGATTTAATTGAGATGGATAAATTAACAACAATGGGAGCCAATCTTATTTATATTTGAAAACAATTGGGGGAAATTAGCAATTAAAGGAATAGAGGAATAAAGGTAAATAAAGGTGCGAGGCAAAAGGTAAAAGTAAGTATAATAGAGGAAGGGATAAGAAGGAGTAAGAAAAAAAAATAAAAGATATAGATAATTTAGATAAGAACAACCACGGGTGAAAGAAAATACAAAAAAGAAAAAAGAAAAGAAAAAGAAAAATTAAAAATGGGAATCCTTGCGAGAAAGCAATCTGGGGGAAAACTGAACTAATAAAGAACCAATGATATAAAAAGAAAGTAGAGATATATGGAAACAAGTAGGTTGTATAATTTATTGTTGGACAATATTAACTAGGAATAACCAATACAAACAGAGAAAGAGAATAAGGGAAGAATATTATAGGAAGAAATAATTGTGTAATTATATAACTGGATGACCGATTGTCGTTATTGCTGTACGGATAAAATAAGAAAAATATGAGTGGTAAATATAAATAGATGGATAAGAACCGGATATGGATGATGAGTAGAAGAGATTTGATTTTGATAAGACGTTTCTTTTATGTTAAGTTACGTATAGGGTCTTTGGTTTTTAATATGTTTAAAATGGAATAAGATGTGAAGATTAAAATATGGTTATATTATTATATCGGTTAATAAAAAGATTTGAAAACGAAAAGTGCAGAGAAACTACAGTAGGTCCAAAGAGTTGCAACCAGGTTGTTAACTGGACCTATCTACAGGGACCACACAACTCCCTCATTGCAACAGATCCACTGGCTTCTGGTCTGTTTTTGGGCAGTGCTGGTTTTAACCTATAAAGCCCTATACGGCTTGGGTCCAGGTTATTTGAAGGACTGCATCTCCCTTTATGAACCCATTAGAGCTCTAATATCATCTGGAGAGGTCCTTCTCTCTGCCACACCACCCTTTCAGGCATGTTTGGTGGGAACAAGGGAGAGGCCCTTCTCAGTGGCTGCTCCCAGACCTTAGAACTCCGTCCCTAGAGAGTTCCCTTTTATGAATGTTTGTGCTGTTTTTAATTTGTATTGTTTTAATGTTGTTAGCTGTCTTGAGTCCCATTATTGGGAGAAAGGTGGGATATAAATGGATAAAATGATGATGATGATGATGATGATGATGATGATGATGATCATCATCATCATCATCATCATCATCATCATCATCATCATCCCTGTGTCATTGAACTCAATAGGATTTGGTTCGAAGTAGAGATGTATAGGGTTGTACAAAGTGTATTTCTACAAGACCATGAAGTATGATCAGACAGAAGAAACTGGATTCTATAACAGGGATAATTCTGCAGGTGCTGGTCTTCTGGATATGCAACTTGTCAGGGAGGGATGAGACTAACAGCTCAACTTGCCAGGATTCCTTTTCCTACACAGCTATTAAAGTTATAATAATCCTATCCACCTTTGCAATCTACATGTTAATGAGCATATCTACTTTAAACCCTTATAGCAGTTTTATGCTACTTTAGCTTTCATTGCTCCATCCAAAAGAATCCTAGGTACCTGTGGAACTGAGGCCCTTTCTACACCCTACCTGGCCCATAGTCTTCTGGTCGTGATCCCAGCAGTGTCTCTGATGGGAAGGGAGTGCGATGGGAACGCTCCCCTCTGCACCAGACCAGCTCCCTACAGAAGGGAGCATGATGGACATGCCTCTTCCTTCTGCAGTGCATCCAGGCTCTTTCCCAGGCTGCACTGGAGCAGGAAGCACCTCTATAGCACTTCTGGGCCTTCCACAGGGCAGGTAAGTACAGGAGAGTTGAGTGATTGTAGGCCATTGATGGGGAAATCCTGTCAATGATTTGCTCCATGATCGTGCCAGCTGGAGATGGGAGAAAGACAGGACTATGACATCTTCAGAAAGCATCATTGTGGTCCTGATCCTCTCATGTCCCCATGCCAGGACACAGGCCTCCTGTGGAAAGGGTCTGAAAGAGAACCAGTGCAGTGTACTGGTTTGAGCATTGGGCTACCAGCCTGGAGATCAGGGTTTGATTTCCTGCTTGACCATGCAAACCTACTGGGTGACTTTGGGTGCATCATATCCTCTCTGCTCCAGAAAACTCTGCGATAGGTTCGCCTTAGGGCTGCCATAAGGCAGAAATGACCTGAAGGCATACAGCAACAGCAGTAGTACTAAGAATGGTCTTCTAAGCAGCTTTAGTGCTGTAGTTAGGGAGTGCAATAGGGGTCCCTAGCAGAGAATTCTAAGAATCTCACAAAACTACAAATCTCAAGATTCTGTAGGATGAAGCAATGAAGGTTAAAGTGCTGTGAAACTGCTATAACACTAGAATATAAATACATAATATGTTAAAGACATGTAAGAATTTGGCACAATTTGCAATGTATAATACAGCAACCCATCTGGCTAGATTTCATCAAAATGCATAGTGAAATATTCACTAGAACAGGGTAGGAACAGCAAACCTAAAAACAGTGCATTAACTCCACATCACTGGTTACACTTGTGGACTGCCACTTGCAGTACCATCTAGCCAGCTTTCCCATGGCTATACTAATTAAAGATAGGAGCTGCAGTTCAAAAAAAGTAACTTCCCAAGTTTAGAATGTTAAATTCTATCATATAACCTAGAAAACTGTCCAAAATGAATGGGAGTGTGTTGCGTAGCTCTCTTAAAAAAAAAAGGCAAAAGAAAAGCTACACAATCAATATGCAAAGATCAAGAACAGGAAATCAAGAGACATTTAACATGAAAAAAAAATCTAGACCCTCATCCCTTGGCAGTTGAAATGTATAATAAGCCTGGATTCCCCTTCCCCTTATACAGTCTGAATGAATCGTACTAGCAATACTTCCCATCTGCTTGAAATCTAATACTACTTTAGCAGACACAGGAGAGTTTGGACAGCTGGACCACCAAAAGACTTGACTATGCATTAAGAGCAGCAGAGGAATCCAGACCTGCTGTGCTTTCTCTTTTCAAAGTAACACAATCCCCCTACCGCAGATCAAGTGCAACCCTACACAACATCACACATATATGTGCTTCCTTTTTCTGTGCTTAACTGCAAACATTCTGGCAAGGCTTGTCCTGATTTGCATTTATTGCATTTCAATTTTGAGAGGACTTTAAGGATAATAAAACAATAATAGTGATAGTTATAATCATGACAATTGCTATTAGTATGATCACTAAGAGACTGCTCTTTATTAGGGTTACCAAATCCTGCAGGGACAGATGGCTGTACTTTTTTAATTATTTAAAACGGACACTGCAGATTCCATATTTTCCTTCACTAGAGGTTGAAAGTGGCACATTTTGTTGTCATTCTCCTTTCTATTCCATGAACTATCTGGGGAACTACCTTCACTAAGGAAGTAAAAAAATGTTGACAAATTTTCTCATTCTCAACGAGAAACGGTTTCTCTACACACAGATACTTAATCTCTGAGATATTTGCACTTTGCAAGTTGTCCAAGAAATGTTTGCACAAAACCCCAACATTTTGTGCAGAAAAATATATTTTGTACCAAATACACTTTTATGCACAAAAATGGTGTTTAAAATGCTGTTGTGCAAGAAAATTAGTTTTTCACAATCTGCCTCCCCATGTAAAAAATTGTCCAAAAATACACAAAAATTCTCCTTTTCCAGTAGGGAGAAAAGGTTTAACCTTTTCTGTTTTTGCAGGTAAGAATAAAATAAGTGAAGGTTTATATCCCAATTCTTCACTCTGTTTTTTCCAATGCCACTCCTTCCTGCTTCTCTAAGTCCTCAGACAGATCCAGCTGCCACCCATAACATTTATACAGGTTTTACAATAAGGCCAAATCAAACGTTCTGCACCTCCTGAGATCGACAGATGAATGCGTCCCACCAGCTTGCTTTTTTTCACTTGTTTTGGCATAGCCTGAGCATAAGGGGAGATTTGCTGGCCAAGACAGAGACAGGGAGATTGAAAGCTCATTGATAGAGCACTACCTTACTGGGTTTACCTTTGCTAGAACCACTGCAATGTAGTCTACCTTGTAACAGAATTCCACTAAAAATGAGATCAGTGGATCACAGTAGATTCCTGAATGCCCTGGAGGATTTTCTAGCTGTTGATCTTGTTGATATCTTATTTGATATGTGAAATGGGGAGATGGCCCAGGGTATTGAGATGATCCCTCCTAAGCATACTTTAGTTAAGTGCAGTGCTGAGCCTCCTTGATTCTCTAGAAAGTTCAGGGCAGTGAAGTGTTGGGGTAGATGATCAGAGTTATGATGGAGCCCACTCTGCAGTGGTGAGGGCAGCAAAGAAGTTGTTCTTGTTATTGCAACGGCAGAAGCTCATCCAGCAGAATTGTTTCAGCTAGCCAAGAAACTATTGCATTCTAAACTTCAGATTATTAAGGAGACCGCCTCTGAAACTCACTGCGATGAATTTGTATTTGCAAAGAAAATCACTTGGATCCATTCTGACTTGGACACAGACAACAGATTCTCAGGAGGCAGTCAAGGGACATACTTGTCCAGTTCTGGTGATAAGTTTCAGTTTCTTCAATTTGACGATGTAGACAAATTGCCTAGAAAAGTGAGGATAATCACTTGCTCATTTGACCAAACTTCTATCTGGCTGATTAAAGCTGTCAGCATAGGGCTGGCCAATTGGATGGTGGAGATTGTCCTTCTTTGACATAAAATAGGCCCTCAGTATCCACTGGAGTTAGTTCCAGGATCTCCCATGGATACCAAAATCCATGGATGCTCAAGTCCCATTATATACAATGGTGGAGTAAAATGGCATCACTTATATAAAATGATGAACAACTCAGAGGTTTGCTTTTAAGGTTTTTCTTTTAATATATATATTTTCAAACTGTGACTGGTTGAATCCAAGGATACAGACTCTGTGGATATGGAAGACCAACTGTATTTATCTCCCAGTTCCTCTAAACGAAGCAGTTAAGATCTCCATTGAAAAATTCTTCACTGGACCGCACACTCTAGATAATAATCAGCGATTTTCTCTTCTAAGTCTTCCTTTTTAAAAGTAAGGTCTTAGAGCAAGTGGTAGCTGCGCAACTTCAAGCTTTCCTGGAAGAAACTGGTTACTTTGATCCATTCCAGTCTGGGTTCAGACCTAGCTTGGGGAGAGAAACCCCTTAGCCTCCCTGGCGGATGGTCTATGCCAGAAACTGGTTAGGAGAAGAGATGTGAATCTATTGGTTCTACTGGACTTCTCAGCAGCATTTGATGCCTTCAGTAATAGTTTCCTTCTGCATCATTTGCCTCATAAAGAACTTGGGGACACCATTTTGTGGTAGTTCTGGGGCTATTTGTCTGAATACTTCCAGAAGGCAGTGTTGAGGGTCTGTTGTTTGGCCTCATCACCATTAACCTGTGGGGTTCCAGAAGGAAGTCTTTAATGATTCCTGAATAAGGTTTAATGAAGGTTAAATAAACTGAGACTTCTGTGATGTCACAAGTCTGTATATAAAAATGTTGCTTGATTTATTTGGGTTTTATGAGGTAAGTGCCTGTTGGGAGAACAGAACTGGAGAGTTGAAGTGAATGTTGATTGAAGTAATGTTTGAGGAGATTTGCGTGGGGCAGTTGGTGACTGGCAGTTAGAGTTTGAGGCCATTTCTGCACTACAGTGTTATAGTGCTATTATTCCACATTCAACATCCTACGGAATCCTGGGGTTTGTAGTTTAGGGAGGGGCATTTAAAATTCTCAGCCAGATTGCTCTTTGGTCTCAGTAAACTACAAATGCCAGAATTCCATAGGATTTTGGAAGTGGAATAATAGCACTATAACAGTGTAGCGCAGAAATGGTCTGAATTTGAGGGGAGTCAGTTTTGCCTGGGGTTTGAGAAGAGTGCAAGGGGGAAAGTGTTAGAGATGCCTTTGTGGGAGACTAGGGTTGGAGTGAGAGAAAGGAGTTCGAACTGTGTAATCACACAGGGTCTGATTTAGCTTGAGAGGAGAGAATTAGGTGTTTCTGATGTTATATATAAACAATCTACTTTTTTATGGGTACAATCTGTAAATACCGTTTTTCTTTTTATATACACTTTTGGGCCTCTGGAATTGCTGTCATTCTAAAAGCTTGGGTTCAGACAAAGTGTCTGTGGTGGCAGCAGCACTGAAGGTGGAAGGGTTATGTCCTGTTGGGGATAAAAGTAGTATAAATCCTCATATGACCTTTGAGGGCATTTGGAGTGAACCCACAGTTGGAGCCAGCAAGGGAGGCAGGAGGACATCTTTATGTGTGACAGACGTAGGGATCAGGGAAAGCCATCACACTGTTTGCAGTGAGCACTGGAAGGCTTCAAATTTAATGGGTTTAGTATAAAGACCCCCCACATGTGGCCACAGTAGTGGGACTGCCTGAGAGGAATCCCTACAGTTGGTGTGATCGCCTCAGTGAAAAGCCCCACACTTGTGTACAATGGTGGGATAAAGGGTAGTATCCTCACATAAAGGGTGGAAACCTGCACGTCTGATGTAGGCATATGTTCCTAAGATCTCCATATTTGGTGGCAGCAGTAGAATTACTCAAGAGTAATACCCACAGCTCCATCACGAAAAGACAGGAAGACCAGCAGGAAAACCAACCAAGGGTTTGACTTGCACCTTGTTCTGGCTGGGGTTGCACACCCTCAGAAAGCAAATTCCCAGCTTGAGGGTTCTCTTTTACCCAGCATTACTCCTAGAAGAACATTTGACTGCTATGGCCAGAAGTGCCTTTTCTCAATTTTGGCTGGTGTGCCAGCTGTGCTCCTTTCAATGGACATCAGTTTTGGCCACAGTGATTCATGACTGAAGTGCATCTTGATTAGACCACTATAACATGCTCTAGACGGAGTAGATCTTGAAGAGTGTTCAGAAGTCAGCCCAAAATGCAATGGCCAGACTCCTACTGGTGAGTAGAAAACACACAGTATAGGACTTGTACCATCTACATTGACTTCCAATTTGTTTCAAAGCCCAGTCGAAGCTGTTGGTTTTGATCTCCAAATCCCTAAATAGCCTTGGGAGAGGATATCTGCAACAGAGATGTAATTCTTCACAAATCTCATTTTTGAAGGGAACAATAATTTCAACAATTTTCTTCCCACTGCAAGAAAGCCTGCAAAAACCACACAGTTTTCTTTTTTAAAAAAAATATTTTTAATGACGAAATATATATACAAATCAACAAAAAATACTGAAACAAATCTCATAGCACATAAATTACAATAATATAAAGAAGAAATATAGGAAAGTGGGAAGAATGGAAAGGATAGATAGAAAAAAAACCATACCAACAAGTCAATTGAACAAAATTATTTACACAAATAATTACAAACATTTGGATGCTTCCATCTTGAATGTGGATACTGCCTTGATAAATCCTCACAATCAGAGAAACTACTAACCTCTCCGTCCTAGGAAAGGGGAGAATCTTACTTAGCTGCTCTGTTAGAAAACAGCTAATTAGGTTTAAAACTGTTACCATTAATATTCTATCATCTTTATCCTATATAGTCAAATGGTAACCGTATGAAACTTATTCGCCTTAACATTCCAAATTCAAAAACAAACGGTGACTTATCTTCTACTATTTTCACCCTCCAATGCCTTAATGACCGGTGAGCATAAATACATTACATAACTATAGTAATAATACTCTGATCTGCTCCCTCACATAAAAAGGAAACAGTTAAAAAAATTAGATTTGAATTAGAGTTCTTCATTAATCGAAAATACAGATCAGCAATGAAAAGCGAGAACAGAAATCTTTTTACTTTGTAGAAATGTTGCTAGTGGCTCCCATGCCTTGTAAAATTTACTGTCTACCATATTTCCTAGTCTCTAAGTCACCTTATCCATTTCTGCAATCTCCGTAACCTTTTCCAACCACTCTTCAGTTGTAGGGATAGAAGTCAATTTCCAGTGCCTGGCACATTAATCTTCTGATCTGGAAGTCAGACCTTGGTTCAGCTCTCCATATAACCAGTAGAAAGAGTTCTGGTATTAATTCAATCTTCATTTTTAAAATCTTTTGTATATCAGAACAAATAGTAAACCAGAATTTCTTTGCTCTGTCACATCCTCACCACATGTGAAAAAAAAGTGCCAACTTGATTCGCACATTTCCAGCAATGATTTTTCATCTGGTTATTCATCTTTATAAGTCTATTTGGTGCCCTGTACCACCAATGCACCATCTTTAAAGTGTTTTCTTGCAATGCATAAGATCTCGAGTCTGTCATATCATCTTTCCAGATTACTTCCCACTCTTCCAACAAGACATTACAGTCTAAGTCTCTTGCCCATTTTATCATAAATTCCTTTATAGCCTCATCCTCCAAATTAATGGTTAGTAGCATTCTATACAACCTGGAGAGTTTTTCTCCTTTTAACAAGCAAGCTTCCAATTCAGTAGGCCTCAGTCCACACACACACACACACACACACACCGTTTTGGCAGTCTTTTTTGAATCTCTCCTTCATTTGCAGATATGAAAACCATCGTATTGAAAAACCTTCTTCCACCAGCTGTTGTTGGTCTTTCAGTAGGGTAAAATTTCCCTTTTGCTTTAGCAATTCCTTATAGGTAATCCAGTTACCATATCTTCTAAGTCCGGGAATGGAGAGTGCTTCCGCAGGTGATACCCATGACGGTAATTTTGGGCAAAGCAAGGGTTTATATCTTTCCCAAACCTTGATAAGATAACATGGTTTTTAAAAGACTTCTGAACTTTGGACTTTCCGTACCATAGGTATGCATGCCCGCCAAAATGAAGGTCATGTCCTTCCAGCGCCAGAAGTTTCCTGTCATCCAACAGAATCCATGGCTTCATCCACAGAAGGCAAGTTGCATCGTAGTACAATTTAAGTCCAGTACCGCAAAGCTTCCTCATCGCCTTGTATCTGTCATCAACTTATATTTCATCCTAGGTTTCTTCCCATTCTAAATGAATTTGGAAAGGTCTTTTTTGCACTGGTGTAGCCAACTTCTAGCGATTGTGATTGGAATCATTTGGAACAAAAATAGGATTTTAGGTAGAATCACCATTTTAATAACTGATGTTCTTCCCAACAGGGATAAATCTAGTGATTTCCACCATTCCAGTTTCTTGTGTATTGCCCTCAAGATTTTTGGGTAATTATTCTTAAATAGATGATTGTTATTGTTAATCAGCTCAATTCCCAAGTTTTGTACACATTGTATACCCGCTTTCTTTTCAATTTGTTCTTTTTCTAATGGGCTCAGATTCTTTGCGAGGATCTTGGTTTTAAGTTCATTAATTTTGAAACCCGCTAATTGCCCAGATTTGTTAAGTATTTCATTAACTTTGATAATTTGTCTCAGTAGATCTTTCAAAAATAACACCAAATCATCCGCGAATGCCTTATATTTAAATTTGTCTCGACCAAGTTTCACCCCTTTTATTAAGTCTTCACTCCTTATCTGCTTAAGCCTTCCAATGTCGAAATGAACAGTAACAGTGATAACAGATAATCTTGTCGGGTTCCTTTTGAAATTTTGATACTCTCCAGTGAATCACCATTGATTATTATTCAGGCCTTTTGTTCAGCATAGATTGCTTTTATCCAGTTTACAAAGATCTTCCCCATTTCCATATTTTCTATCACTTTAATAAGAAAGTGCCAATTGACATTGTCAAAGGCCTTTTCTGCATCTAAAAAAATGAGAGCACCCTTTTTCCCAATATGCATCTCATAAAATTCTAGTATGTTGAGCACAGTCCTTATATTAGTTTTCATTTGTCTGCCTGGAATAAATCACTCTGGTCTTCATGGAGATAGTCTGAGAGAATCTTCTTCAAATGGTTAGCTAGGAGGGAGGCAAAAATTTTATAATCCACATTTAAAAGAGATATGGGTCAAAAATCTTTGCATGTTAAGTAAGACGGGTAGTTTTTTGGTATTAATGTTATGTTAGCCTCTGTCCAGCTCTTCGGAATTGTACTTAAGTCATTTATAGAGTTCATCATCATCTGCACGGGCTTTAGAAGATGCTTCTTAAACTGTTTACAGAAACTTACTGTCAGTCCATCTGGCCCTGGAGCTTTCTTCGCTTTAGCCCTATCTATTGCTTCACTGATCTCAGTAATGGTAAGAACAGGTTGCTTAACTGTAACTGTGGTTCTTCGAGTGGTCATCTGTGCCCTCACACACTAGGAGCTTTCGCGCATGCGCGGTACCGTTCGGAAAATTCTAGAGCTTAGTAGCTTGGCGGGAACCCCTCCCCCTCTGCCTGCACTGAGCATGCTCAGCCCGCCGAGCAACGGTCTCTCCTCAGTTCTAAAGTCCGCCGAAAAAGGGACCTGAGAAAGAGGGGACGGCTGGGCGGGTGTGTGTGAGGGCACAGATGACCACTCGAAGAACCACAGTTACAGGTAAGCAACCTGTTCTTCTTCTTCGTGGTCTCTGTGCCTCACACACTAGGAGACTTTGTAGCTTACCAGAAGGACGGTGGGTCAGGTCCTAGAGTACGGAGGCCAGCACCGCTCGTCCAAACCAGGCATCCCTCCGGGACCGGCAGTCCAGTCGGCAGTGGCACACGAAGGTCGATGGCCTGGACCAGGTCGCCACCTGACACAGTTCTTGTAAGTCCACACCTCGCAGGAGAGCTGCCGAGGATGCCACGGCTCTGGTGGAATGAGCCCGGAGCAAGTCTGGCGGGGGCTGTTTTGCCAGCTCGTAGGCCAGTAGTATAGTCTGGGCCACCCACTTAGAAAAACGCTGGGTGGAAACCTTGTGGCCTCTACGGCGCCGACCGTAGCACACGAACAAGTGTGGGGTCTGTCTGAAAGACGCAGTCCGGCTGGTGTAGAACGCCAGGGCGCGGCGAACATCGAGGGAGTGTAGGGACCGCTCCAAGGGTGTCGTCGGATTCAGATGGAACGTTGGCAGAATAATGTCTTGATTAAGGTGGAAGTGTGACACCACCTTGGGCAGGAAGGAGATGTCAGGTCTGATAACTACCTTGTCCCTGTGGAAAACAAGGAAGGGCTCGTCGGCTCGCAACGCTGTCAGCTCGCTGGCTCGCCTGGCTGAGGTGACAGCCACCAAGAAAGCAGTCTTAATAGTCAAGAGCCTGTCATCCGCCATGGCCATGGGCTCGAACGGTGGTCGAGTCAGCTGCGACAGCACCAGAGAGAGCGACCAAGGCGGTAACGGTGGCGATACCGGCGGGTATTGATGCTGTAGGCCCTTCATGAACTGCTTCATGGTGGTGTCACGAAAGAGCGCCGCCGACGGAGAGCCGCGAGGTTGATACGCCACGATGGCGGCAAGGTAGACCGTTAAGGAGGAGAATGCCAGTCCCTGCTGCCGAAGATGGAGTAAGAAGTGGAGGACGGTACCTTGGCCGACAGGCGATACCGGCTCCCCCCGTGTCTCAGCAAAAGCCACAAATTTTTGCCATTTGTAGGCATAGTTACGGCGCGTCGACTCCTTCCTGGCCGCGGTCAGGACGTTCCGGATGACCGGGTCATCTAAGGCGTTATCCGCCATGCGTGGAGGGCCAGGAGGGGCAGGTCGGGATGGAGAACGAGACCGCCCAAGTGTGACAGAAGGTCCGGAGTCGAGCGGAACCGGAGGAGCCGACCCCGAGCCGCCTCGAACAGGGGGCCGAACCAATGTTGCCTCGGCCAGTACGGAGCCACGAGAACCACGTCTGCTCGGTCCGCCAGGATCTTGGCGACCACCCGACCGAGGAGGGGAAATGGAGGGAACGCATACAGAAGGCCGTCGCTCCATCGGAACTGGAAGGCGTCGCCGAGAGAGCCCGGGCCCCGACCGGCTCTCGAGCAGTACCGACGGCACTTCGCGTTCTCCTCGGTGGCAAAGAGGTCGATCGTGGGCTCGCCCCATCGGTCCCGAATCAGCCGGAACGCTTCCCTCGACAGGGACCACTCGTGGTGGCAGGAAGTGTCCCTGCTGAGGGCGTCCGCTGTGGTGTTGTCCTGGCCCGCCAGGTGCACGGCTATCGGGTGGACCCGGAGCGACACGCACCAGTCCCACAGTTGGAGCGCAATGGTCAGGAGCATGGTCGAGTGGGTCCCCCCTTGTCTGTTGACGTAACAGACTGCCGTCGTGTTGTCCGTCAGAACCAGGACCGTGTGCCCAGCGACCAAGTTACGAAACGCTCTCAGAGCTTTCCAGATAGCTAGAAGCTCAAGAGCGTTGATGTGGAGACCGGTCTCGTCATCGGCCCAATGTCCGCGTACCCTGAGTCCACGGCAGTGCGCTCCCCAGCCAAACAGGGAGGCGTCGGTCGTTACCGTCAGTCGAGGAGTCGGCTCTCGGAACGGCATCCCGGAGAGCAGGTGACGGTAAGACAGCCACCAAAGCAGGGAGCGGCGCACGTGCAGAGGAGGTCGTAGATGACACCTCTGGTCGTCCCGGAGCGGATTGAAGACCCGGACGAACCAGTGTTGGAGCGGGAGCGCGTGCAGCCGGGAGAGGTAGGTAACCGCTGTGGTGGAGGCCATGTACCCGAGGAGCTGCTGGATCCTCCTCGCCGACACCGTAGGCGCGTCGAAGGTGGTGGCTGCCGCCCGGCGAAGGGTACGTGCACGCTCCAGCGGTAAGTAGGTCCTGGCAGACACCGAGTCCAGGGTCGCGCCGATGAAATCGAGCACCCTCGCCGGCTCGAGGTGCGACTTCTTCGGGTTGACCCGGAGACCAAGGCGAGTCAAAAGGGACAGTGTCCTGTGGATGTCCCTGTACAGTTTGTCTTTGCAGGACGCGACCAACAGCCAATCGTCGAGGTAAGGGTAAATGGAAACGCCCTTCGTCCGCAGGTGGGATACCACCGGGGCCATGCATTTGGTGAAGACCCTCGGGGCGGTAGACAGTCCGAAAGGCAGCACCCTGTATTGGTAACAGGTGCCGTCGATCGCGAACCTAAGGTACTGTCTGTGCTGCGGACGAATGGTGATGTGGAAGTACGCATCCCGAAGATCGATGGAGGTGAACCAGTCCCCTCGACGAAGGAAAGGCAGGATCGAAGGTAGAGTGACCATCTTGAACCGTCTGGGGCGGATGTACTCGTTCACCCCTCTGAGGTCCAAGATAGGCCGCAGGGTACCGTCCGACTTCGGTACCGTGAAGTACCGGGAGAAGAAGCCGGTGGTAGTGGCCGAGGGCGGTAACCTTTCAATCGCTCCCTTCTGCAAGAGAGACTGGATCTCTTCCAGCAAGGCCGGACTGGCGGGGGTGGAATAGTAGACGCCTCGCGGTGGAATACTTGCAAACTCGATGGCGTAACCAAGACGGACGATGGAGAGAACCCAAGAGTCCGAAGTGATGTAGCACCAGTCGGCGAAGTGTCTGGCCAGTCCGGGATGATCTTCTAGGGATGCGGGCAGGTGGAAGAGAGGCTGTTGAGGCGACCTGCAATTCCCATCAAAAACGGGACTTCATCCCCGAGGACGACTTCCTCGAAGAGGGTTGGCGTCTCCGAGGAGGCCTCCTGGAAGAAGACGAAGCCGTCGGCCGCGACAGTCCCGAGCGCGGGGAGCGCGATGGGAGCGTGGAGGAGGAGGACCTGCGCCATGAAGGTCGGGAGCCAAAGGCGCGGCGTGACTGCGAAGGCTGATGGATCCCCATCTTCTTGGCCGTTAGGCGTGCCTTGACGATGTGGTCCATCGCCTCGTCAGTAGTGGTACTAAACAGTCCGGTGCCATCGAAGGGAAGGTCCTCGATGCGCCTTCTGGTGTCCTCCTGCAACCCGGATGAGCGGAGCCACGCGTACCTCCGGAGCGAAACCGATCCCACTAGCACCCGTGCAGCCACCTCGACGGAGTGCCTAGAGGAAATGATCTGCTGGTTCGCGAGCGCTACCGCCTCGTTGAAGAAGTCGGTAGCGCCCGCTCGGTTTTCCTCCGGGAGACTCGCCAGAACCGGGTGGAACCTGTCCAGCAGGTTCCTCAGGTAGGCCGCGAGGCAGGCCTGAGTGTTCGAGACCCGTGCTATCAGTGAGGAGGCGGAGTAGAATCGCCGGCCAAACGTGTCGAGCCTCCGACCCTCTCTATCCGGTGGCGTGGTATGCGCCCCCGTGGCCCCCTTGGTCTGGGCAGACTCGACCACCACGGAGTTCGGCTGAGGATGGCTGAAGAGGAACTCGGCGTCCTCCCTCTGGGTCCGGTAGAGGTGCTCAAGCCTGTGCGGAATAGGCTGAGCAGAGGCCGGTTGGGCCCACGGCTGCTTCAGGGCTTCCATCAAGGCCGGCAAGAATGGCAGGGGAGCCGTTGATGGAGCGCGGGTGTCGACGTATTGGAACACCGGATCCTGAACAGCCGGGGCCGGTTGCGCAATCTTCAGGTCCAAGGCTGCAGACATACGAAGGAGGATCGCCGAGAAACTCCGAACGTCCTCCGGGGCCGACTCCGGGGCAGGGTCTCCAAACGCCAAGGGGGGAGATTCGTGGGACGCTGGTGTTGACTCATTGGAGTCTGAGTCCGACTCGTAGGACTGAGAGGAGTCGGAGGACGGCTTGTCGGGCGACCCCTCCCGTGACGGTTGACGCGAGGACACGGCAAGGGTCACAGTCGGAGCGGTGACAGTGGGAGGCCTCACTGAAGGAGAAGCAGCTGTGACCGGTGCCTGAGGAACCCGGGCGGCCGGAAGTAGCGCAGGTCTCGGACGCTCAACAGTCTGGGTCACAGTCACCGAAGCCGGGGGCGGCGGCGCCTGAGTGGCCTCCAACGACGGACGGGTCGCTGTGGAGGTAACCCATGGCGGAGGTGAGACCGCACGGTAACGAGGCGAGCAGTCGCGCGAGCGTCGAGGAGCAGGTGACCTGGAGGTGGAACGCGGCGAGTCGTGGTACCGAGAGCGGTAGGCTCCGCATGATGGAGAGCGGGACCGACGATACGGCGACCAGCGTCGTGCGTCAGGATGGTACCTGTCGTGGTACGCCGGGGAGTACGATCGATAGGACCCCGGGTACTCCCTCCAGGTATGCTCTCTACCGTATCTGGCCATGTAAGAGGCCGAAGAGTACAGAGAGTCCATCGGCAGTCTAGACCAGCCAGGGTGGGCCTCCCTCCGGTGCGGAGAGCGTTGCCGGATCCGCCGCTCTGGTGTCCGGGATCGACTCCGTCCGGAGGATCCACGCGGACGAGGTGAGGCCTGAGGTGAGGCGAGAGCATGCTCCGGGCGGGCCGCCATTTCAGGGCATCCGGGCGGAGACACCGCTGCAGTCAAGAGAGGCGGGCCGGGGGGAGCCTCGAAGGCAGCGGACTCCTCCACGTCGGAGACCTCCAGGATGTCCTGGTGTTCCGAATCCTCCTCGGGTGCCTGCTGGGTCGGAGGAGGTGTGGGAGGAGCAGGTCTCTTTGATGGAGAGGCACGCTTTCCCTTCTCCTTCTTTCTCTTTTTCTTGTCCTTGTCCTTGTCCTTCCCCTTCTCCGGAAGAGCAGGCCTTTTTCGCTGGGCCAAGGTCAGCGGCCTCGTAGGTTTTGAAGCCGGAACCGAAGACTCTCCCGAGGTCGAAGCAGAGATCTTCGGTATCCTCGGCAGAGCAGAGATCGGGGTCCGTGGTGGCGGTACCGAGCCCGGTACCGCCGACGAGGTCAGGTCAGCAGCCGCCGACACCGACACAGGCGTGGTCGAAGAACGCCCTGATGCCGATGGTTTGGACATCGTAGCCACTGACGGTCGCGAAGGTCCTTCCTGAGCCTGCAGAGACTGCTCCCAGCAATGAGATTTCAGGCGAGCCAGGCGATTTCTCAAAGTCTGGGAGGTGAATTCTCTACAGATTGGGCAAGCCCTGGTGTTGTGGGCCTCACCCAAACAGAAAAGACACTCGCTGTGACCGTCGGTTAAGGCGACCTTACGACCACACACTCTGCACGGCTTGAACAGCGCCGACATAGAAGAACGGAGAAGACGTCGGGGAAGGAGCGTGGAGAAGACAAGATGGCGGAGACGAAGAGAAACGACGAAGGAGACGAAAACGACAGGGGGGGAAAAGAGAGGTGAAAATCCCGTAAACGGGAGCCAAAATCACCAAAACCAAGTCCGCAATCCGAGGGGTAGTCCAAAATCCAATTCCGAAGTCAAAGCCAGTCAAACAAATATACGAAGAGAAAAGCCAAGCAAGAACCAAACTCAGAACCTCCGTACGAGACGGCGGACGAGAAAGAACTGAGGAGAGACCGTTGCTCGGCGGGTTGAGCATGCTCAGTGCAGGCAGAGGGGGAGGGGTTCCCGCCAAGCTACTAAGCTCTAGAATTTTCCGAACGGTACCGCGCATGCGCGAAAGCTCCTAGTGTGTGAGGCACAGAGACCACGAAGAAGAACAGGTTTATTTAACAATTCTTGGTGATCCTGGGAGATCGCTGGAAGACACTTTGAACAAAGGTAATCATGCACCTCTTCCAGCTTATTGGGCCCATTAACTTGGTATAGATTTTTTAAAATAGTTGCCAAGTATCTCCTTATTTCTCCAATATCTGTAATACTTCAGTCTCCTTCTTTAATTTCAGAGATAAGACGTTTCTTTTTCTCTTTCCGTATCCTATATACTAGCCAACATCCTGGGAAAACCACACAGTTTTCAAAGACCGCACACAGTTCAGAACCAAATCCCCACCTTTCTGGCACAGAACATAGCATTTTCTGTGGAGGAAACAGTATTTTCTGCACAGAAAACACTATTTTTGTGTCAGTTATGTGCTTCTGTTGACACACATATTTTGTTCTAACTCCAGCAGAGATATTCATCCTTTCCAAATGCTTCAGGCTTCAGTTGTCTGTTCATTTAAAATTTATCTGACACCTTTTTAAAAAGCCAGATTTAATTATAGCAATTGAAGAAGCATTATAATTTTTTATTACCATTTCACCCTGGCATGTTGTTGGGGTTTATCCTGGACACAGAAATGCTTTTCCACCTGTTTCTTGCCCAAATAAAAATGTACTTACAGTATACCCAGTGATGGTGCTTGCATGCTGTCGAGGCATTCTCCATTGTATACTGAATGCTGTGCAGTTGAGAGAATCCAGTGTTATATCCAGAGGAGGGCCCAGTCTATCTGTCTCAAAGAAATGATAGAACAGAAGGAGGTACATGAGACAAAATTATCCTCTCTACAGTCAGATAAAGCCAGTTCTACAACTATACCTCAGCTACTGAAGTCAATGTATTCCTAAATGTTACTTCTTTAACAGAAAATTTGGTACCAGAGGCAGGAATAACAAAGAAAGAAGAGGAAAAGGCTCTTGCATCCCCAAAACAAAGGGCAGTTTAACATGTTTCTGCAAACTTTTTATTCAAAAATGTACATGAAAAATTAAACAACCAAGTCAAGTAAGCCTTGAATAAGTGAATAAAAACCTTCTGAACCCTCATGAAGCCAATCTCTATACTTTCCGTGTAGACTGAACTGTTTTGAAATGACTTCTAAATGCTCAACACAGTATTTTTTACTATGGGCATGAGTCCTTAGGACTAGAGATTATGATAAGTAGCATACCAATCAACGGCCAGAGATCCTGTGCAGCTATTATGCCCTCCTCTTTTTTTTTTCCTTCCTTATCTCTTAAGAATTATAGGAATTCACCAAATTCTAAACTCCTCCCCCATCTTGCTTCACACACATGCACAGTTCCAAAAACCTCACAGAAACTGACATTTTCTTCTGTCTGAATTCAAGCTGCTCATGACAACATTTGCAGCCTTTGGGACTTTAATACTTGCCTCTCCTTACATATACCTGCCTAAGAACGGCAGTATACAGAGGGGACTCTCCTATGTATCCCACTGGTAGGGACAATATGTTGTAGGACGACATGGGAGAGGTCCTTCTTGGCTATGTCACCAAAATTGTGGGATGGCCTCCCCTCAGAGGTCTATCTCGTACCAATGTTGATTGCTTTCCAATACATCTGCACATGGTGTTAAACTGATGCAGTTTTTAAAAGTGGTTTTAAACTATTGCTTTTAAAGTGGTTTTATCCTGTTCAAATTATTTACATTTTTCATTTGGAAATGCTTTAAATTGTTCATGCTATACACCATCCTGAGATCAGAAAAGAAATATTTTCATAAATAAATAAATAAACCTTCCATCTTCCTTCTAGAATTCAGTGACTTTGCCATGTATATTAACTACAATTAGGTAAGAGGTTTACCTAGCATTTAAATTTTTACTTTTAAGGCTTAAGGTTACCCTTCAGATTGATACAGTTTCCCACTGATGCTTATTATCATTACCATGGAAGCTTTTATCATTTTATAACAAGGTAGCTTTGTTTTTGAAGCTAATATACCTCCTTGGTTAATTGCTAGTTATCCCTGGCAACATCATCAAAGAAATAATGAATATGAAAAAGATTATGCAACATGTGAAGAACTTTTTTATACAGTCAACTAGTGGCAAAGCAATGGAGCCTATCCTCCGTTTTCAGTCTAGAAGGCAGCCAAGAGTTGTTCATATCACTTGTTCAAGGGACTGTTCCATCTACTTGCAGAGTAATTTTATTTCAGCCTAATAGAAAAATCTACAAAAGTTGGTAGTGCAGACAAATTTTACTGTCTCAACCATCTGTGGCAAGTTATCAGAGTAAAAAGTTGAAAGATACAATTCTCTCCCTCTCTTTCTCTGTATACTTATAATGGTAAATATTCCAAATAAAGTTTTCTTTCTATGTTCATATAATAAGAGTGTGTTGGAGTGAATGGCATCTAACTACCAAACTACCATATAGAAGTACACACATGGTTTTTCTCTACCTTCCCCATTTGTTCTCATCCAAATATAGCTAACATATATAAAATCCAACCAAAGCCTTGGGAAGTTACTTTTTTTGGTCTACAGATGCTGTGCTGAATGGGAGATTCTGGGAATATCATTGAAAAAGTAGCTTTTCTAAACTCTGCATCCAACCTTTTTAGGCACAAAAAAAGTGTGCATCTCAAGAAGTTATGAGAGAGCAATATGAGGAGTTCTAAGTTGGACAAGGAATAAAGGAAACAATTAGCGCTACATACCGTTTTTGTCACTAAGTATCTCCTTACATGAGGTTCAGTCTAAAATTGTGTTTAGGCAGTATATGAGGTTTCATATAATTAAACAGAATCCTTAAAGCAAACAGTTTTGGGTGCTGGAAGTGCAGTTATTAGATCCAGTTGTGATTCACGTTACCCAGATCTGCCTTCTTGTCCAAGCTTACTGGAAGAGTATTCGTGACCAAAAATGCTACAAGATTCCTTTTGAAACATTGGCCAGAATTCATAGCAGTTACTAAGTTATCCATATTCAACAAGGGCCCTTTTCACATGGTATTTGCCATGCGAAAGGCCCCTGGAGCGTTGCGCAACTGCGAGGAGTGATCCACACGACACAATTGCGTGACGCTCCAGGGTCTGGTAGGTGCCGATCATGCATTTTTTCATTTTTGGCTGTGACCTGAAAATGGTGCACGATCACGCATTGCTCCAGGGCTCCGCGCGCACTTGCCATGTGTGCAGAGCTACAGAGCTGCGGCACTCATGCTTCCTGCCCCAGCGCAGCCTGTGAAACTCCCAGGTTGCACTGTGGAAGGAAGAGGAGGGGCTCTCAAGCAAGCAGGTAGCAGCTGTGGAGCTGAAGGAACCGGGACACGAGAGCCTCTCACTAGAGGCTGCTCATGCAATCCCCGCACCCCAGCTCTGCAAAAAGGTGAGTTGTAGAAAGGGCCTATGTAACTTCTCCTGGCCTGACCTCCCCCACCTAGTATTCAGAATTTCTACTTAGTTGCAATTTTGACACTATTGCCATGATCATAACTCATCCACCCATCCTTTAGCAGGCATCAGCTGCATGGAGACATGCAAGCGCATTCTGATGGTGATCAGGTTTTGTGGGGGGGGGGGATCAGAGCAGAAGAAGTTACTTAGTTAAGTATACTGAGTAGTTAAGCTGAGCGAGTAGCTGAGTAGTTATGTAAGTGTACTTAATTTGGTTAACTTAACTAAGGGTCTTTCCACACTACACTGTTACAGTTCTATTATTCCACTTTCAACATCCTGTGGAATATTGGGGTTTGCAGTTTAGGGAGGGGCATTTAGAATTCTCAGCCAGAGAGCCCTTTGGCCTCAGTAAATTACAAACCCCGGAATTCCACAGGATGTTGAAAGTGGAATAATAGCACTATAGCAGTGTAGCGCAGAAATGGCCTAAGTAACAGATACAGAATTCCAGCCAGTCTATACTATTGAACTACCTGCCAGAAATAGAAGATAAAAACATGATCTGAAACTTAACTAGTTAAGTAGGAAGAACTGTTTTAGCTCAGTATTGAGATAATTCTGATATCTCTACTCTTAGAGAGTGGTTCTGAAATCCAGTTATTGCTCAAAGGGGCAAGCTGACAAATTGTAGAATTTTAGAAGTAATTAAAAGACAGCAATTTTTGCTACACAGAACTGTATTATTTTGTATTGGTCACTTCATAATTAGTAGACTGTTTGAATGTTTTTCAATATAAAAAAACATAGTTTAAAAAATTTTGGCATGAATCCTGGATCCTTATGGAAATATCATTCACCCAAGCTCCAGTCGCTGGCAGAACGGACCTCCTTCTCCCCACGTACCTAAGGCTTGATAAGGTAGGTTTGGGAGTGGTATACATTCATGACAATAGTGTCACAATCATGACTAAGTAGCAATGGTGAACATAAAACAGCTATAGATGAGTAAGTCTAGGTAATTTATACAGCTGATCCAGAATTCTGGCCCATTACTTCAAAACACATCTTAATTCAAAGCAATGTTAAAAGAGTATCAATACAAAGTGCTGACCCCCATGGACAGATGGAAAGATCCTGCTTCAATGGATGATTGGACTTTGAAGCTTTATGATCTGCCAGAGATGAACAAATGAACAATGTTACTAGAAAATAAATCTGATCCACATTTTAGATAGGATTGGAAAATTTTAACCTCCCTCTGGGAATCTAGGTGGGGAAAATTATTGACAACAGGCTTTGATTATTAAGACCTGATTTTGTATTTATTTACTTCAGCTCTAACTATCAACTTAGGCTTTATTCTTGTTGCAGAGATGTTAATCAATTCATATTTCAGACTTTATAATTATACGAAAGCATTCAACAATGCTTGGGTAGGAAATCACTCTTTCGCTATTTTTTTTTATAGTATGCTCTTTCTAATGCGTTTTCTCTTTCTTTTTACATCAGTGCTTGTATTCTTTTCTTCTTTGTAGTTATGTTTTTTCTCTAATGTTTTTTGAACATTTGTATTTTTTCTCTTAATAAAAAAAAAAATAACTACAGCATGCCTGATTCCCGGTTTTCCATCTTTGAAGGCTAATTGTATTGTCAGGGGCTTGTACACTTTGAATTTTACATGGCTAAGCTGTACTTGGATGTTCCATCTGTGCAAAGATACGTCTGCCCTTACTGCTTCCACTGTGAGGGTGTATCAGGCTAAACCTATTAGCCAATCCAGTCCAATGACTTTTGCAGTATAAAATGAATGACTCCAATTTACTCTCATTTCAGCACAAGAATTTATCTGTTTCTAAGATAAATCTCATCTGTCAATTTGATCACTTGGGCAATCTTTAAAACCCTTATTCCATGACTATTAGAACTACTTTTGTGCCAAATTAGTACAATCTTAGCTCCTAGTAAACCATTTTAAGATATGTACTCTATACACACGTTGACAATTTTCATCAAAACAACTCCAGCAATAAAAATGGTAGAACAGGCCTCAAGCTAATCCCAATTATTTGATAACTGTTTTCCAATACATAAAAAAGCATTTGCCTGGTTCCCTGCACATGATTTATACTCACTACAGGTGAGCAGCTATATTAACAAGCATGCCTTTTTTGTATTATTTGCAATTTTATATCTCTTTTAGCCCAAATGGAAATTAGAGGTGATGCTTTTTATAATGGTACCATTAATGGCTACTTCTTTCTTTAGAGGGGGAGAGAAAACTAAATCTATCTGTTTCACTTTTTACAACTGTTGAACTTTTTAAAGCACAGCTTCACAATTTTTCAATTTTAGGCAAAATATCTGCACAAAAATCCATACACGTTTCATAGGTTTCTCTGAATGTGCACATTTTAAAGTATGCATTTTTTGTAGCCATATATCAAAGAAATGGGTACGAAAATGCATATATTAATTGCCTTCATTAGGAAACACATACAACAATCCACACATTTTTTGTATGTGTGCCTCTCTTCTAATGCATACAATTTTGTAAACATTTTTCCTAATGCCCAGATCTTGTATGCACGCTATGATTGGAGAACTGCATCTTGAAATTCAAAGCCGTGCAAAAACTGAAGGAAAATATGCATTTGCAGTTTGGTTTGGGAAGTGTGAATTACTTCAATTTATCTCAAGATTGAACTAGGTGGTTCTATCATCAGCCAAGATTCAATAGGACTAGCTGTGCCAGAGGTAATGGAAACTTAAGGTCTTTCCACACTACACTGTTATAATGCTATTATTTCACTTTCAATATCCTGTGGAATTCTGGGGCTTATAGTTTACTGAGGCCCAAGTGCTCTCTGGCTGAGAATTCTAAATGCCCCTCCCTAAACTGTAAATCTCAGAATTCCATAGCATATTGAAAGTGGAATAATAGCACTATAACAGTGCAGTGCGGAAATGGCTATAAACCCTCCAAAATTTCAGACATGAAAACCAAGGCACACCTGACCAAAGCAACACTAGGGTGCAGTTCAGATGGCGAAAGTTATTAATAAGGAAGAACACACAAAGTAGGAGGTGTTGCTTTTGCCTGGGACTATTCAGAAGAAAAAGACTTTGCTCCCTCCTCTCCTCTCCATCTTGCTGAGTTAAATGAGTGGAAACAATGTTTGTGCTTTGAACTCCATTTGCAACAACTGAAATAAGCTGAGGACAAAGGGGGGAAAGGGGAAGATGAGAGAAAAACAGAGACATTTTAAAAGCAGCTGAAAAAGTGGAATAGGAGATGATTAATCAGGACTATCACTGCCAAACTGGGGCAGTGGGAGGGTATGGAAACATAAAAACCAGTGGATTAACTTATTATTGTAATAGTAGAAAACTGCTAGAAATTAGCTTTCCTAAGACCTCCTATGACTTCAGCTCCAACCTAGGCATAGGAAGCTACCTTTGACCACCAGACTATTGTTCCATCTAACTCAGTGACAGCATATCTCAGGTTCTCCGAGATATTAAATGAGATTTTTCCTAGTCTTATTTCATAATGCCTGGTACTAAAACAGTGACTTTCTTGCCTGCAAAGCATGCATTCTGTCTCTGAGTTATGGATCATCCCTTAATCCAAAACTGGTTTCATTTTGACATTTTTAAAAACAGCTCAGATTTCTGTAAGATTGTTACGAGCACTGCCATGCTCAGCACAAGCTTGTAACTTTGTAACCTTCAATATATTTACACTGGAAAAGCCACACTGTGTAGAGAGGCTACACAGACAATTCCAGAACAGCAGGGAAGTGACACCAAAGAGGAAGACAAAATAAGGCAGATCTGTAAAACATTCAGCTTGTTAATTTATCTGTGTAGATGCAAATTTTAAAATAATCAGTATAAATGAAACACGAATGCATTACACCTCTGCCTAAAGGGGAAGAATGTGATCAGATGATCTCCGTGTTTCTTCCTACTGCTGTCAATGGGCAATTTCAAGGCTCTTACTCTTCCTTTTCGTGATCTGCTGTATTTAAAACAGACTTGATGATGGTTCTGTATGACGTCATTGTGATCCCGTCCTTCTTCTGTCTCCAGGTAGTGCAATCATGGAGTAAATCGTTGATGGATTTTCCCCATCAATGACCTGCGATCGCGTCACCATTGTGGACTTACCTGGTTTGCAGAAGGTCCAGAAGTAAAACGGCTGTACTTCCTGCACCAGCGCAGCCTGGTAGAGTACCTGGCTGTGCTATGGAAGGAAGAGGTGGGGCCAGTGCACTTCATTCATCACAGAGGCAGCCAGTGCAGAAGGGAGCACTCCCATTGCGTTCCCCTTCTGGCAGAGCTGCTGCTGGGATCCCCATGGGAGAACCTCAGAAGAAGGTAGGGTGTGGAAAGGGCCTCACTTTGGGGTAGATTCATACAAGGTTGCTGTTGGTGAACACAGTCTAATGTTATGTGATTATTATCTGTTCCACCAATGTGTACAGCTCTGTGAAGGCTACGAGCCTTTCAAGAACTGGCTCCACATTTGTGGAACGGTCTTCATCTATCTCTTCCAAGTTATCTGGTGGATCTTCCAAACACTAAAATGAGGTTAGCCTTTCTACATGTCAGGCTGAATGTTCTTCCATTGGCAGCTTGGATGGGCTGTTAGAAGAGTGTTCCTATGAAGGACAGAGTATGTGGTTGCAACTCTGTCTCAACAGAAAATTTAACTCAAGTATTACTTGAATGCCCTATTTATGATGATCTTAAGAATTACTATATTTTTCCCTTATTGAAATCTCTTAAGAGAAGTTCTTCTGTGAAGGTCTGCTTTCTGTTATCTGATGCTGTGAAATATGTATCTTTTAGAACATCTAAATTTCTTGTTAAGGCCTTAGAATTATGTGCTATAAAGTATAAAGAGGGGTATGGAAAGTGATTCATTTATTGTAGATTAACTATTACATGTAAATTAATTTATTTGACTTTTCCCTTTACTTTTTATATTTCTGTACAATACCTGGTTGCTAAAATACAATAAACTGAACATATGAACATATGAATGGTCTTCCTTTGGACCTCCAGTTGGAGGAGCATCTCTCCTTCCTCTTTGACTCACCATCTTAAGCCACTGAGTTGTGTTAAAAGTGCTGAGATAGATAGCAACTAGTGAGGTGTTGGGGATTTCATTCCATGTATTGTTGTGGTGTTCTGCTTATTGTCCTCATCCCTGATTGTATATGTTGATGTTCCGCCCTTAGGTGTAAAGGGTATTATAAATAAATGTTGTTGTTGTTATTTCCTTTCCCACAATGGAAACTTCTCTTCCTTTCTTCCTCCCACTCTCCAAACTTAGAATGGAAGATCTCTAACCCCTTTGAAGCAGATAAGAGGGTACACAGGGGCTGTAGAGGGAGGAGGAATTTGACCCACCCCATATCCATACCTCTAATGAAAAGACATTGGAAACAGTCAAGTGAAAGGTTATTCTATCTTTTAAAAACTTGAAAGCAGTCAAACAGATTGGAGAAATAGTAAAAACCATTCAATAAAATGCTTTCAGAAAGAACTAATAACAATTTTTCTGGAAAAAGGACTTAATACACAGAAGCCCACGCACCAACTTTTATTTTCTACAAGTTAATGATACCGCTGACCTTCTCAGTTTTGATGGAGGTGGAAAACTGCAAAAAGAGGACTTCTCAACCAATTCTAACAAAAATGCCAGGTGAAACGGAGTTATCTTAAAGGTCACTTCCAAAAACGTGAAACAAGCCTCCATCTCGTTTGCTCTTGTCATTTCTACAAACATTTGATTTGCAGCTAAACACAAAACTTAACACCATACAAATACTTGCCACTATTGATCAACAACAAGATGTTGGGAGGTGAGAAAAAAACAACCAGACAGATGACATTTTGGATTTCTAAATAATTTATTTGACAGTGTTCTGATATGGAAGAACTTGACAGAGGGGCCCTTGTAATGAAAAAGATCTGTGGTTGAGCCCCAAAGACAAACAAGAAATCTGAGCCTGATCCAGATTCCATCAAAGACGTCTTTCTTCACCAATTTTCTTCCTGAAGGAAGCAATAAGTAATTCTAGCAACTTTCTTCCCACTATGAGAAAGTCTTCAAAAACCACACAGATTTCAATGCCTATTTGCAATTCAGGACTTGATCTGTGCAAAATTCACACACGGTTGTCTTGCACTAAAAATAGCATTTTCTGCACAGAAAAGTTGTTTTCCATGCAAAATAATCTCATGCAAATTTTTCACACAATAAGTTCCAAACTGTGAAGACAATAATCAGTCTAAGATTCTTCTTGTCAGGATTGTTCAGCATTCAAAAATATATGTGCTTTTTTTAACCATTTCTCAAATATTTTTGAATATACTTTTCATCCTTGTTTCCACAAAAACTCAGCCCAAAACTTTACTAAACACCAACTCCATCTGAAGTTCCAAAGCACTTTATGTCAACTAAAGTACACAGTGGAAATAAAATGTCTACATTACAGAGTGGAAATAAAGTCTAGAGTGGAAATAAAAGGTCTTCTAAATAAGAGCTCCATGCTGGACCAGAAGGAGGACTTATAAGACATGTGAACTTCACGGCCAAGGAGGGAGTCTGGAAAAACATCACAGATGGCAAATTGGGGAGTAGGTGGAAGACCAAATGGCCCCAAGATCTGAACCTGACAGATATCTCCTGTATCTCTAGATCATCCCTACATGTGGAAAGTAAAAAGAGGAAGGAAGGAAGGAAGGAAGGAAGGAAGGAAGGAAGGAAGGAAGGAAGGAAGGAAGGAAGGAAGGAAGGATCGCCAAGAAGACAAAGTCCTAACTAACTAAAACATTAAGTCTTTCTCAGTAGATGGTCATCAATGAAAGGGCCAGATATGTTTTTCTAAGAAGAGAAGTTTAGAGAATGGGCACAGTCACTGAACATGATCCACTCTCCAGCCCCCATCTTATGAGCCTCAGAAAATATTAGATTATAAAGAAAGGCCATTCCCACATGGTGTCACTGTCCTGAGATCGGGACGCATTGGCAGCAGTCTGCAAGTTGTGCTTTTGCACTACCTTGTTGCAGTCTCGCGGCCAGTGTGTATCCACCCGTCATGATTGTGGGATATTTGCTTAATGGAAAAAATCTGTGAAGTGCCCACAATCACACGATGTTCCCATCACCGTCAGCCATGTGGAATGGGTGGAAGCACGATCTACATGCTTCCAACCCCAGTGCTGCTTGAGACAGAGGTTGGCTGCACTGCAGAAGGAAGGAGAGTTTTGCTCAAGCTCCCATCTGCAGGCAGCCAGCCAGCCAGGTGCAGAGGGGAACATTCATGTCACACTCCCTTCCCGGCAAAGGCATTGCCAGTATAACACCAGGACTACGACAGGAACTAGTAAGGTGCGAATATGGCCAAATTTCTCTTGCACATCTTAAGAACCTTGTGGGTTGTTGTACAGGAGAAGGCAGTTGTTCACTCAGTTTGATCTTATCATATGTAAAGATTAAACCCAACAGCAGGGCCCTTTCCAGAATTCAAATGAATAGCACTAATTGATGAAGCAGAAAGCTAGCTGTACAAGTAGAGGCTCTAGACACATAAGAACAGGTCCCTCTACTACTCTGCTTACATCACCTTCCAAAATTAGAGCAACGGCAGGAGAAATAGTCATGTAACTCAGAGCAGAAGTTTGATTGTGAACTGCACAGGTAACTGCACACATACACAGGGTGTTTCCCAGGGATTCATTGTGCTAAGATCCGTACAGTGTCCATGCTTCACCTTGTTCTTGACACTGCCCATTGTACTTCAGACAGAGTGTGATAGCAGGCTCAGCACTGGAGGGTGGGGGTGCTGCAACCACAAAAAGAAAAAAGAAAAAAAAAAGAACTCCACTGTTATGGGGATATACCACACATACATAGTTATGTGTCTAAGAGGTTAACCAGTATCAGTGTTACTTCTGATGCCACATTGGTAGCTGCACTGAAATTAAGGGAAAAAGTTTGCCTAGTTGTACCACAAGTTCCTGGATAACATTGCACATTGGCTGTGAATAAGAAATAAAACTAAGAACAATAAAATGCTGATTGGACAAGCCAATTCTATATTGTCCTCCAGATAAATCTGACCTGGAGGTCTGGATGCCTGCAATTACAGTCAGCCCTCCTTATCCATGGATTCCACCCATCATGCCTTGAAAAAAAAATTTAAAAATCCAAAAAGCAAACTTTGATTTCACCATTTTATATAAGGGACACCATTTTACTATACTTTTGTACATAATGGGATCTGGGCATCCACAATTTTTGGTATCCACAGGGAGTTCTGGAATCAAATCTTAGGTGATACTGAGGGCCCAAGATATCCACTAAATTAACTCTAAATTAACTCTAAAGAGCACTAATCACTTGACAAGTGTTGATGCCTCTTTGCTTCCACCATCTACAACAGCTGAATGGTCATGAAGAAAGGGTCTTTAATAGTGTGCTGTTTTATCTACATTTGTTGTTTTTCTTTATAATGAAAACATATTTAATTGCTTTCAATTCTACTGACAGAATTCTAGTAATCACACTCTAATGGTTGCACGATGTGTACCTTTAGCCGTTTCTGTTTTAACTTTTGTGAGCTGTTTTAGAATGAGAACTAGCATGGTATAGTCATTTGAGTGTTGGACTAGAACCCTGAGAGATCTAGGTTTGAAGTCCTGCCTGACCATGGAAACCTTCTGGGTGACCTTGGGCTAGTCACACTCTCTCAGCCTCAGAGGAAAACAATGGAAACCTGCTCTGGACAAATCTTGCCAAGAAAAATCATGACAGGTTCACCTTAGGGTCACCATAAGTTGAAGACACATGGCAGCACAAGCTGCTTTGAGTTCCACAGCTGGGAAGAAGGCAGGAGATAAATAAGTAAACTAACCATAATATTGCTCAAGTATACCTATACACTTTTGCACGGTTTACAGGATATTTTGTATGAGCACAGTGATGCATACATTTTAAAAATATGAACAGCTAGATATGCATAATCAAAACTAATTGAAATATTTGGGGAAAATGCACATAACATCCTTTTATTAATGGGAAAATGTATACAAAGCTTGGTTATGTATTTCCATATAGGAAGAAAGGACAAAGTCTCACAACCTGGTATGACCAAAGGATGGGATGAGAACAGCAGCACATTTTGGAGAAATGCATTTAAATAGAGAATGAGACTTTTTCATATTGCTATCAAACTTTCTCACAGCTAAGTTCTGTACCAGATTCTAAAGACTCTTCCAAATTAACCCCATGAAGAGCGTATTCCAGTAATGAAGAGAGGATATAATTGAGACACATGAACATAAGGACTGTCCTGCTAGACGAGTCAAAGGCCCTTTCGGGACCCTACCTGGATCCGTCATCGTCCAGTCCCAAAGGCCCTTTCTGCACCTGGTCCTGGATCCAGATGAGAGTGGGGACACAAACACTTTCCTCCGCACTGGCTGGCTCCCTGCCAAAGAAAGTGTGATGGCAATGCCTCTTCCCTTCACAGCGCAGCCATGCACTTTCCCTGGCTGTGCAGGAGCAGGAAACACCTCCATTGCACTTCTGGGGCTTCTGCAGGCCAGGTAAGTGCAGGATGGTCACACAATCATAGGTCATTGATGGGGAAAACCCGTCAATAATTTAATCCGTAATTGCACCGCCTGGCAATGGGAGAAGGATGGGACCACAGCAACGTCATGCAGAGGTCTCATCACCGTCCCGCTCCTCTCCCATCCCCATGTCAGGATGGGAGGCTCCTGCAGAAAGGGCCTAAGATCCATTCATTGCAGCATTGTATTTATGGATTCGAAGAATACTCACAAATTTTCTTATCCTCAATGAGAAAGGATGTCTGGACACACGGAAACATCCCATCAAGAAAACCGCAAACTGTTGTGAGATTTTTCATATCTTGGGGAGACGAGAGAGAGAGTATTGTGTAGCAATTTGAACATTTGACTATTTGACTACGGACCTTGAAGACCAGAGTTTGATTCCCTGCTCAGCCATGGAAACCCACTGGGTGACCTTGAGTGCATCACATACTCTCAGCCCTAGAAACCCCCATAAGAGGTTTACCTTAGGGCCTCCACAAGTGGGGAAACAACTTGATCGTACACAATATATATATTTGAAGAGAAAAACAATTTAACATAAAAAAAAATTTTGTGAGGAAAAACCATTCTGCACATAAAAGAGTGCATCTTGTACATAATATGCCGTTTTCTGCACCAAAACTCAAGTTCTTTATGCAAATAAATCTTTTCAAAAGCCCCAATGTGTTAAAAAAAATCAACAAAAAATGCATACAGGAACTCTTGTAATCTAACCCAATGGAGAGTAAATTTCTGGAGTTACACATTCTCACACATGAGAATAAAAGAAGCAAAAATTTTCCTCTGGAACTGCGTTTCCAAGAAATGACACCTCAATGCCTGCTGTTTGTCCCCTGCATCTGGAATTCCAAAGGTGTACAGATGCTAAGAGAGCCAGCATAGCGCAGCGGTTTAAAGGTTCGACCAGGATACTGAGATACTAGGGTTCACACTCCTGCTTATCCATGGAAACCTACCAGGTGACCTTGGATAAGTCACACTCTCTCAGCCCCAGATAAAGGCAAGGAAAAATTACTTCTAAACAAATTCTGCCAAGGAAACCATGTGATAGGTTAGCCTTAGGCTCGTCATAAGTCAGAAATGGCTTGGAAGCACAGCAACAACAGATACTAAATAGGCCTGTTTCATTTCAGAATTAGGAGTCATGGCTGGAAGAAAACTCTCTGCAGCAAATAAAGCAGCCTTCCCAAATCTGGATGCCTTTGGGATATCTTAGCCTTAAAACACCCATCTGTTCCCACCCACACAGACAAATGTGATGGGAGCTCAACAACACCTGAAGGAACCCAGGCAGGACGACGCTGCCAGCCTTTTGGAGTCACAGTTAAGTGTAAGGCCCCTTCTACTTTGACCATGGCCTGTCCCACAACAAGTGAGTACTCCACTCAACTGAAGTTTGTAATTGAAAGTGATCAGATTGTGAACTACCAACAAAGAAAGCACAAAGGCTGCACTACTGCCCGTCCAACCTGCTCAAAAGACTTTTTATACCGCGAATCTTTCTCCCCATCTCAAAGAGGCTTGAAAAATACGATTCCACTAAAATCAAGCAGAGATGGCACAATATGTAGAAGTCAGAAAGTTCTCACTAACAGTTCAGTTCCACGCACGCTACCTTCAAGTCCCATCCAATGGACAGGTTAGGCTTGCCATCTTAATAATACACCAAATCTAGACATTATGCTATTAAGAAACACAAGAAACATATGGCGCAGGTTTATGAGAACATCTCCTTCCTCCTCCCACCTGACATTTTGAAAAGACAGACAGATTAACTGCTATGCTTTAATGTGCTTTCTGAAAGAGAAAATTGAGGTATTCCTTAGATCTGGACACAAATCTGCTGATTTATGCACTGCATTCAGAAGGGCTTAAGAGCCCTTGTAAAATGCTTATGAAGAAAGAGAGATAAAAAGCCAAATACTGGGAATCAGAAGTAGATGCCAGAAAGACACCAGGCATGGTTTACTGGTAGACATTAATATTGCTTGCGATTTTATAGCAGACAGCCTACTGAAACTTTGGGAACACTGTAAATATATTTTCCACCAGAAAATATATTTGAAACATCTATGTGGCCAGGAGAGCCTATTGATGGCACTTTCTCACAATGTGCAGTCAGTCTTCTGGGCTGGCAACAGACCATCTGATCTGGCAATTGCACTGCTGATCTCTCAACAGTAGAAACCTCAGTAATGCCTACAGGCTTTCAGCTGGCAAGTGTGAATATATTATGGAGGGGAAAATATCCTGGGGCAAGTGAAATTGTCATTTTTTGAATGAGTCAGTAAATTAAATCAAAAGGTCAGGGTAAGCCCTGGCATCGGCATTTGCCCTCATGTATCTGCCTTCTGACCCAGTTCCCTCTCTTCCATGCCTACTCCTCTCCACTTGTTGGAGAGGAAAACTAATAAAATGAGGATTCAGAAAAACGGAGAGAGCTTCGGCATGTAGTACAGGGCCATCGCTTTGGACATTCCCCCTCTAACACATGAGGATCAGCAAGACCCAGAAATGGCAATGTAATAAGTGGGCTGGGCAAGCAAGTGTGATCCCTAACACACACACCCAAGTGTAATCACACAAAGTATAATGCCCAAAATGAAATAGGGGAAAAGAAAGAAAGGCTGTGAGAAAGGTGGAAGACAAAATGAGGTAGTAAAAGATAAAATGTAAATAGTTAAATATAAGCCAAAAGTTATAGTTTATGATTGTTGTAAAATAGAGATAATGTACAGAATGGAAAGTTTATACGGAATGGGATGTTAAACTCAGATTCAACTGGGAAAATGGACGTCTGGAAGCGGGGAGGGTTTTTTTTATTGTTTTTCATTTAAAAATTTAATAAAAATTATTTTTTAAAAAAAGTATAATACCCAAACAGGACTTACCAAAACTTCACCCTAGAAATTTACCTTGTCAAGATTTTGGAAACAGCCTTTCTAGAGCAATGCAGTTACTACAATTTTAAATCTACTGCAGAGAACAGGAGAAGCTAGAGTCAGGAAACCACAATGGACCAAAGGATTGCATGTAGTTTATGTTACATGTTTTGTACTGCCATTTTCAGCAGAAGTTCAAATTAACCATTCTGTTACTATATTCATTCCTCACAGCTGTCAAGCCCAAGGAAAGTCCACCATTACTGTTTGCTGGAGGTGATGGGAGAGAGGCAGGAGGCAATTCAAAGAGGGAAACGCTGGCTGATCATCCTTCCGAGGGAAAGTATAGGAAAGTATAGGAGAGTAAACTCCGTCTGGCAGAAGACCCTTCTTTCTTTCCCCTTTGAAGCTGACAGCAGCTATGTCTTCCTCCTCCTGCAACCCTCCCTCCCTTCCATCATCTTCTTTCTACTTTTCCTCTCCAATACTTACAACTTCTGACTAAACATCTTATCCTTTTCTTTCCTTCCCTTCCTTCTCTTTCCCCTCCTCATAACTTGCACTCATATTCTCTCTTCTTCCCTAGTACTCTCCATTTCCTTTCTTGTTCTTCCCTGTCTCCACTTCTCCTGGCTACAATTATATTATTACTAGTGTATATATCCAGTGTCACCTGGGCTTTTATTTTCTCATAGGTAATACTTGTTAGAAAGATTGAGATCCTGTGTCTCTAATTCCCCAAACTGTCTTGTCCAGTTCTTGTGACTGTTCCCCATATTCCACAATCCAATCTGTATTCAGAGATATTAACATACAGAGGTTGGGTTCCTGCGGAAATACACTGCTCTCCTCCTTGCTGCTAGGCCTCATCTCCATAGCAACCAGTCTATTCTCTGGCTGAAAATTCTAAAGGCCCTTCCCTAAACTGCAAACCACAGGATTCCATACAATCTTCTCAGGCAGCCAATCATATGAGGTCTTTGCCTATCACAGCCAACCATATGAGATCTTCTTGCCTGACACAGACAAACAAACAAACTTTGACTTTTATATGTTAGTAGATTAGCAGCAGCAGTATCCTGCTCTTCCCCAAAACTAGGACTCAAGGCAGGTTACAATTTAAAAGAATAATACAATTAAAAGCGTACAAAAAAGTGAACATTAAAATAGAATTAAATTATTCACAGTATTAAATCAATGTATTAAATCATACTGTCTAGTTCAAAGAATAAAAATCAATTTAAAAAAAGATATAAAGCTATTAAAAACAGCACCCGCTATCCCATTCTTTAAAGACTTTCTCTTTTAAAGGCCTGCCAAAATGAAAGGGTTTTAGACTGCTGACAGAAGGACGACAAGCAAGGGGCCAGAAGGCCTCCCAGAGAAGGGAGTTGCAGGGTCTAGCGGCAACCGCCAGAAAGGCTCTCTCTTGCATCTCCACCAATTATGTTTGTGATATTTCCCTATGCCTTCCTTCCCCTTCTCTCTCTCTTTCTCTCATCTTCTTTCTCCCTCTACCCCCACTTCTCCTTCCTATACCTACTACAGGGGCCATTTCTGCACTAGACTGTTATAGCGCTATTATCCCACTTTCAACATCCTATGAAATCCTGATGTTTGCAGTTTCAGGAGGGGCCAGTCTAGTGCGGAAATGGCCTAAGACTTTCTTTTACCTTATGTCCTTCTCTATCTCTCCAGTTCTTTCTCTTCTACCATCCACCCCAAGAAATATTCAAAAGCATTACTGAGATATGATAGAAATTCAGCATTTTAAAGTTATGAGTCCCATTAAATGCAATACGGTTTGATGGTAAATAAACATGCATACATAAGTCTGCCTTGTTGCTCTCCACTGTCCTATTAGTCATTTTCATTGTCATCATCATCCTTGTCATCATCATCTCTTATTCCTCCCTCAAATATCTGTAGCAATAGCAGTATGGTGATGATTATTATTATTATTAATGGGCGAGATGAGAAAGGATTTCATGGCCTGATTCAAGAAAGGAAAGGAAAGGAAAGGAAAGGAAAGGAAAGGAAAATGTGGCCAGCGAGGGGGCACTGGTAAATGGGATCACACTGCAGGCAAAGTTTAGAAAACTTTTTCTTGGAAAATTTCCTTTGATTGAACTATAATTCCCTCGTGTTTTTAAAAGGACTGCTTGAGAAAACATCAAAAACACAACTGGGGAAAGTTTGTTTTGCTCTGTGCAGAGCTTGGGGAACTTCATTTCCAACCAGAGAAGTATTTTCTCCTTGTTGTGATTTTGTGTGTGGGTTTTTTTTTTCCTTCTCTGAATGGCATGATCCAAGCAACTAGCTGATGCTTAATATATCATGCCTAATGACATTACCAGGGGCCATCCCTTCCTTCTACATTTTGGCTCATAAATCTCAGGATCTGGGATTCTCCTAACCTGGGAATTCTAACTGGCATGGACGGACGGACGGACAGATAGATAGATAGACAGACAGATAGGATAGCTTATGTAATAAATGTGTTTTGTTTTCTGATCGATTCAGGATTTCATCCATTTCTTTTTCTTTCTTTTAGTCCTGTCTCTCAGTCCCACTCCCTTTCTCTGTCTGTCTCTCTCACTCTCACTCTCACTCTCCCAGTTTCTCACTAACACTGGTAAGATATAAGTCTTTACTTCCTTCCTCTGAGACAACCAGTGTTTGGGTCCTATTTTCTGGTCTGCAGTTGGAGCTCTGTTCAACAAATGTGTCTTTGCTGCTTCTGCCCACCATTGGAGTCCCCTGTACCCTCAGAAAAATCTGCTGCTGAGAGCTGGGGGACCATCTCCAACATGAGTATGGCCCTTTTTGCACTTTACCTTTTCTTGACGCCAACACAGGGAGATCGCGCAAAAAGCCTCTTGCGGGAGGGAATCGCGTCCCCTGTGCTTCCCTCCGCACCAGCTCCATGCTGGATGGAAGGAAGTGCGATAGCTCCACCCCTTCCTTCCGCAGCACAGCCGGGTACTTTCCCAGGCTGCACTGGGGGGGGAGCGTGGCCATCACGCTTCCTGAGGTTCCGCACACCAGGTAAGTGTGGGAGGGATGCAAGAGGAATGCACAGTCGTGGGTCATTTTTGGCAAAGAGTCAAAAATGATACAATCCACGATTGCCGTGGGATCGCTACAGGAGCGCCGGGTGATCATGATAATGTCATGCGGAACCGTCCTCACAATCCCGCAGCACTCCCGTGGCCCTTTCGCATGGGAAATGGTGTGCAAAAAGGGCCTTTGGGTACAAGGGCTGCAGTAGAAAAGATCTATCATTGAACATCATGGAACTATCACTCACACAGCCTTGGATAAAGGCCAGGGACCATCAAAACTGGTCTTTAAGCTGGTGGGTATAATCCAAGACAAGTTTTTCTGAAAGTTTAGAAAATGGGTTTTCTAAGAAGGGCTACTGAAACTTTTTGATATGTATAAAATAGATACGTTAATAGTTTTAAATAATCAAAGCATAATACTCAAAAAATAATCAAAGTTAACCAGGTTGGAGGGAGGCATAGAAGTATGAAAAGAAAGATGGGAGGGAATACTTTTTATAGATCTAAAATTAAACTAAGTTAAATTCTCTCCTGCTATCCTTTTCTAAAGATAATATAAGGTAGTATATTAAGTATCTAATTTCATACTGAGAGTATGTTGAATTTATGTTTTATTGCTTATGCCTTCTTCTCAACTTACATATATATCATTCTTTATTACTTGAGACTTAAAGAATTTTTTTCTTTTTTCTTTCTTTTGTTTAGGGAATATATTACTTCTTGGTATATTTAGGTATATAACAATCTGTTTTAGGTTTATACCTTCTTTTATAATTATATTTTTTATGGACACATAATCATGTAGAATTATATACTTAGATATATATTCAAATATATCCAAGCCAGAAAACCAAGTTCCTCTTTTCCCTTATCTTTTCTTTTTTTCCTTTCCTTTCCTTTCCTTTCCTTTCCTTTCCTTTCCTTCCTTCTCTTGTAGGAGGTGTATAATTGTCAGTGTATCTCCAAGTTTTCAGTGTGGAATTGCCCTATAGAATTGCTAGCGTGGTCTGTTTATCTACATTTTTACTTGTTACATGGTCATACAATGTACAAATAAAACAATAATTTAAAAAAAGAAAATGGGTTTTCTTTCATAATCAATTTGTGTCTGAGAAGGAAATTTCTCTCTACTCCATACTGCCACTGCTTTTAAAACAGGGGTGGGGACCTTTGGACATCCAGATTTTGCACTCCATTGCTTCCAGTCCATTCTCATTGGCTGGACAGAGCAGGCCTTCTGGGATTTGAAATCCACAAGTCACCATTCCTGGTTTAAAGGCTCTTTTTGATAAGTCTTATTATGTTTCAAGCTGCCTGACACTCCACTGCATATTTCTAAGATTATCGCTAGCTATGGGATGGCCTCTGGCAACATGCTGTATCTGCTAAATCCTGTTTTTACTGAATGGCTTCTGAATGGTTATTGATTTTTTTTTTTAATTCAATTTGTTTTGTATTCTTATTTACTTCATGTGCTGCTTTGAGAGGAATTCCATCTCTGAAGTCAAGCTAAAAATATATTATAATATATAAATATATAAATATTATATATATATATATATATATATATATATATATATATATATCCTAGCAGTATCCAAGCATCATAAACATTAAAGAGAAATAAAAAAAGCTCTTTACAAGGTTACCATTTTATGTAGTTTCCATATGGTGAAGGGAATACATAATATGAACTGATCAGCCTCTTTGTAACTTACCTTCTAATTGCCTGGATATGGCAGGGACAGTCCTGATTAATCCTCTGTCAGCCTACTTTTTCAGCTGTTTTTAAAATGTCCCAGTTTCTTTTTCCTCCTCCCATTTCCCCCCTCTGTCCTCAGCTTACTTCAGTTGCTGTAGACCATACGCAAAGCACAAAAGTAGTTTGCTTTCAATTAATTCCACAAGAGGGAAGAGAAGAGTGAAAGGAATCTTGCCTTTTCTTTAAAAAAAAAATTGTAAAAATTTTATCACACATATTAAAACCGCACAGAGTCAACATACATCCAATTACAATCTCCATTAACCTCATTTCATCCTTAAACACATGCACCGACTTCCCCCAACAAGTCTTGGATACTAACAGATTATATATGTCATATCTTTTCTGTTGTTTTATAAAAAAATCAAAGGTAATTACTAGAGGTATGGAAGACAGACAAGGCTAGATGTTGTCCCCTAAACCCCCTATTGAATCTTGCCTGTTATTTGCCACCAGCATTTTGTTCTCCACCAGCACAGACTTAAGCCATGTTAACTGGTGGATTCTGGGGCATGTATTCCCCAAAAGTAGCATTTATATCTTTCATTATCTGAGATAAAGTTGGCAAAATGAAATACAGTGGGAAGAGTCAAGAAATCCAAAACAGAAATAGTGAGATCTCCATCTTTTTTCCTTGAAGTGTGTTCTCAACTGAACATGAATTTTAAAAAAGAGTCTCCCAGATACTGCCATTGCAAAGTAGGGCGATGGCAGCCAGACAGCTGTGAAACACTGACTTAAAATGATGATTGCATAATTCGATTCTTAGAGCAGCTAGAAAATGTGGAACATGGAAACAGGTAGCATACTTTAACCTTTCACACGGCTGCCAAGCCCTTTAATTATGCTGCTATATTTGAAAGATTGTTTAATGGAAGTCTTTGAATGTCATCAGGTGATACAAGAATAAAACAACCTCAATTTTAAATCCAGAAAGTGTCTAGGCTTAACAATTGCAGAGAACTTGAGTGCTCAACAAATAAAACCGTACCAAAACTTTAAAAGGAAATATCAGCTCAAATACAGTCCTCCTTCCGCATTCATAGGTTTGACCTTCACAAATTTGATTATTTGCAAGGTGCCTGCTTGCCTCCCCACTCCATTCTCCCCTTCCCACTCCTCTGCATTTTGCCAGGGCTTGTGTGTTTTCCTTGTACACACCTGGGCAAAAGGCAAGCAAACGGGAGGGGGCAGCTCCAGCCATGTAGAGGGTGTGCACGTGGCTTCTCCAGGTGGGTAGCTGCCCCCTCCCAATCGCTTGCCTTTTGCCCGGATGTGTGGAAGGAAGGCAACACACCCGGGTAAAACACAAGTGAAGGGGGGAGGCAAACATATGTCTTCTTTGGGCACATGGCTGCCCACTCCCATTTGCTTGCCTTTCATCTGGTTACCTGGAAGGAAGGCAGCACTCATAGACAAAATGCAATTAAATGGGGAGGGGGCTGGAAGGGAATTAGAGAGAGAATGCTTATTTGGACGGAGGGGGTAGTCATGATTTTTTTATTTTTGCAAGGGTTCTGTGCCCCGAACCCTCACAAAAGTCAAGAGGCCACTGTATTAAAGTTCCATGGCTTACGCTTTAATCCAGTTTTTGCACTAAAACAATTCACAGATTTTACTCTTTGATTAATTTCCTTTTTTAAGTTAATGATAATATAAGGACAAGCAGCATCTGTATTTTTTTGTCTGTGGTACAGACAACCAAAAGCCAGCTCTGTTTTACAAAATAATATTTCGATAAATGTTTTTGGCATGTTTTTGAAAACAATATATTGAACAACCGCAGTGTTCTATTTTGAGAAAATATATACCAATCTACAAGAATTCCTAGTGTTCTTGAAACACATTAAATAGCAGGAGATTTCTCACAAACAGGTGCTAGCAATTTTAAGTGCTACTTTTCTTTTCTTTTCTTACATTGAGGTATAATTAGCACTTGAATTTCATTTCAGTATTATGTATCTTTCTGAAATACATATTTAAAGTTTGCATACTTTTCACAAGTTTGGCCTTTTTAATAAAGCAGTTTTGGAGGGGGAGGATTCTCTCTTAATGGTGTTTTTTTTATGAAAAAAATACTATGCTTCTTTGAAAGCATCAATTTTGCAACAATGTAGAAGAAGGTATATAACTTTCTACAAACTCATATTTTAGCATTTAAATGTTTTTATTTATGCTGTTTTTAACATACTTTATAATTATTTAAAAGTTATACTAAATGCATTCTTGAAACTTTTCTGGATAGAATGAAGTCTGAAAACAATACAAAACAATATATTAATTCTTTCCACCAACGTTGGGAACCTAAGGCCCTCCAGATGTTTTAAACTTCTGTTCCAATCAGCCCCAGCCAGTCTGCCCAGTGGTGAGTCTGCTCAGTGGGCATTATAGTTCCTCAACAATTGGAAGGTTTGGGTTTTCCTACCCGTTTTACACAAACCTATCTTCAATTTGAGCCAGTGTGATATAGTGGTTCGAGTGTTGGGAGTACAATCCTGGAAAGTTTGATTCCCTTCTCAGTCATGGAAACCCACTGGATGACCTTGGGTTTCTCACAGAATCATAGACTCACAGAATAATAGAGTTGGAAGAGACCACAGGGCCCATATAGTTAAACTCCCTGCAATGCAGAAACACACATCAAACACTCCCAACAGATGGTCCTCCAGCCTCTGTTTCGAAACCTCCAAGGAAGGAGACTCCACCACACTCTGAGGCAGCATGTTCCACTGCCAGACAGCTCTGACCATCAGGAAGTTCTCCCTGAGGTTCAGGTGGAATCTCTTTTCCTGTAGTTTGAACCCATTGCTCCTTGTCTTAGTTTCTGGAACCGTGGAAAAAAAGCCCGTTCCCTCTTCAATATGAAATCCTTTCAAATATTTTAGCATGGCTATCATGTCCCCTCTTAACCTTCTCTTCTGCAGACTAAACATACCCAGCTCCCTGAGATGCTCCTCATAGGGCATGGTTTCCAGACCCTTCACCGTTTTGGTCGTCCTCCTCTGGACACATTCCAGCTTATCGATATCCTTCTTGAAATGAGGTGCCCAGAACCGGACACAGTATTTCAGGTGAGGTCTAACCAAAGCAGAACAGAGTGGTACCATTACCTCCCTCGATCTAGATACCATACTCCTATTGATGCAACCAAGAATTGCATTGGCTTTCTTGACTGCCACATCATACTACTGACTCATGTTCAGCTTGTGGTCTACTAAGACTGCTAGATCCCTTTCACACGTACTGTTGTCCAGCCAGGTGTCTCCCATCCAATAATTGTGCATTCCATTTTTTCTGCCTAGGTGTAGGACCTTACATTTCTCTCTTTGCAATTCATTTGTTAGCTTTGGCCCAGCTCTCCAATCTGTCAAGGTCATTTTGAATTTTGATCCTGTCTTCTGGGGTATAAGCAACCCTTCCAATTTGGTATCATATGCAAATTTGATCAGCATGCTCTCTACTCCTTCACTTTCTCAGTCACACACTCTCAGCCCCAGAAAACCTCATGATAGGTTCACCTTAGGGTCACCATAATTTGGAAATGACTTGAAGGCATGCAACAACAACCACAACCCACAATTTATAGCTCTGTTGCTCTTTAATGCTGAGACAATGCCTAGAATCTTGTTGGTGACACATGCCAGTGTGAGGTCAAATTATGCCCACACACATCTTTTAGTATCATCCGTATCATAATTTCTCCATATGGATGGGAAAGACCACATCTCCCTATACAGATCTATACAACCTGCCAGAATCTAAATCAAAAGGGGAGGACTTTCTCTCAGTCCCACAGACTCCCTTGTCAAAGATTCAAGAGAGAGCCTTCTCAGGGGCTGGCTTTGCTCTCCAGAATTCCCTTCAAAGCAAGGCTAGACTGGTCCCCTCCCTGCTCTCCTTTTGCCAGCAGGCAAAGACCTTTTTGTTTAACCAGGCTTTTAATGAGTAATCAGTCACAGGGAGGCTTCTTAGTTGAGGATGTGTTTTACTTTTTAACTTCTGTATGCCTTTTAAACAATTTTATACTGTTTTAATGTGATGGTTTTAACAGTTTTTAAAACTTTATTGTTGGGTTTTAACGGATTCCTTTTGTGAGCCACCTGGGGCCCTATTCCAGGAGAAAGGCAGCATATAAATGAAGTAAATAAATATAAATAAATAAACAAACAAAATAAATAAACCTGGACAGTACAGAAAACTGAGAAGAAAATAATCAACACATTTTAAATGCAGTGCTAGAGAACAGTTCTACCAAATACCATGAACAAAGACAAAGAAATGGGTCCAAGAGCAAATCAGTCCTGAATTCTCACTAGAAGCCAAAATGACTAAACTGAGACAATGCCACTCTGGATGTATCATGAGACAACACGATCCATCGATAATAATGGTAGTATTGGGTAAAGTTGAAAACAGGAGGAAAAATGAAGACCGCATTAGATGTAGATTGACTCAATCAAGGAAGCTATGGCCCAGAGTTTACAAGATCAGGGGAAGGCTGTTAAAAACATGGTCTCTTAGAGATCTCACATTACTAGGGTTGAACTGGCACATAACAACAAATGTATAATAGTCCTTGAGGAAGAAGACATCCACTGTCTCCTTTGCACAATGAACTCCTCCCTTAAGGATCACATCTCTTCTACCTCCCCATCCCAAGGACATTTGGTCACCTGGGAAAATTAATGGTTGCAGCTAGGCAGCATCTGGCTATATCTCTTCAGCTGGACATACAAGAAGAAAGCATCCTCTGGGAGCTTCTAGGCATCCTCTGGTCCAGGAATTTGAAGCAGTCTTTGTCCAGCTATAGGAACAAAGCCAGGTGTTGCCTTGCCATCTCCAAGGTCCTCTAGCCATGGAGTGAGAGTTATATGTTCTGCCTGGAAAGAGAAAGAGAATGAATGGAGTTCTGTTTGACAGAGCTTTATGGGCTGCCAGATCCTTGTATGTTCTTGGCCAGCAAAGCAAAGCACACATCCAAAACCAAGCCTTCTGAATTCAAATAGAACATTCTATCCACTATGTTGTTGTTGCCATCAAGTTGTTTCCAACTTATGGTGACCCTATCACAAGGTTTTCTGAGAGTGTGTGACAGACTCAAAGTCACCCAGTGGGTTTCCACGGCTGAGCGGGGAATTGAACCTTGGTCTCCAGGGTTGTAGTCCAACAGTACACCATGCTGGCTCACTTCTATACCACACTCCTAAAGCAGTGGGAAATTCATGTCTACATGTTTGGAGGTTCTAGCAGGGGAGCACAGCTATCATATAACCTTGACTGAAGAACGGTACACACTCCTTCTATCTGCCACGGCAGTCCTCTTCCACCGAGTGCACAGGTTCGGGAGGGATGCACGTGGATCAGTGAGGGAGGAAGGGGACACCCACTTAGCCAGCCAGATCAGCCAAATCAATCCTGGCAATCAACGGGGTGACAGATGTTGCAGCCAGATCTCCCTAACATCCAAAATTCATGTCTACACTTTTTAACTGCCCATCACTCCTTTTAAAGGCTCATCTCTGATACATGGTTTTAAAGGAAGAAAGCGTAAATCACATATTTGAGAAGCTGGTACCAGATTTTCAACTCTAGAAAGAATTGCCTCTAGCAATCAAAGCCTTAGAGTTTGCTGTATGTATGCATCTTTTAAGCTCCAGTTTCTAGGAAGGTTCAGAGAAGACTGAAGGAGTACTTCACAGCTGACAGAAAGAGGTCTTCACGGGCATGACAAGTAGCTCTATAGGGCCACATAAAGCAGTATTTTACTGACATGGATTCATCACAGAAACCATATTTCTTCATTCAGTGTCTGCAGTTTGGTAAAGGCCTTTTCTTGTGAGTATATTTACAGGGAGATCAGCAACAGAAGGGCCTTCATGCTCCACAGCCAGGAAACTCCTCTGGTGCTGAAAGGCTTGGAGCTCCACTGCAAACTGGCTCAGGACTGATTGCAAAGTTTGGAGAAGTTACTTTTTTAGACAACAACTCCCAGAATCCTCCGAGCTCTGGCTTGTTCATATGGGAATGCAGTGGCTGTTGCATTAAATAGCGAATTACATCAAGAAACCAGTGTTCACAGAAAAAGGACTATGAATTAATCGTAGCATTCAAAGGCATAGCTGTGTTACTCTGTATCAGGTTACAACACACCTTTGGCCCTTACTAGTCTTTACAACCATGATTGAAACTGCACTCAACATCCTATCATCCTACTTTTATGTCTTGTTAGTACTATTTACCCTCTACTCTCTCAGTATGTCTGCCCATAGAGGCTCCACTCCCTGCATCTGATAAGGTACAGTGAGTCTATGAAAGCTTATACTACAAATTTCTTTCTCCCAAAAGTCCCAAAGATGCTACAAGATTCTGCTGCATATGAAACAATTGTTTCACCACATCTCCAATGCAATGCATTTAAATGAAAATCTGTTTAGTTGTGAATTGTCAGGTTTGAAGCAGTTCTGGGCTAAACACGGGAAGATTGCAATATGAACCATGCCTCTTAGCAGAAGTGGGCAACTGCAGCAGGTCTGAGGGCCACATTTATGCTCTTGGACCAAATGGAGGCTACGCACACTACCAATTTTTTTTAAAGGTGGCTGAAAGTCCATTTCTGATTCTTAAAAATTAGTATTTTTAACGTCAAACAGTACAGAGAGGATTTGTAACCTATTTAAAGGGTAAAATGTTTCAAGTGAAGGCTTCCACCAACAGCAATTTGCCCTCTTTATTTGGTCAGCCTGAGGTTTCAGGATGTGTCAAGGACCACAAAAAGATCCTTTTGGGGGGAACTGCACGTTGCCTTTATGAATGCCTGCTTTTCAGAAAACCTCACCCATTATAAATTGGGATCAGTCCCACGCAGTTCAATTCTGGTACTAAATAGTCTTTCCTGCTGGCCTCACATCTTTTTCATACACTTCAGTGTATCTTACCTTTGAGAGAGGGGAAGGAATAGCCAGCAGTAGGAATGGATGATGACGTTTAATTAGAAAATAACACTGATTATGCTTCTGTTTTTGGCAAAAGCTCTGCTTCCCTTGGTCTCAGTTATACCACCACATTCTTCTGAATGTCCCTGAACTTGTGTGATTTCAGAAAACCACGGACAGCCCTAGTTAGTATATGGCTCTCCAGATCCAAGGAATCCAGATAGTGACAGTAAACCTACCTGAAATGATGGAGAGCTGCTGCCGCCAACCAGAATTCATAACGCTGTGCTAAATGGACCAATGGTCTGACTCGGTGACTTAAATCATATGGCAACTCCCTACAAAAGCAGATCCATTAAATCAATAGGATTTACTTATGAATCAACAATTGGTTCAGTAGTTTTATTCTAGTTGGGATTAACCAACAGAATTCCAGCCAGTATATGATAGCTTCCTATGTTCCCATGTTCCACTGGGACTAACAGATTTTATGTCCTTAGAAGTTATTTTGACCATTCCCTTGGAGTGCATCCCACATTTATAGACTCAAAGTTAAGTCTCACTGAGTTTAAAGGGCCTTACTTCCATGGACATGGGCACAGAGCTATAATCTTAACAGGAAAAGGGCTGTAAACCTAATCAAAGTGGTATGTTACTATTATATTGTTTTTGTTTCTTGTGTGCCTTCAAATTTTTTATGACTTATGGTGACCCATCATATTTTTCCAGCAAGATTTGTTCAGAAGGAGTTTACCATTGCCTTCCTCTGAGGCTGAGAGAGTGTGAGTGTGAGTTGCCCATGGTATTACAGTGGGTTTACACAGCCAATCAAGGATCTGAACCCTGGTCTCTCAAGAGTCCTAGTCCAACATTCACACCACACTAGCTCCCAATTAATTAGACGTAATAACTAGGAACTATTCAGATTTTAGGCCATTTTCTCCCACCTCCAACCACACACATACACTTCACCTAGCACAGTCAAATTGAAGTCTGAAGGGCAAATCAAAGCTGCTATGCAATTTTATCTAGTCCCAGAGGCCCAACCAAATTCTAATTCAGTTGACATTAAGCAATCGCCCAATTTCATTTTTGTGAAAAGAAAAATACCTGTAAAATGAGACAGTGGTGGGGAGAATGTTACATCTTTCTTTGGATTTTTGTATGAAATGCTCCATCAGGCCAAGACTACACAGCAATGACGTGTTCATGGCTAGAAGTGCTGGATTTATTGCAAAGCCTGACCTTCCAGAGAGCGAGGACTGTGCAGCAAAACATACATATGACTTCCAGAACCTTGTCCAAAGGTCACAATAGTCCTTCAGCATACAGAGAATGGCTAATGTGGTTTATGGCTGAATCCACTGACATTTGCTACCAATTCATGGGATTTTTCTCTATATCACTGTAGAGGAACAGTGCAGTAACTGTGGCCTGTGGGATGCACACAGCCTATGAACTCCATTTTTGTGACCTCCACGCCTTCCTGGATACCCTCAAAGTTCCCCCAACCAATCTGAAAACATGTTAAAGTTCAGGCCGATTTTCAGATGATTTCCTGGAAAAGAAAGAGCACCAGATTCCCCCAACTACCCACAAATGCTACAGTTTATGTCACCCCCTAAAACAAATCAACATGTCTGAAAAGGAAAAAAAAAAGCGAAAAATAAAAGGCAGGGTAAACTAGATATGATTGTGATGTCATTTCTGATTAGCCTGAATGTGCTGGTGCAGCGTGGGACACAAACTGCTTCTCGTCCATCACATATTTGCCCAGGCTTACTCTACTGAAGGCAAGGATAACAAATCCAAAACTGCTATCGAAAAATTCCACAAGTAGCTACTTAAGGTCATAGTTGGATTTCCCATCAGAGGAAGAAAAACTTCAACATCCAGAAAAGACCTGACCACAACAATGTGTCTTTTTTATGTATAAGCCTGCTGTTCTGTGATGGTCATACAAGCATGCTTTACTTAAAAATGGATCAAAGGGAGAGGCAACTTCTCCAGTTATTTCTTGATCATAAACTTTGACCGAGAGCCACTGTTCTGTAGTAGTTTGAGCACTGGACTGCAACCCAGGGTTCAGTTCCTCCCTCACCCATGGAAAGTCTCTCATTCCCAGAAACCTCATGATAGGTTTGCTTTAGGGTTGCCACAAATCAGAAATGACTTGAAGGTACACAACAACAACAACAAGAACAACAACAATGAACTTTGACCAGGGGGAAATCTGTAGAGGAGGCGCTGGCATCAAAGACCAAACCTTACAAGAACTGATAGCACCATGACACTATCGATTTGACATTGTTTGAGGTTGCATTGTGTATCACATTGCCTTTACCTTTTCTGTGGCATTCTTTTAACAATTTTTGGTGCTCAAAAGCATGGACAAGATGCTTGTATCTGCAAGACCAACCACATGCTCCAGGCTTTTTCCACCCTTCACGAGAAAAACATTTGAGAGAGTGGTTTCATCTCAGTTACAGATGGTCTTGGCTGAAATGAAAGATCTTGATCCAGTTCAGTCTGAGTTTAGGCAGCAATAAAATTAATTCACTTCAGTCCAGTTAGCTGGTATATGTTGAATAAGGCAACCAATGCCCTCTTTTTTCTTTGCCTGAGGCAGCAAAATGACTCCCGTCTGCGCTGTATTATAATATGCACTTGTGTGAAACTATTTCATGCTTTGAATTTGGTTTCCCCTGTGAAACCATTTCAAGAGATTCATCAGCACTGTCTAGAAATTACCAGTGATTGGAAAAGTTACTTTTTGGAAATACAGCTCCCAGAACCCCACAGAAAGCATAAATAAAAGTCATGCTGGCTGAAAGACAATGGGAGATACATTCCAAAAAAAGAACTTTTCCATGCTCTGATATTACTAATAAGCAACCAACAATTAGTGAAGTACTCATTAGTAACATTGTGTCTAAGTCCTCATTTCCGAGGGATTTTTTACCCTAGAAGCAGTTCTTGGACATTTCTGCAGCAAAGTCCATTTTTCTTCCTGCCTTTTATCAAACTGGCAGTAATATTTTTTTTATGCTCTCTGTCTAACTATTACACATTTCTTATCCTTCCTGTGAGGCTGGAGCTACTAGACGCTATAAAGTCCAAACACTATGTTCCCACACACATATCATTTAAAATTAAGGCCATTCATGACATAAGCTGAGTTTGCCCAAGAGTCAGCCAGGCCAGTACCATCAACACTAATTGGCTGCACATCTTCAAACCAATTCTCCAGAGACTGAGGCAAAGGACTTTCCCAATTCAGCTACCTGAGATCCATCAAGATGTCAGCCACAAGAACAGGCAATGCAAACTTAACGAATCCTAGAAACAGAAAGAGAATATGCTTTTTAAGGTATCAGGGATAATTGTGGCTTGCAGGGGGTGCAGTTTCCTTAACAAGCTATTTCTACTGATCAATTGAGCCATTGCCTTGCTCAACACAAACAGCATGGCTTTAAAAGTGCAGGAGGTAGAAGCTTGCAAGTCTGAAAGCTCCTTCCATTTTTTTAAAAAAATGGAAATTAGTATGGTAGATGGAAAAGTTACAACTATTCTTCCAGACAGTTTCTTCTGGTAGTTAGGGGCTGCCATCCTCTTAGTGCAGTGATTCCCAGCCTGGGGTACACATACCCTCAGGGGTGTGAATCAGGACATTTAGGGGTATACAGAAAAAAAAGGAAAATAATGGGGAAAAGCACATACATCAACAGTGTAAAACAAAACACAAGTCAAAAGTTGTGAAATTAATTGAACATTATGACAAGTGATGGAGGGGGTTTCCCTCACTATTTAACTCCAAGAAAAGCCTCTTTCCCTCGCTTTCATTATTTTGGTGGACAGTGGAGAGTCTCTTCCTTAACAGTGTGCTACAAACATAGCGTGACAGTGCACATGCTTGACAGCATGCCACTCACAGGTTCAGCTTTTGTTCTCCTCCACTTCACAAACATTTGAGTGGTGTGCACCACTACTGGTCTATTTGTAAACAGCACTTCGGTTGGTCCTGTGAGCAGCGTTCAACGAGCGAGTACTTCCAGGTCTTCTCTACAGGCCCTTCCACACTAGACTGTTATAGCGCTATTATTCCACTTTCAACATCCTGTGGAATTCTGGGGTTTGTAGCTTACTGAGGCCAAATAGCTCTCTGGCTGAGAATTCTAAATGCCCCTCTCTAAACTGCAAACCCTAGGATTCCATAGGATGTTGAAGGTAGATTAATAGCACTATAATGGTGTAGTGCACAAAGGCCCTACATCTCTTCTCTTTGTCATTGTTTTAAGTATCAAATTAATTTTTCAATTCATGTATTATAAGATATGGATCAATGGTTGAAGACTTGCATAGTAAATAAGTGAAACATAATGTGGATAGTGACCAATCACCAAGAATTTACTCGCATTTACTTGAATTCATTGCATCTTTTGAATTTTGAATGCAAATATACATGCACTATCTGTTCACTTTATTATTCCATTGCTTTTTACTCTCATTATTGAGCTATTTATTTACAGTTACAATGTATAAATTTGAAATAACAGCAACAATATCAATTACAATCATTTCATTTGCTAATACGAAAAGTACAATTTATGGAAATGGCTGCCAATGGATACACAAGTGAAAAAAGATTGAGAACCACTGTCTTAGTGGCTTACTCAGGTGTGAGTCTACCTTATACTCCGTGTGTAGGTTTGTATTCTCTTCCATCCTCTGCAATGTCCAAAGCCTCCTGTTACCCTGTGAACTGGGGGTCCCAGGAGGGACACCAAAATGTGCTCAACTAAAGTTGGGGAAAATTAGCTCAGAGCACTACCTAGCGTTACAAGAGGCAGGATAACGTAGCGAGATCTTGAACCCTATGTCTACGGGGTCGGGTCGAGTCAAGAAGAACACAGAAGTTGAAATAATGAATGATGTTTATTAAACACAAGCAAAACAGTGTATGCAACACACTCATAGAAGATAACTAAAGAAGATAAAAGTTGGAGTGGTATAGAGGGATTTTTAAAGGGATTGCTGGTTTGGGTGATACTTCACCTGTCCTGAAGCCCAGAAAAACAGAGAGCGAAGCTGGGATGCGATGTAGCTCAGCACGTGGAGCTGAGGGGAGGCTCGCCAAGCAAAGCGGCAGCAAGGCAGGATGAAACTCAGGAGCGATCCGAGGAAGGTCTTGGAATCAAGGGTTTTTATAAGGAGAATTGTGACTGCAGGCTATGCCGTACTTGGGGGAAAACAATAGATTTGGAGTTGGAGACAAAGCCTCCGAAAGGTCAGAATCTGAATGAGTTATCGTAGCGGTTCTCAATAGAGTACCCAGTATGCAAACGCAGAGTGTTTGGGTATTGTATAGTTAACCCATCAAGCTGCCAGCGCAGGGCAGAGGCTCTTTTGTAGGTTGCGTGCATACTTAATTGGAGTACTTGCCTGGAGGTCTCCTAAAGCAGTGAGTCAGCTATTTCTGGCCTGCCTGTATTGTAGTTTGAATATTACGGCTATTAACGGCCGAGCTTGTTGACGTGCTTGTCCGGTGGCCTCACAAGCACATGGAAAGGAATAGAGAAGTGCAGCCGAATTGTGATATCAAGGGATATCTTTAATATCCCCAAAGCTCGGACTAGCCAGGGCAGTAACACTCCCCTTGACTCACTGTTTAGACACTCAAGTCCCTCCCAAAGTCATTCAGTGGCTGGAGGAGAACAAGCATGGGATGAGAGAAGCATCTGGCTATGTCTCCATAGGCAGATACAAACTGACAACACCATCTGCTGAGACCTTTGGAGGACACCAGCAGATCTCAGCAGATGATGCCTTTAGTGTGTCTCTCATCACAGGAACATAGCCAGGAGCTTCTCCAATCCTCTTACTCTCCACCAGTCACTGATTACTAGTAGAAGGAGGCTGCAGTGACTAAACTGAGTCTGGGGTGCGGAATTGAAAAGAGATGCTATCTAATTCTGCCTGTGGGACTATTATGCTAAGTTACGCCATACAGCAGACCCTGTCCCGGGGGGATACAAAATTAATATCAAGTATATCAGATATGCCAGAGAGGTTGCCCAGGTGGGTGCACAGACAAATAGGTCAAGCGACTGGACATAGGTCAAGACCAGGAAAATCCCCAGTCACGTTTCCCCAAGGAGACCTCAGGTAGGCACGTTCACACGGACAAAGGGTCCTCAGCCAAAGAGCCAATTTGGGGGGATTACCGGGTTTCCCCTGTTGAGCAACGCTTGCATTGGCAAATCCTACAAGGGTGAGATTCATTTATATGAAACAATCATGCAAGCCATCAAGTTGCCATTGTGCGGTATTCTCCTTCTGTTTCAACCATTGTTCTTCCCAGGAAAGGGTCTGCCCCCAAGGTACATTCTGCCCTATAAATAATCCCCCTTTTCAAGACCCTCTTTGGAGAACTCCCCTGCTACTTTAGCAGACTGGCACTCTGTTAATCAAGTGCTCCCCTCAGCCGCCTCTCTTCGCTGAGCTCCTTCTTTCTCGCCACTTCCTGGATGGTAGACTTCTTACACCCTCCCCGCCTTATTCCCTATAAGCTTTCAACTCCTTCCCTTCTTGATAGTCCTTGTGTGCATGCGTGAGTGAGTGACTGCGTTTGTGCGTGGGAACATATTTGCTAATAAACTTCATCCATTTACACGTTTGGCTGGTTTTTGCGTGGTCTGACCCCGTAAAACTTGAGTTGAAGATCTCGCTGGGTTACCTTGCCCTTTGTTCTGCCAAAGCTAGTGCTCCGCTATTCCCCCAATCTTTGCATTTTTGGAGCAAATCAAAGTGTCCCCCAGGGGCCTCCCAGAAGTCAGGGTAACAGGCACCTTAAGAACAAAGGCTTTGGGGCTTGAGGCACTCTGGCATTGCTAATGCAAGAAAGCAAATGGAGTGGCTTTCAGAGTCGACTAATATCCTCTCCCAGAAAGCATCCTGCCTTTGGCATTTGCAGTGGCAGGAGAACACATAGAAAGACAAAGGAAAAAAGAAGGAAACTGCATTTTTGGGGATGAACATCACCTTAAGAAGAATTTTCTCAAGAACAACCTGGAGAAACCTCTCTTTCCCCTGGAGAAAAATAAATGAAATGTTCCATCTCCCCACCCCATACTCTATCAGCCATGTCTCTTTGTAGAGCAAGCTGAAGAATTCTGAGATTCCATTTGTACACAGTTCCAATGAGACCTGCAAAGGAATTTGTAGTAAGGAAAAGAAGCTATGTGCTGATGTGAGCTATTTATTTATTTATGTATTTATTTATTTCCTGAACTTGAGTGCCATCTTTCTTCCAGACTGGAACTTGAGGCAGCTTACAAAACAATTAAAAGCAATTTACAATAAAATTTAAAACTCTTACACTTAACCATCTAAAACAGCATAAAATCATTACAAAAACATACAAAAATTCAAAACTAAAACTAAAGTTCTCAGTAAAAGTAAAAAGCTCTCCTGCTCACACATTGAATGCCTTCCTGAACAGAAATATTTTAGCTAGTAAGTAGTATAATGCTGAAAAGCTACATAAGAGCTGTAACATATCCTGGGATCCCTCATCCATGTACAGAACACCACCAAATGTTGATATGGGTAACAGCCCCCTTAAATTGCAGTGAACACATCATTCAGGATACCTGAATCATGAGCATTTTCCCTTACTGTGACGCTAATTTTTCCTAGCTATTAAAAGCCTTCGTTCCTGAGATGCTCATGAGTTAATTCTGAAGCTTTACAGTGTGTCCCTTTTATCTCTGATATGCAGTACTCCTTGAATGCCTTAAAATGCCTTGCATTTTCTTTACTACTCCCTGTTGTGTTTTTAGCAATACAATATTTTTGTGGTGGAGGAAACTGCATGGAGCTGGAATGCGAAACGGTACTCAGTTAAAGTCATCCCAAAGGGAACGGTCCCTTCTCTGCTGCCTGCGTGCAATTATAGTGCTATTAAGCTTCATTATTATGATTATTATTATACCCGGTAAATGCTGTGCTTTTCATCTACTTCAGCAAACAATCCAACGAGATTTGGAATGAATATGGAAAACGGTGGTCTAGCTCAAAGCCGAAGAGAAGAAACAGCATGAATATTAAGCAATGAACACCACTGGCAATTATACAAAGACACGGTGGAAATAAGATAGAGATATTCAAGTCTTTGGGGAACTTAGGTCTATTTCACTTATTGACATAGCCAGATTCCTGACAGCTATAGTTTCATTTTGCCCTTTTTAAAATTGCACTTGACTTCCTTTTTCCTCATCCATAATACATTTCAAATGTGACTATAAATAAATGTTCAAAATGAGTCCAGCAGTCATCAAGAGGTTTCGAATTGGACCCACAAGGGTTTTTTATCTTGGAGTTTAATTTTAGCAGGCTGCATTTGTGGCATTTATTTTTTACTGATGATTTTTTTCCCCACCTTCAGAAATAGATTTATCTCTGTGTCGCTTCTTTCTTGGGGGTTACAAAATTGATCTGTGTACACCAGAAAGATTCTGAGCAAAAGGACTTATATATGGGAGAGAGAAACAAGGTGAGTTTGATGACTATTTTACTCCTGACCCCTCAAGACCTTTCAAGTTCAGATCTCATTACTGAAAGGGGGACTAGTTTTATCACCACTCTCTCAATGTGACCTTTTCCAGATGCAATTCCTGCATTAAACTCACTTTGTCCACTCGTACTAAAGAGCAATGGAGGGAGGAAACACTTCTTACTGTCTTATCTTTCTTTCTCTCACTTCTTTTCTCACTTTCTCTCACTCACGATAAAAAGAAGAGAGAAGGCAGGGTCACATGCAATACTTAGTGCATTAATTACTATGTAATTTAAAATGAAGGCAAAGAGCTAAGACCAAACCACTGTCTTTCATATATGCTGTTCATTGGGAGTGTCCTTGAGGAACAAACTGAAATACACAAGGCAATTTACAGATAACAATAAATTTCTTCTCAGTGCCAATGTTAGGTTCCACCTCTCCACTTTTTCCATGCTGTTGTTGTTTTCCGGGGTTGTTCCTCCTTTCCGTCTGCCTGAGGAAAATGATTCCTACCCTTTGTCTTTAACTGCTCAACATATGATAAACAGCACGACTCAGAACAGCACTTCGTGTTAGCTAGAACAATACCTGTTCTCAGCATATTGAAAATGACATTTCACAGCATGGACTCAATCTAAAGCTTCTCGGAAAAACCCACAATTCCAATAGCCTTTGGCATAATGTAGGTGGGATTTAAATTGCATACGGCTGCAGACTGTCTTTCGCTCAGAGTTCTCCTTCTCTAAATCTTGCTGCAAATGGGGGATTTTGCAGTGTGTGTCTGAACAGAAGCTTCTAAATGTGTGTGGGTTTTTCTTAGTCACCCCAAGGCATTTAACTGAAAATACTGCCAAGCAGGTAAACATAGTCCCCTTGCTGATGCAACTGAGCAACAAAATTAAATGCCAATAAGGGGTAAAAAAGAAAAAAAATAGTGTTGATCTATTCAATGCTATGTGCATACAGTACTCAATGAAGTACCCCTGTTTCGGGGGGAAAAAAATCCTCCCCACATCACATGCAGAAATTCAGGTGCTGACACTGCAGTTCATACAAAAACTTAGTCCAGTCCTATTCCTTGGGGTGTCTGGTGAGCAGCAGAAGAGGTATAAGTATTATATCAACAATTTAATGCAGGTGTTTAAGAGGATTTCAAAATCTCCATGAAGATGAATCCTAGAATCAGATTCTGCAACTTCAAAATGAGTCAATGACCGACTGAAGGAATGGGTGAAATGCCCAAATGAGAAGTAGGATATAGAGGGAAAGTTCTGTCCCCCCACATCACTATTCCCAACTACATTTATTTTATTTTTATTTATATCCCACCTTACTCCCACCACAGGACCCAGGGTAACTCATAATAATCACTCCCAAGGTAGCTCATAATAATCATTCTTCCTCACTTAGTTCTACCCTAATTACCTTTCTCCCCTTACTTCTTCACTAATTATCTGCATCAATTATCCTTACTTACTTACTTCTACACAGACATCACAGTTAGATGTGAGTCATACCTCTGCCACTCACAGGCAGGTGTGAGTCACATCAGACACAAAAAGAGAGGTTGGGGGTCTCCGTCTTTTCCCTTCTCTTGTGAAACACACCCGATGTGATTTAAAAATTGCATTGAATATTGCAGCACCACAGATGCATACCTTCCAAGAATTTAGAATTAAAGCCAGGACACATGTGGCCATGCAACATCAAACTATGGTCAAGATAGGAAAGGTTATTATTGAGGAAGAACATATGAGCCAGGAGAGGCTGCAGCTCTTTCCTGAGCTGACTAGGAACGACAGAAGCCAACGAGGTATAGTGGTTCTAGCACTGGACTATGGCTCTGGAGTCCTGAGTTTGAATCCCCTCTCAGCCATGCAAACTCACTGTGTGACCTTGGGCAAGTCACCCTCTCTCAGCCTCAGGAGAAGGCAAAGGCAAGCACCCTCTGAACTAATTTTGCCAAGAAAATCCTGTGATAAATTTGCCTTGGGGAAGGACTTGAAGGCACACAAAAACAAACCAGGAAGGGCAAGATTCCACCTCTTTTCTGGCCTTTGCACTTTGAACTCAGTTTGCAGCAACTGAAGGATGAATGGGAAAAGTAGGGGGTGGGGAGGAAAACTGGGACATTTTAGCAGCTGTAAAACTGATACAATAGATGATCAACCAGGATTGCCCCTGCCAAATCAGGACATTTGTAGGGTATACAGATGTAACACCACAGGATTTAGTTACTTAGTTTTTTTATCTATCTCTATCTATCTATATCTTCCTAGTTCTGCGACTCAAGGCAGCTTGCAAAAATTAAAACATGTACAGAAGAACATATAAAACATACAAAAGTTAAAATATAATTAATTAAACCATCAATAGCATTAAAAGCAATTTTAAAAGATCATCACCATCACTACTATTTCAGTTTCACATCTACTAGGAGGCAGCGGTGGTGATTATAACTAATATTATTATTAACTCATATTCTACTTTTCCCCGCAAAACTAGTATTCAAGGCCTATTACAAAAATTAACACAAATAAAGATAAAAAGCAAAAGCACATGCAAATTAAAAAGCACCACATACAGACAATGCAGCACATTACTAACAGACCTTTCCCCATAAGGGATCAGTTCTCAAAGAGCTGTTAGAACAGACAACTCTTCACTTGCCACCAAAAGGACACCAGGTCTAACCTCTCCAGGAGGGGAGTTCCTAAACTGGAGAGCAGTTGCTAAGAGTGCCCTGTCCCTTAATTGCAACGGACACGCCTTCATAGGTGGTGGGACAGATGGTTGTTGCACCGCTGCAGATAATGCTCAGATTAGCAACATAAGCCAGATTAGTAAACCGAACTTGCATGCATTGTTTGCAAAGCTTATTTGCAAATGCTCCCCAACCCCACCATTCGATACTATAGTGAACCAACCGACAGAATCATGGAGCGCTTGTGTGTCTCGGTAGCTGCAAATGTTGTAACATTCAAAGTGGCAGAAGTGTTTATGAGAAATGTACATTTCACTTGCTGGTAGAAAATAGTCTAAAATGACACATAATGAAGATAAGCTATCTATTCTGCCCTTCAAAACTCCTGTGACAGCCCCTTATTTCTCCTCAGATTGGTTTTGCTGTTCCAATCTAATAAGGCACCCTGACACATTTACCCCTGAATCCATCCTTGAAATACCACCTTTGTGTAAAAGGGTCTGAAGTGTAGAACCAAACAGCTTATTTAGGGTAGCATGCTCTTGTTTATTATCAGTGACTTCAGACAACTCAGGCCAACTGAGTAGTTATAAAGCAAACTGTATCTTTCATTGTAATAACATTAAAAATAAAGTATCTTCTTAAGGATCAAGTAAAGCATGGTGGTGTTACATTAAACGATTCAAACTTCTGACAGTCTATGCTAGTAACTCCCATTCTTAGACACCAGTTCTCTGTCTTTTCCTTAGCTGCTTAAACACAATCCAGCCACCCTGTCCAGCCAAGATCTCACTAAAGGCTTTCTTTCTGACAGAATCTCTGCCCTATACGTACGTACATACATACATACATACATACATACATACATACATATATATATAAAATGCTTCTCATCCATAAGCCCTTCCCACATACACCATTGTGCTAGGTTTCACTCTTAAGGTCTCACCCCTGTTGCCTAGAAACCTGTCATCAAGTTGCACTTGCATTCCAAATGGCTGACTTCCAAAACAACTTCATCACAACTACCATGCAGGGAGACCACTTGAGTGTCATACGTATACTGTTTAAAGTAGAAACAGTAATTCCCAAATTCTGTGTGGGAGTACATAGAGTATTTCTACACAACCTGTAAAAACTATACATTTATACCCATAATGGCTTAAAATCACATACCTGTGTACAGAGATATATATTTAATCAATATTGACAATATTATGTAAAACCAACATCAATAAAAACAGCATCTTTTTTTAAAGTAATTGGCATGTAATTGGAGCAAACAGCTATTTAAAAATGCATAGAGTGGCCCCTCCACATTTGCAAGGGTTCTGCGTGCTGAACTCTTGCGAAAGTGGAATAACTGTGAATACCCACACACACAATCCCCCTCCCATTCCCCTCTGGATCTCCCTCTTCCCATTCCTTTGTCTCTGTCCCTGGTGTTCCTAAGGAAAGAAAAAAAGACAAGGTAAAGACTTTACTGGTTCTTTTGCTTCTGGTATTCTAGCTACTTCCAGTTGCCATCTTGAGAAAGGAAGGGTAGGAGCAACAAAAACACCTGACCAATCAGCAGCCATTACACAACAGATCAAGCAGCCACATGGCTGAGAGGACACACCTCCAGCAGTGGGAGGGGGCTTTGCTCACCCAAAAGGAACAAATGTCCATTTTAAACACAAGCCTTGCAAGACTAGGGTGAGAAATGTAAGAGAATGGGAAAAGGAAAATGGTGGGGAGGTAAGCACATGCCTCATGAATAATCAAATTCACAAAGATCAAACCTGCGAATGTGGACTTATAATTATGAGGCTATATGACTTTCTGTGGAAGGGAGTTCTACATTGAGGGGACAATCCAAAACTGGGCATTGTGTCCAGCTCAATAGATGACACTATAGGGAACACCAACAGGCACTCAGAGGCCAATCCTAAAGACAGAGCATCTTCAAATGGACTATGGTCTTCCAAATAATTTTGTCCATGGATATTTGTAATTTTTTAAGCTAATAACCACCACTTTGAATTCAGTGTTACTTTTTTCAACAGCCAGTCTGCACCAGCTGGAGTTTCTAAATTATCCCCAGTGGCAGCCCTGCACAGCGCATATAAAGATTTGCCTTCTCCAGACAGAAGCATAGCAAACAAATCTGCCAAAGCTGATTGAAGGCCATCTGGGCCACTGCTGTGCCCTCAGAGACACCACTGAGATCAGAAGAAACCACAACCTGCACTTCTCATCTTTTAAGCAGGGGTGGGAATCACAAATACTTCCAGCTGTTGTGCGACTCCATCTTTCAATCGTCCCATCCAGTATAGCCAAAGGTGAAGAATCCTGAGAGATATAGTCCATCAAGAGCTAGAGGACTACATGATTCCCACTGTTATTTCATAGGGATGCAACCTCATTCAACAGTGGTCGTACTCTTCAATCCAGATCAATTTGGTTGTTTATTCCTCTGATGATGAGCAGTTTTGGGATACTTCCATTAAGCTGTGCTTGGATGATTCAGACTCTTCCGAAGCACACAAACAACCACAATTATTTACACAGAGGACGAAGCTGCCTATTCATCTCTTTTGGAGACATTTATTTACTTCTTCATTCCAGGGATGCTTTCTCAGAACAATGGGTTGGCTCTTTCTTGGATGGGTAATTCTTTCACACTCTAATACCAAACCTTTTCGAGAATAAATCTGAAGCTTTATTCCAGTTTTAATTCAGAAAAACAACAATACAGGAAGCCGGCTTACACAAGGTCAAACTATTTTGTCCTATTTTATTTTATTCATATCTTGCCTTTTTCCCAACAGAGAACCAGAAGGTGGCTTACAACAAGGTTAAAACAAAATGGAAGTTAAAAGCCAATGACAGAAAGGTTTTTTTTAAAAAAAAAAAAAATCAAATTAGCTATCATGCAAAAAGACCCATAATATAAAATATTATAAAATCATTTAAAAGATGTAACAAAGATAAAACTGCAGCACACTCAAAAATCCTTCTGCACAACCTGTTAATTCTATTTCCTTCTTTATTTATTTATTTATATCGCACCTCTGTCTCAAATAGTACCTATCATTATCAAATCATCTAATTCCTGTTTAAATCACCATCATCAAATGCCTGTTAATCAATAAATGCCTGTTTAAATACAAAAGGGCCTTTTTCTTCGCAACAAAGGAGAGCAAAAAGGGCTCTAGCCTATCCCCCTGCGGAAGGGAATTCCACATCCTGAAAGCAGCCAGGCTGCTGGGTCTTTCTCCCTCAGTATCGTCTATTCTGACCGGCAACCATGGCTCTTCAGGGTTTCAGTCTTTCTGCTCCCTGATCCTCTTAACTGGAGATGACAAGGATTATACGGGAGACCTTTGGCATGCAACACACAGCTGAGCTGAAATTGTTTAGCAGACACTTTATAGACAATGCCCAGTACCCTGTATGGCTCAGTATACCGTAGTAGTGTCACACGTCGAACTACACTAGTGGCCATCCACCAACCTCCAGACTTATTGAGAGCCACTGCAGCCCACCTCATAGCCATTCTGTTGTTCCATGGGGGGAGTGGAGAAGCATCTGGCTATGTTTCCATAGTCAGATAGGAAATGATTACATCATTCTCTCAGGTCCACTGGGGTCCTCTTAGAGGTCTCAGCAGATAATGTAATCACCTTGCATCTGTCTACCGGGACATAGCCAGATGCTTCTCTGATCCTCTTTGGCTCTCCACCAGGCATAGAATGACCATGCAGGAGGTCTGAAACAGATCTCAGGTAAGTCAGGGGGGTTTTGGTTAGTGCAAAGAGAGAGGGAGAGAACACCAGCCTGTGCACTGACCTTACACCTGTATATGCAACTAATGGCATTCCAGCCAATAACAAGTGAGATTTTTCTCTCTTTTTTTTCCCCCTTCACAACTGCTCCAAGAAAAGGAAAGCATCTTTGCTGCTGGGTCTCTGTGAATCTCATGTGTGTGTGTGTCTGTGTGTGTGTGTCTGTGTGTGTGTGTGTGACTGCCACTATTCATTCCACTCCCTCCTCCCCCACGGCCCCACAATGACACTAGCTCCAGTGTACTGCAGAGAATACAAAATGGTCACTTGCTAGCGCAAGCTGCTATTGCTATCCCCTAAGGAGCAGCAAAAACAAACCAAGGGAAAGAGAGAAATAAGTCATGTGAGTTCTACCAAGAAACTTGGAGAATCATTCCTCCTAATTTCTTTGCCCTAAAATAAGGTGGCAAATTCCAAGAGGAATGTGCAGACAACTTGACATGTGCTGTACAATTCAGCTAGGCCTGTTCTCTTCAATGTAAGACCCACAAGGATTTGCCATGCTGGGTGGAAGATTTTGAGAGCAGTGGTCCAAAAAAAAAAAAAAGGCTTTTCCAAATTCTGGATACATTTCTCCACCAAGCTCAAAACCATCTCCTCCAGGAGCACCATCTCTCTGGAGGCAGTCCTTCGCATTACCTACTGTTGAATCCTTTACAAAGCAGGAGATGTCAGCAAGTAAAAAGCTGCGACCTGTATGAATAGCATGACCTCAACCGTTGAGAAATGTTCCCTCCTCACCCTTAAAAAGATTATTCGTCTCCCAGAATGTTGGGCAATGTTGATGTAATTATAAATAACAACCTTTAAAAGTAGTAATTCTGGTTCACAGTTCCTTATTCTGTTCTCCCGACTTGATGCAGCTGATGGCAATTTAATTCACAAACGCTGTCCATCTCAATTATCGTAGTACTTACTGGCAGCCATTGAACTAACCAAGGATCACTGAGCTGGATCCTTGAGGTCAGCCTAGTAAAATTAGCCATCTGTCCCATAACAGCTTTAAGCTCAGCCTCTTCTAAAGTATTATGTCTCCAACTGTGCCATGTGCACAACAACAAATGGCCACAGATATCAGCTTATTTTTCCCCTTCCATTAATTTACAGTCTGACCAATATTTATTTATTTACTTACTTACTTACTTACTTACCTGCCTTTCTTCCCAGCAGAGAATTTAAGGTGGCGTACAGTATTTTAAAAGTACAATACAATTTAAAAAATTTTAATACAAAAGTTGCTTTTGGACAGATCTGAGCTTTGCTGCAAGTTACTCTATTGAC